>OX377621.1:141250630-141813221 GCA_947397865.1 Polietes domitor | reverse complement strand
TTAATTTCTTTAATATAGCCCTGTGATCATCCAAAAACAAAGAATTTTGTAACCCAAAATTGGAGAATTTTTTTAAAAATTTTAAAATTGGTCATAACTTCTTAAAATATAGTCCTGAGAGCTAAAAGAAGGATAAATTATGATCACCTAAAACCAGAATTATTTAAAAATATAAGGTTTTTTAAATATTATATCGGCAATAATTTCTTAAATATAGCCAAAAAAAAAGAGTTTTTGTCATCCAAAAATCCAGAATTTTTTTAAAAAGATTAAATCGGCCATAACTTCTTAAATATAGCCCCGAGAGCTAAAAGAAGGATAATTTGTGATCAACAAAAAAAAAAACAGAATTTTGTCACCCAAAAAATCCAGATTTTTTAAAATTATTAAATCGGCCATAACTTCTTAAATATAGCACTCAGAGCTAAAAGAAAAAATAATAATTTGTTATCACCCAAAAATTCAGATTTTTTTCAGATATTAAATCGGCCATAATTTCTTAAATATAACCCAAAAAACAGAATTTTGTCACCCAAAAATCTATAATTTTTTAAAAATATAAATCGGCCATAACATTTTAAATATAACCTTGACAGCTTAAAAAATTATTTGTGATCATTCAAAAATGGTAATCAGAAACCCAGAATTTTGTCACCCAAAAAATAGAATTTCTTACAAATATTAAATGGAGGTTGTGGTTTCGATTCCGACCAGAGGCTCTGGTCTGTCGCTGCAATAACTAGCTACAATGGTGTTAGTCAACCCGACTCAATCCCTGGACCCAAAATTAGAATATAAATTTACTTTTTATTGTAATTTATAGTAAATAAATAAATAAATATAAATAAAAAGTATTAAATCAAAATTTTTGTCCATAAAATTCTATTTAAAGTTATTAATTTCTCATTTACTCAAACTTTGCAACCGTGCCTTATGTACACATTCAAAATAAATGCAATTCTCCCCCCAACCACAGACTAACTTCACTCATTTAATACCCCCGGAAAATCCACTTTTATCCCACTGTCGCATTTACCTTTTGCCCAACCAAACTCGCACGTCCCAATGCCAGTTTCTTCTGTATGTGTTCGCCATGACTGGTTCGAAGGTACAATATATTCGTATGTGGATGCATTCAATCGTCTAGTTAGTAGTTTGTATTAAATCGTTCCAGCCCACCAACAACAAGAAAAAAGTTAAACTCAATTTTCAAAACGAAATTGCATAGACGGTGAACGTGCGTATAAACTAAAATAGGCTTTATGGGCTAATAAACGACTCCGGTGCAAACATGTTTGGCTGTGTGTCTGTGTTTGTGGCATATACACCGATATTTTGAGGCAAATTACGGCAATATGCAATCATAGGTGCGGTAGAAACGTAATGCACGTAACGATGAAATAAACCTAAAATAGAATATGCAATTTGCATAATAAATATTGATGAAATATTTATATCGGGGTGAAAAAAACATTGCCATCATAATTATGTTGGCCACAAAGGAAGGTGGAGGCAAATATGTGGCTTAGAGTATTTTCACCAAATTACGCGTTCCTTTGTATGTACATTAGAGTGTCTCAAGGAAATATGTTGTTGCTGTCATTTAAATTTTGTGATGACTAATAGTGATTGAGAGTTCTTAAAAACCAATGAATTAGTTTAATTTCACGGCTCAGGAGTACTTTGCCTTTTTGTTCTATAGAATGCAAAGTCGTTAAAAAATGTGTGGAGACATTGTGTGAGATTGTGTGTGAGATTATTTTTGAATTTTTAATAGATTGGACTGTACTCAGGCTAGATTAGGTGTTGTAAATTAACCAAGTCGTTTCATTGTTCTCTTTTATTTCTATTAATAGTTTAAGTGTTACGAAAATTACTATTTTCTTACTACGCGTGGACATATTTGTAGCGTCCGTTTTGATGCGTCCGTGTATCTGCTGTACATAATTAAAAAATCTAAGAGAAAATTCTCATATTCCATAAATCTACGAACAAAATATATCCTCTGACCTTCATTTTCATGTAAATATAGAAAAACAAAGTTCTCAAAAAATCACTGAACTTTGTATATTTCTATAAAAGATTTAAAAGTACTTCTGTTTTTTGTATCGTCCGTTTCAATGTAAATTTTTTTATAATTTTGTACTAAATCCTGACGATATATTTTTGAAATTTAGTATTCTTTAAGCGTTTTAGAATACTAAAAATGCTGATCGACTTTTTCAGTTTCTTTCTTGTTTTTATACCCTACACCACTTCGTGGACTAGGGTATTATAAGTTAGTTTCACACCAAATGTTAGTAACACCAAGAAATAATCGAGCTAGACCCACCTTTAAGTATACCGATCGGCATACAAATGTTGCTCACGAATGTTTATACGATTTGGGCCAAACTTTACATATTATATTTCACCAATAAACATACATAGTGAAAGCGGGTCACATCGTTCCAGATTTCAATATAACCCCATACAAATGTCCTTTCCGATTTAAAATTTTTTGTCAAACACATTCATTTACAGGATGCAAAAATCCTTCGCGATTTCACTTTTTGCACACTTTTCCGTCCGTCTTTCACCTTTCCTTACTTCTTTGGGAGATGCCCATATGTCCACACTTTGGTGTAACCCAAATGGGGACTAATTCTGATCTATTACAGCTCTAGAAACTACATCTTACATCGGATCTTCATCAAATTTTGCAGATCATTATATGTTTCAACTACGAATACCTACCGTGAATGAGAAATATATAGGCCCATATGTTTGAGGCGTCTATAGTATTACGACATTGTCTGACCTGCTGAATAATCACGACAGTTTTGATAACATTCGATTTTATTTATTGTAAAAAGGTCATACATTTCGGTAAACTTAATTCCGAGCACCTCCAATTTGTAAAAAATTTGGCACATTTGTTCTGCTCGTTGCTGCGATTTTTATACCCTACACCACTTCGTGGTCTAGGGTATTATAAGTTAGTTTCGCCCCAAATGTTTGTAACACCAAGAAATAATCGTTCTAGACCCACCTTAAAGTATACCGATCGGCTTAGAATCACCAGCTGAGTCGATTTAACGATGTCTGTCTGTCCGTCCGTCCGTCCGTCCGTCCGTCCGTCTGCTGTCCATCTAAGCTTGTTCGCACTCTACAGGTCGCAATTGTTGTCCGATTGTCATGAAACTTAGCAGAAGTTATTTTTTCTGGCCAAGGACCATCGGTATTGAATTTGGAGGAAATCGGTTCAGATTTAGATATAGCCCCCATACAAATGTCGCTCCCGATTTGACATTTTCCGCTCTAGAATCGACATATTGTACCCGATTTTCTTTAAATTTGGCACAACATCTTATAATCGAACTGGAAACACCTATGCAGAAATTCGGTAAGATCGGTTCAGATTTAGATATAGCCCCCATACAAATGTCGCTCCCGATTTGACATTTTCCGCCCTAGAAACCACATATTGTACCCGATTTTCTTTAAATTTGGCAGAACATCTTATAATCCAACTAGAAACGCGTATGCAAAAATTGGGTAAGATCGGTTCAGATTTAGATATAGCCCCCATACAAATGTCGCTCCCGATTTGACATTTTCCGCTCTAGAACCGACATATTGTACCCGATTTTCTTTAAATTTTGCAGAACATCTTATAATGTAACTAGAAACACGTATGCAAAAATTGGGTAAGATCGGTTCAGATTTAGATATAGCCCCCATACAAATGTCGCTCCCGATTTGACATTATCCGCTCTAGAAACGACATATTGTACCCAATTTTCTTTAAATTTTGCAGAACATCTTATAATCGAACTAGAAACATGTGTGCAAAAATTGGTTAAGATCGGTTCAGATTTAGATATAGCCCCCATACAAATGTCGCTCCCGATTTGACATTTTCTGCTCTAGAAAAGACATATTGTACCCGATTTTTTTACATTTTGCAGAACATTTTATAATGCAACTAGAAACACGTATGCAAAAATTGGGTAAGATCGGTTCAGATTTAGATATAGCCCCCATACAAATGTCGATCCGTATTTGACATTTTCCGCTCTAGAAACGACATATTGTACCCAATTTTCTTTAAATTTGGTACAACATCTTATAATCCAACTAGAAACACCTATGGCGAAATTGGGTAAGATCGGTTCATATTTAGATATAGCCCCCACACAAATGTCGCTCCCGAATTCACTTTTTCCGCTTTAGAAACCACATATTGTACCCGATATTCTTTAAAATTAGCACAACATCTTATAATCCAACTAAAAAACCGATGGTGAAAGTGGGTAAGATCGGTTCAGATTTAGATATAGCCCTCATACAAATGTTGCTCGCGAATGTTTAACCGATTTTGCCCAAATTTTACATATTATATTTCACCAATAAACAGACATGGTGAAAGCGCGTCACATCATTCCTGGTTTCAATATACCCCCATACAAATGTCCTTTACGATTTAACATTTTTTGTCAAACACATACATTTACAGGATGCAAAAATCCTTCCCGATTTCAATTTTTAACCGAATTGAATTGCAATGAGAATTGTTTGGGTGATGTCCATATGTCCATACTTTGGTATACTACTGTATAATTTGTATTTGTCTGTCGGACAATTGGATCAATTAAGATATTATTTACCATATTCTTTAAATTTGACTAAAGATGAATTTATAGCATATAAATTATATGAATATAATTTATATAATTTGTATGAACTACATAAAATTGCTCCCATGAAATACCTGGGTTTATTAATCAAAGCGAGGTACATACGCAGGGAGTGGTGTAGGGTATTATATAGTCGGCCCCGCCCGACTTTAGCCTTTCCTTACTTGTTTAAATTAAAATTTTGGCATTATTCAATGTAGTTTCTATTTTAATATTCGTCAAGTGTTTTTAGAAATAGATGCACTACTTTAAGTGGAATTTTTGGCCGCATGCATTCAACGGAAAGCTCTTGACTTGTCTGTTTTGAAACAATATAGCACATTGTCCATGTGCAGGTGGAACAAGGATGTTCAAAATGTCTAATTTTTGGCTCTCAAGGGACCATCACGATTCCATGATGATCCCATCCTGTAATTTTGACAGGTGTTTTATAAAATTATGGACTATTTTCAGACAAATTTTTCAAAAAATCCAAATGATGTTATGTAGGGATATTCAAGGATAGAATATATTTTAACATTTTGAACATCGTTGTTCCACCAGGACAATATGGCAATTTTTGAAGACTATATCGTCATGAACAATTAATATATCATCTTCAGTCAAGTAGTTCGTAATATGCAAATATGAAAAGAATCGGTTGCCACAAAAATCATATCACAGTGGTTTCAAAACCATGTTTTACGGAAGTAGCTCTGTAACTTTTGACCGAAAAAATATCTGAACGAAGTTGCACATGTATAGATCAGGTGTTTTACAGGTAGGTATGAGGACTACTGGGGGATTTGATACAACGATATTTTGTACGGTGATAGTGCTTTTGATTGTGTAATTTTTATAAATGTGTTAACATGTGTATATACTTCAATTAGTTTAAGAGATATTTAAGTTACAAGAAAAAAATGTGAAAGCTATCAGGTAGATTACGGTCTTCAAAAATGCTTTGCGGCAATGTTTTCGGATATATATAATACGCATATGTAAATTCGCATAAAATGTAAATATATACAACTGATAACATCATGTTAACACAAACACTCCATACAGAAGGATCACTGATGATTTGTCCCTACACAGGCCAATTACATACCTATCTGCTCAATGTGTGTATGGATGAGTAAAGTTCTACTCCTTACCAAAATAAAAACTTCCTTCGTAAGAAGAAATTACTTGATTGAATAGCTGGCATTCGTCAGGCGGAGCCGACTATATGACTAGCCGAAAGTGAAATCGGGAAGGATTTTTGTGTGTGTCCTAATCATAGACCACTTTGTCAAATCAGGCACGAAGATATCTACTTTCACCATAGCACAGAGGTAACAAACAGTAAACAGTCTAAAAATTATTTATTTATTTTTAATAAATTTTGATTTCGAATGAAAGATAATTATTGAAATAACATATTAAAAAAAAATATATATATTTTCTAATATAGGTTTTAAAGTGGTTCAAAATAGTTTGCATATATTCAACAAAAAACATTATTTACATCTTCGAAAAAGTAGTAGGCCATGAGTTCTGTTTTAATGAAAAATTATGCATTTTTTGAAAAATTGGGTTGTTATCTTCATTTCTGTATACTGTTTGTGAAATTCACGTACCAATAGAATCGGGCGGGGCCGACATTATGATACACTCCACTTTCTATCCGAATACAACTCGGTAAAAATGTGAAAACGGGAAGAATTTTTGTATGTTTCCTAATCATAGGCTAATATGACCTGGTCCAATTTGTCAAATCGAAAAGAATATTTGTATCGGGGCTATATCCAAGCATGGAATAACGGACTAACTTTAAAAGTAAGTTCTTCCAGCTCAAATATAACGTGTTCGTGGTTTCTGGGGCGGAAAAAGTCTATCTGTGAGCGATATTTGTATTGCAGCTATTTGTAAATCTGAACCGATCTGACCCATTTTCACTATGGATGTTTCTAGTTGAAAAATAAGATAGTTTGAAAGATTTGAAGAAGATCTGTTAAAATATGCGGTTTATAGAGTGGAAAAAGATAAATCGGGAATGAAATTTGTGTGGGAGCTATATATAAATCTGAACCGATCTGACTCCTTAGCACTATGGCTGTTTATAGAACAAATATAAGATATTTCGCCTAATTTGAAGAGGCTCTGTTAAAATATGTTGTTTCTAGAGCAGAAAAAGTCAAATTGGGAGCGAAATTTTAATGGGAGCTATATATAAATCTGAACCGATCTGACCTATTTTCAGGTGTTCCTAGTTTAAATATAAGTTGTTTTGCCAAATCTGAAAACAACCTGATAAAATATGTGGTTTCTAGAGCAGAAAAAGTCAAATCGGTAGTGAAATTCGTATGGGGCTATATCTAATTCTGAACCGATCAAATTAAATAGCGTTCGCTCTTATCCCGAAAAATTTCATTTCATTTGGTTCTGCTTACAATTGCGACCTGTATCGTGTTTACAAGAATAAATGGACGGACAGACAGACGGACATTGCTAAATCGATTCAAAAAGTGATTCTAAGTCGATCGGTACAATTAACAATGGGTCTATCTCCCTTCCTTTTGGGTGTTACAAACAAATGCACAAACACGTAATACTCTCGTGGAGTGTATAAATATCCAAGAGGATGTTTGTGACTATACAGCATTTAGTAGTTCAAGGGATTTTATGTAAGTACAATTAATCATAAGTTGCATGTTCATTTGTATACCCTACACCACTTCGTGGACTAGGGTATTGTAAGTTAGTTTCGCGCCAAATGTTTGTAACACCCAGAAATAATCGCGCTAGACCCACCTTTAAGTATACGGATCGGCTTAGAATCACCAGCTGAATCGATTTAACGATGTCTGTCAGTCCATCTAAGCTTGTTCGCACTCTACAGGTCGCAATTGCTGTCCGATTATAATGCAATTTGGCAGAAGTTACTTTTTTGGCCAAGGACGATCGGTATTGAATTTGGAGGAAATCGGTTCAGATTTAGATATAGCCCCCATACAAATGTATCTCCCGATTTGACTTTTTCCGCCCTATAAAGCACATATAGTACGATTTTCTTCAAATTTTGCATAACACCTTATAATCTAACTAGAAATACATGTGATGAAAGCGGGTTAGATCGCTTCAGATTTAGATATAGTCCCCATACAAATGTCGCTCCCGATTTCACTTTTTTCGCTTTAGAAACCACATAGTGTAACCGATTTTAATTAAAATTGGGACAACATTTTTTAATCGAACTAGAAACACATATGCTGCAATCACTAAGATTTATTCGCTATTTATTGTCTAGTGCAGTTCCTTTTTAATCCTTTCCAAAATGGTATACATTTTTCACAAAATTTTTATTTTTCGCTTCAAAATTAGAATAAATTTTTCAACCCCGTTGAAAACGCCGCTTACCATAGAAGATACAAATATATGGAGACTATATCAAAATCTAAGTCGATATGTCAAATTTTCGCACCGTATAGTTAGAGGACAAGGACATAGATTCTAAAAATATTTTTTCTTCTGATCCGCGATCAAAATGAGGGAGTGGCGGTTATTTTTCTAAAAAATAAGTTCTATGGGATTTATTTTGTTTTTTGAATTGTTTTCAAAAACATTTTTCTGATACTCCATATAAAATGTGCAGACCTCTGACTAAATTGATGGTAACCTAACGAACAGCCAAGAATACCGCACATCTCTTCGAATGATGCTCATCCAGTTCGATATTCACCTTATTTGGGATCAAGGTTATAGGAGCATCCCAAGAAACTGTTGCTAGATTAGGAACACGTCCACATGATAAACCGGAATAGGCATACATGCATTCTACGGCACAGGAAGAGTGATGTTGGAGTATAGCACATTGACTGGCTTAAGCATGTGTAGATTCGCGTATATGGCCTGGTCGAAGTATGATACGAAGAGGACGCCAAAAATGTGTGCAATTAATGGTCAATCAATCACGGACCTATGCTCCTCTTACGAAATATGGGAAAATGTGTGATCAATCCAAGTGATCAATCAGTTGTCAATCCAAGTAATGTAAAATAGTCAGTGAATGATTATGTTATTTTATAAATTTGATATTACTTGAAAAGATGATTCAACGTATTGGGTTCTCGAAATACTCCGATGACCGGCAATACACGAAAACTTTACTCTGCGTAGTCGGCTTTAGACATACCCCAGAGGAGACAATTTTTAAGCCATGACGAAGGCCGGTAACTCAGGATACCTTAGTCATCTTTGGAAATACCACTGAGTATAACATTTTTAAGCCGTCATCCCAGCTAACCTTTACTTTGCTTAACCGGATTTGGAGCAGAAAATCGTTATGCCCGTACGAAGTCCCTCATCTTGAGAACAAGAATAAAATACAAAATTTTTTGTGCGAATTTTCATTTGGGCAATTTTGCATTTATTTTAGAACATATTTATACCCTTCACTAGGGTATTATATCTTTGTGCATTTGTTTGTAACACACAAAAGGAAACGAGATAGACCAGTCGTTTAGTTATCACTTTTTGAGTCGATTTAGCAATGTCCGTCTGTCAGTCCATCCGCCTGTCCGTCCATCTATTCTTGTAATCAAAGTACAGGTCGCACTTATTGTCCGATCCTTACGAAAATTGGCACAATTAACTTTTGCGGGCCAAGAAAGGACGCTGTTTAATTTGATGCAAATCGGTTCAGATTTAGATATGGCCACCATACAAACTTCACTCCCGATTTGATTGATTTTGCGCTCTCGAAACCATATATTTTGACAGATTTTCTTCAAAATTGGCACAGCACCTTATTTTTGAACTAGAAACACCTCTGGCGAAAATCAGTCAAGTAGGCTCAGATTTGTATACAAATATCGCATCTTATTTTACTGTTTCTGCTCTAGAAACCACACATTTTAACCCATTTTGTTCAAATTTGGCACAAGTACTTATATTACAACCAAAATCATCTGGGTTAGTTATGGGTTAGATCGGTTCATATTTATGTTATATTTCACCTGGAAATATACATTGTCCAAGATAGTATCATCGGTCAATGATATAGGATACTTTCCAAAATCCTCACTCAATTGAAAGACGGCCCCGCCCGACTTTAACATTTCCTTACTTATTTTTATTTTATTTTGATTTGGGCGATTTTTCATGGAGCCTAATTTGTTTTGCTATATCACTACCCCTTTCTACCAGAAAAGCTTTTCGTAGCACCGATTTAACTTTTTAAATATAAATATATTTTCAATAAAGTCCGGTCGATTTATCTGCCATAGTTCAGCCATGCACTTAGGTATGTTGCTGAAGGTTAGTAGTTGTTGTGAAAGTTGTAGCCAACGTTCAAAATAATTCTCTGCCGACAATTTTCAAAGATTAACTTCATCAACAATGTTCTTCAACAAAAAAGACGACATAGATTTGCCAATGTCACTAATATTTCTGCTGAAAATTCCCCCCACTGTGTCGTGTAGCTAGTATGCAACAGAATTCCCTTTTATCATTTGTTTTAAGCTAAATCATTAACATGAATAGAATACAATTAAATTAATTAATGATATACCCATTCATTACGGCATTCTCTTTGATTATAAAATACTTAAAATAATTACATGAATCAGAAACGATATCTAAGTGTACCTACCGTTTGTTTAGAGTCCTTGAGAGGATTTCGCAACAGAACACAAGTGTCGGCATAGACACTCGGATGCTATAATTTGGATAAATTTGATTTTATTTGAACATAATCATTACTACATTGATGTTGTTGGTTGTGAGCAGTTACTGATGTTACTGCTGTTGATGTTGTTGTTGACGATGTCGATGTTGTTGCTGATGTTGCTATTGCTGTTCTTGTGCTTGTTCTTGTTGCTGATGATGCTGTTATTAAGGGTGTTCTATTTAAAACAAATTGATGTTGTTCATCTTGATAGTGTTTCTTTGAATTCTTAACATTTAAAATTAACGATGACATCGGCTTGGGGCTGGTGAAATAATCCTTTAAAACACGAGGCTGGTGATGGTGATATTGATGAGATGGATGATGATGAGGATGATGATGATATAGATGAAAAGGCTGATGTTGGGAGAGATGCATAAGAGCCGGCTGCTGGAGGCTTTTCGCTACGGCTGCTCCAACGCCAACGCCTTCCCGATGGTAATCATAAGGATGCAGTCTTCTGGTAAGATTTGTAAACGGTTTTGGTTTCATTAAAATCTGCAAAGAAACGGGGGAGGGCATAAAACAACAACAAAAGAAGACAAAACCGGGGGGAGAAACAGAGAAAGAAAGAAGAGGGGAATTGAAGGCCGGTTTTAAATGAAACTTCCTAACTTTTGGTCTTAGTTTAGCTCAAATTATTTTTTCTTTCAAAAATTTATACAACATCAAGTTTTTTTGGAAAAAGAGACAACATTTATATCACAAATAAAGAAACATTTAATACAATTAAATGGAGTTTAAGTTACGTTTCAGTTTCGTTCAAAAAATACAAACATTTATTCCATATCCATAACATTATTTTTTTTTGGTTGGCTTCAATACACACAGAATATCGAAATATAGTATAGAGACATTTTTGTTATAAAGTTTCCCATGGAACACAAAATCAAGATAAAAAATACATTTAGAAAAAAATTACACACATACAACATTAAAAACAACATCAAGAGAACAACATCAATATTTGGGTTTTGTTTTTTTTTTGTTTCAAAAAATCATTTTATAATTTCTCATATAAAATACTCTTAACTTTAGTTAGAAAAATTGTTTGTATGTAAACAAATACGTTTTTCTTTGGCTTAAGGGGAATGAGGAATTATTTTTCTGTCAGGCAACCCTTGGGTTGCCTTCGAGCATCCTTTTTCTGTTTGTTTATAAACATTTAATGTTTTATTCACTTTTTGTTTTGATTCACGTTTAAAGAAAACACACGCAACAACATCGATATGTATATATAGGTATAATAAAATATACTTACATATATATGTAAATACATATATATATTTGGATAGATAAATATCAACAACAACATCAATATATTAAATACACTCAGAAATATTTTTCGTTCTGTTAAAAATCGTATACATGATATGACATTAAAATCCAAAAAAATGTTTATCATAAAACACATCAATGTTTGAACTTACCTTTTCCTTTAAGTGATTAAAATGATCAGAAATTGATATAAATTCAAATAAGATAAAATATATATATTAACAATTGTGCTTGAGTCATGCAGAAATAGAGTCATATTATATATTTGCACATCAACAAGGGTTATAAAAAAATATTGTAATAAATGATAGAGCATGCTTTCACTACATATTGTGTCAGAAAATATAAATCTTTTGCAAAAAAGATAATTAAATAAAAACTTTAAAACACCTGCTTAATGTAATAACCAAAAAATCACATAAGTCAACAAATATTTAGTGTATTTATGGCAGCTAATCACCAAGTAATATTTTAGGTAAAGAAAATAAAGAATAAAAAAATATAAATCACAAAAAAATAGAAAAAAGTAAAAGTAAAGACTAAAGTCGGACGGAGCCGACTATATAATACCATACACCACTCCCTGCGTATATACCACGCTATTATTACTAAACACAGGTGTTTCATGGGAGCAATTTTATGTAGTTCATATAAATTATACAGTATACTATAAATTCATTTTAAGTAATATTTAACGAATATGGTAATTGATCCAATTATCCGAGAGACAAATACAAATTATACAGTAGTAATAGGATGACTGACTGGTTCAAAACATGGGTCTATATATTTGTGATTCACGGTAGCTATTCATAGTTGAAATATATCATGATCCGATGTAAGCCGTAGTTTCTAGAGCTGTATTAGAGTAGAATGGGGCCCCATTTGGGTTATTCCAAAGTGTGGACACATATATTTGACTTTGTATTCTTAGTTGAAATATAATATAATCTGCAAAATTAAAAAAATCTTAGGGCCATTTGTAAGGGCGCTACATTAAAAAGTGCGTATTCTTCTTATTAATTATATCGAGATCTAATGCACGACGTGAGTTCTAGAGATGCAATAGAGTAGAATGGGGGCCCAATTTGTATGGGGGTTATACCAAAATATGGACCCATATATTTCATACTTTCATAATATGTCTTCTTAGTGGAAATGCAAAATTTGATAAACTTCCGATGTAAATTGTGGGTCCTCGTGGGGTAATTATAAAAAAAGTGGGCCTTTATAGATCGCTTTCAAAGGTAGGTATTCTTAATTGAAATATAACATGACCTGCAAAATTTTATCAAGATCCTTCTGGTTCCAGTAAGTTCTAGAGCGATAATAGTGTAAACTGGGGGATCATTTGTATGGGGGCTATACCAATACATTGACCTATATAGCTGGCTTTCAAAATACGTGTTTCTAGTATAAATGTAACATTGCGTGGAAAATTTTATCAAAATCCGATGTAAAATGTGCATTTTAGAGCGGTAATATTGTAAGTCGGAAGTACATTTGTATGGGGGCTATATCAAAACATGGACCCATGTGGTCCACTTTCCCGTTAGCTGTTTGTAGTTCAAATATAACCCGACCCTGAAAATTTTGTCATTATCCCATGTAAAATGTGTAATCTGAACCGATTTTCTCCAAATTCAATACCAAACGTCAATGGACCAAAAAAATAACTTCTGCCAAATAGGACTACAATTGCGACCTGTAGAGTGCGAACCAGCTTAAATGGACAGCAGAAGGACAGACAGACATCGTTAAATCAATTCAGCTGGCGATTCTAAGCCGATCCGTATACTTAAAGGTGGGTCTAGCTCGATTATTTCTGGGTGTTACAAACATTTGGCGGAAAACTAACTTGTAATACCCTAGTCCACGAAGTGGTGTAGGATATTATATTTATAAATAAATATAATATTTTTATTATTTCAAACCACGCTTATAAGGCAAGGCCACCAATACGTTTAATCTATATTATTATAGTGGTCTAAGTAAAAAATCAAAAAAAATGAGATGTGCCAATTTTTGTCTTCACTTTGATCAGATCTCTAATTTAAGAACTTTTATTTTTGACATTTATGAAAAATGTACCGTTACAATGGCATTTCTTATTTATTGCACAGTGGTGACATTTATGTGTGCTGATGTAAACAACATTTTTTATTTATAATGTCCACTTCAAGTGATTCAGATAATTTGAATAAATTATTTGCCAAGTACATAATAATTTTAATATAGACTTGTAAATATTTATACATATTTTTTTATTTTATTTTTGGAATAAAATATGTTGTGTTTTATTTCAGTTTTGGTAAGGAAATATTACTTTTCGAATAAAATTATTTTTTTTTATTTTAAGAAGAATGAAAGTGGTCTAAGTCAGTACATCCTCTGAAAGTAGTAGTTTCCTTAGAGGTGCCAACGTTGTCGATTTTTTTTAATTTGTGCTTCGATGGAAACATATTTTTCAATTGACTCAAACATAAACTCAAGCATATCTCACAACGGATAAAGTGTGACTTATACCTCAATCATTCTAACTGGCACATATAATACTTCCAGTCAATTCAAAAAAAATAAATATTATTATATTTATATTTATAAAAAAGTTTTAATACCATAAATATTGGTAGATAGTGGGTGCCATTATATTTTAATTCCAAAAGTACAAATCTATTATCTCACGTACATAGTCCAAAATAACCTATCTTCATGATTCAAACAATCTTTGTAGTAAAAGTAAAAAGTGCGAATTTGGAAAAATCTATTTATTTTGCGTGTCTATGCAGTCAGAAGAGTGTATACGCCGAATACCATTTATATCCCATTTTTCCTATTAATTTTACGTGTCTACGCAATTAGAGCGATTTTCATCATTCTAGCTGTAGCCATTTAGTTAGTAATATTGTTATCCCTCTGTGCCCATTATATCCTTTGAAAGGACGAATTTGAAAAAGAAAAAGCCTTTTCATTTTTCGTGTCTACGCAGTCAGAATAATCTATACTCAGAATTGCATGACTCTAGATGCGGCCATTTGTTTGGGACAATTTTTATCCCCTTTTTCCCATTTACCCTCTTAAAGTATGAATTTCGAAAAATCGATTTATTTTACTTGTCTACGCAATCAGAGGAAAGTATTCACCGAATCGTCATTATTGTAGATGCAGACGTTTGTTTGGTACTATTTTTACCTCTCTATTCCCATTTTGCACCTTAAAAGTACGAATTTGACGTTTTATAGGTACCATTTTTATCCGTTTTTGCCCCATTTCAACTCCTACGAATTAGAACAACGTTTCTATAAGGGGAAATTTAAGCAGACATATAGAAATAAAATGTTAAAATACTCTAAATATTAATGTTAATTATAATATAGATCTATATAGATTAATTATCTATATAGATTTCGCCCAATTGCATTCCCAACCGATCTACGACTATAAGACATATTTATGGAATATTTGGACCTCCTAGCTCCTTTCGTTTAGATGCTGACGTGCTTTTAACAGACGGATGGACGGACACGGACATGGAGAGATCGTCGAAGAATCAAGAGGATAACGATCACGAATATATATACTTTATAGGGTCTCAGGTCGATATTTCAAGGTGTTACAACCGGAAAGACAAATTTAATATACCCCCATCCTGTGGTGGAGGGTATAAAAGCAAAAAATTTCAAGTGGGAAAAATTTTCAAGTATTTTTATTATTTCCCTTATCAGCCTATGTTTTTGTGTTTGCCGGTCTACAAGAAAACTGAAACACATTTCATTATTCATAATTCACACCAACACCAAATTTATCAAATAAAAAGCATATTTTAAATTCTATAAAATGTTATCATCTTTTTTTTGCAACAATGTTGTTGTTTTCTTGTTTATGGCTTGATTAGTGTCGTCTCCGCAAGCAACTATTTAAGTCCCTTTACAATGACCCACCCACCCATATTCCCAAAAATAAATGATGTCATTAAAACATTTCCACATAATGAACTTAGCTGTAGAAAGCTGTCATAATTTACAATGTTTGGCATGAGCTCGCTGAGAATCCGTCATTAAAACTTTGCGCAAAATATGCTTATCTTTAATATCAGCTAAAGTAGAGAGACTACTTAAATTTTTAGATGAGATGTTGTTTAGAGATGAGGCGATTTGCATTTTAATACGCGGAGTAAATGATGGAAACAAAGAGCGGTACACTGGACGCATGAGTAATATTTACTTAGTTGCACGAGCACTCATACGTCACCGTGGGCTTTTGGATCATATTCTGGAAATCTGGTTGGAAGTGTGACAGAGAAATATGTAAGTATGTAAGTGATAAGGTAAAAAAATAAAAGGGCATTAAATTCGACTGGGCTGAATCTTATATACCCTCCACCATTGAGTGGATTCCATAGTATTACTGACAGACTAGAGGCTGTCGACTTCACATTAGTAAAATAATTATGATATTTTTTTATTGATATTTTTTAAAAAAATTGTGATATTTCATTACTATAATTTTGAAATAAACTTAATTAATTAACACCCACGTCTATAGTGTGTCTACAAATATGTTCTTTATTGCACCTAATTTTACGATTCTAGAGACAACAGATACCAATTTTATCTCTTCTATCCCTACGAAATTAGAAAAAGACTTTTATTTTTGCGTCTACGAAGTCAAAGAAATTTATAAATAGGATTACATGATTCTAGCTGGAGCCACTTGATTTATACCATTTGTATCCCCTTTCGCTCAGTTTTCTCTAAAAGTCCTTTAAATCCTTTTTAGCGTGTCTACATTACACACCGAATTATATGATTTTATCTGCATATAATTCGCTTACACCCATACGGCTGCATATATAATAAGGAAATTCGGTGTGTACACTTCTCTGATTACGTAGACGCGAAAAACAGAGATCTTTCGATATTCGTTCCATCAGGATCTAAATGGGAATAAATTTGGGAACAATAAAACTGATGTAGAACTTTTCCTACCAAAATGGTAAAGACATTTAGACTGTAGCTGAAATCAACAAATTGCAAATTGGACTTGAGGGAAACTGTTTCTACCTAATAATATTTAAGACATATTTTTGTAAATTGCTGCCTATCTGCTGATAATACTGCTGAATGTACTCCGTGGTGGAGGGTCTATAAGATTCGGCCCGGCCGAACTTAACGCCTTTTTACTTTTTTTGACTTAAATGGTTTTACCATTTTTAGATGAATTTTGTGTGTTTTTGCCGTGCTGTACCGTAATACCCACATTTTTGGTAGAAAAAAGCTCTATCTTCTTTACAACTTTGCTGGCTTTAGTGACCCCCAATGAAATTTTCCTGCAAATTTTTTCGTAGAACATTTCAGTGTCCCTGTCCTTTTTGAAAGGACATTTTTGTTTTTCTCGAAAAAGGGGTCAAATTGACCTAGAAAGAGATGAACAAGAGTGTTAAGATCTTCCATAAAAATGACCCACATCAAATTCCACAATTGACTTTCAACATTTTTTCACTTATTATAATGGTCCCTTCTCCAAAAAATGGAAAAAATATTCTTCAAAAATGATCTACTCAACATGCCCTTTCTGAACATGCTGTTTCTGTTCCTGCTGTTTTCTTAATATGTTTAATGTTTTTGAGGTTATGGTGTTTTCTAATATACAGTGTGGCATAAAATGAGCTATTTGGTTTGAGTTCTTTAAAACTTTTTAATTATATTTTGTGAAGAAGACCTGGAGAATATAATATGAATAACTAAACAATCGAATCCCAATACAAATGAATTATTATACAAACCAACATTACTTTATTCACACTATAGGAAATCATTCTTTAAAGCTAATAACTGTATATAATAATAATTGTTAGCAAAAAATATTGATGTAATTATTTTTAACAAGTCGAAACTCACATTAAAAACAAGTAAAAAGGATGTTAAATGCGGCCGAGCCGAACTTTATATACCCTCCAGCATGGATTGCAGTACACAGAGGCTGTCGATTTTACAGAAGTGAAGTAATATTACTGCGAAACCAAACCAAAAGAAATAAAAATAATAATAAAAAAATAATTGTATATATAAATATAAAATTTTAATTTGTCGTATGTGACCGCTGGTACTAATATGAACCCTTATTTAAGTCAAAGACATACATTCGTTGCGAAAGTTCTGACGAGATGGGGTAGCGCCCATCGAAACTGCGCAGTCAACTTTTACTGCAACAATAAAGGTCTCACTTTGCCTTTTTGCTAATTTTGGGTTCTGCTGAAGACTTCCGCAAACCTTTGGTCTTAAACCAAAATAAATGACAACACATACAACATAACAGACCAACTATACATACAAACAACAATTTTAATTATTTTAAACCAAGTTTATAAAGCAAGGGTACCAATAGTTTATACTATATAAAGGGTGATTTTTTAAGAGCTTGATAACTTTTAAAAAAAAAAAAACGCATAAAATTAGCAAAATCTCATCGGTTCTTTATTTGAAACGTTAGATTGGTCCATGACATTTACTTTTTGAAGATAATTTCATTTAAATGTTGACCGCGGCTGCGTCTTAGGTGGTCCATCCGCTTAGTCCAATTTTGGCATTTCCACGTTTTTGAGTAACAGAGACCCAATTGGTGCGAACGGCGACGAATCGAAAATTGGTGGTCATCATTAACACTGGCCGATACAGCCGCGATATTTTCTTCAGTTCGCACTCTACGTAAGCGTGTTGGTGGTTTAATGTCCAACAATGTAAATTTGGTGCGAAATTTAGTCACAATAGCCCGAATAGCCGCTTCAGTGGGTCGATTAAACTGACCATAAAATGGAAGCGCGCAATGAACTTTCTTAACAGAGCACGCATTTTGATAATAAAATTCAATAATTTGCAAGCGTTGTTCGTTTGTAAGACGATTCATGATGAAATGTCAAAGCATACTGAGCATCTTTCTCTTAGACACCATGTCTGAAATCCCACGTGATCTGTCAAATACTAATGCATGAAAATCCTAACCTCAAAAAAATCACTCTTTATATCGAAATAATAATTCATGTCATCTCAGTATAAAAGGCATCAATTGTCTCTGAAATGCTTAAATGCCCTAAATATTGGATAGCAGGTGCATTTTCAGCTACTTCCGTTTGGTTGATAGTATTTCTATATTTTTTAATTCCAAAGATACAAATTTGGAAACCCCATTATTTCTTATGCACACAGTGATTATGATTCTAACAAATTTCTCGCTACCAGTTTTATCACTTTTTCATTTTTGTCGTAAATGTAACAAATAAAGTACGAATTTGCAAATTCGTTTTATTCTTCTTGTCTATGCCGTCATGCAGAATGTAAACACCCAATTCCATTATTTTAGCCCCTTTGGCTGGTACCATTTTTATCCCCGTTTACCCCCTTAAAATCTCTTTATTTTATGTGTCTGCGCAATTGGAGGGATGTAAACAACGACTTTTATCATTCTAGCTGCAGCCGTTTAGCGGGTACCATTTTTATCCCTCAGTTCCCATTGTATCCCTTAAAAAACGAATTTGGAAAACCTTTTAATTTTTCGAGTCTAAGCAGGCGTAGGAATGTATTCACCGAATTTCATGATTCTAGCTGCGGTAATTTGGTTGGTAGTACAAATTTACTTTTTATCAGTGGAATTTTTAATGTATATTCTAGGTACAGCCGTTTAGTTGGTACCATTCTTGTTATGTCTTAAAAGTACGAATTTGGATATAATACTTTTATGTTATAAAGGGTGATTTTTTAAGAGCTTGATAACTTTTTTTTTAAAAAAAACGCATAAAATTTGCAAAATCTCATCGGTTCTTTATTTGAAACGTTATATTGGTCCATGACATTTACTCTTTGAAGATAATTTCATTTAAATGTTGACCGCGGCTGCGTCTTAGGTGGTCCATCCGCTTAGTCCAATTTTGGCATTTCCACGTTTTTGAGTAACAGAGACCCAATTGGTGCGAACGGCGACGAATCGAAAATTGGTGGTCATCATTAACACTGGCCGATACAGCTGCGATATTTTCTTCAGTTCGCACTCTACGTAAGCGTGTTGGTGGTTTAATGTCCAACAATGTAAATTTGGTGCGAAATTTAGTCACAATAGCCCGAATAGCCGCTTCAGTGGGTCGATTAAACTGACCATAAAATGGAAGCGCGCAATGAACTTTCTTAACAGAGCACGCATTTTGATAATAAAATTCAATAATTTGCAAGCGTTGTTCGTTTGTAAGACGATTCATGATGAAATGTCAAAGCATACTGAGCATCTTTCTCTTTGACACCATGTCTGAAATCCCACGTGATCTGTCAAATACTAATGCATGAAAATCCTAAACTCAAAAAAATCACTCTTTATGTCTACTCAATTAGAAGAATGTACACACAGAATTTCGTGTTTATTGCTGTTGAAGTTTTATATGTACCATGTTTATCCCTTTTTGCCCCATTTCACTACAAATAAGAATCACTTTATGGTGCACGTTTTTGTTATAAGGGGAATGCGCATACCAAATATCAAGAAAATATAAACAGATTAAATACTTCTAATATTAGGAGCTTTTAGAGGGATTTTCAGTCCTTGTGAGGGAAAAAATTTTCACTGTGGAACGATTTCGCCCAGTTAAAATACCAACCGATCTACGACTATAAGACGCATTTAACGCTAGCATTTCGTTAAATGCTAGCGTGCTTTCAACAGACAGACGGAAATGGCTAGATCGTCTTAGAATTCTATGACGATCAAGAATATCTATACTTTATAGGGTCTCAGGTCGATATTTCAAGGTGTCACAAACGGAATGACAAATATAGTACACCCCCATCCTGCTTACTACTACAAACAACGAATAAAAGTTGAAAATTAGTTAAACCAATAGCAAAATATAAGGACGCTACATAATTTTCATTTTTTGTGGAAATTACAATGCATATACCTCTACAGATTAATTTATAAGAATTTTTTAGAAGAGTTCATTTCCAGAAAAATCGCAGTGAACCAAAAAAATCGTTTTTGTTCAGTGCTCGTCAATTGGTGGAGGTCATAGTAATTAAAAAATACATATGGATCGGTTTTTTAATTTGCATTAGCGTTAAAAAGCCATGTTTAAGTCTTTATTTTTCAGGAATAATCGCCTTTCTCAAAATTGCCCGTGTGCTCTATTGTCTGCATTTAAAATAATTTAAAATATACTCTAGATTGAAAAACGTGTTTATATATTACTGAGATTTTTGACATAACGTCACGATAAACTATCGCTTTGTTGGCTCTAAAATTATGACATGAAATTATGGACATTGGTCACCTACCATGACCAATCTATGAATAATGATGAATAATAATGAGTAAAATGCCCATTAAATCTTCTGTAAATGTATTAGCCGTTCGAGTCGGCTTTAGACAGAAGGAGACATTCAATGAGTATAAAGGAGTGTAATATACAGCTCATTGCTTACCATGATCCATTTGGGTTGTTTGTGGTAACTATCTGCTCTTTGCTAACTAACGGATGCAGAAATTCATCTTGTTGAATTATTTGAAATATATTTAATTTACTATATTTCTATGCAATCTAAATTAATTTTTATTTAACTGAAAAAACATAGTCATGTCTGCTGTGTTTGTTTTCAATTTAACGCCGCATAGAGAATTTATAACCGTTTTTGCCTTCTGATCGATAAAAACAATATATACATTTCATTTGCCACACACAGAGCGCCAAAGAAATAAATTGTTTTTAAAAATCCGCCAATATTGTTCAATGCATTTATACAAAATATTTTCAACTAACGCAGAAAAGAGCGCAAAAAGGCCACTGCAACAATAGAAACAAACGAGCAATTTGTTTTAAATGTAACGTCTATATATGTATAGCCAAATATTGGGTGCGGAGTAGAGGGAAATTTCATTTTTTTAATAATATTCTTTTTTTCACAAAGAACAATCGACGTACATACATTGGAATATATATGTGTGTGTGTATATATTTATTGATAAATATTTTATAAAACAATATTGCATTCTGAGTTTGTTGTTATTTGTTACCACATTTGTTTAAATGCACATAAGAATGCTGTCATGCAAAGCAACGCAACCAATACATACGAATTGTTTTTGCGGAAGAGCAGCAAAAAATAGCAAAATATTTTGCCACACTCACTAGCAGTGAAGCAAATCTATATAAAAGGGGCTGCAGAAAAGGGGTCTTTGAAACATTATATGAGCGTATACAGTTAGTACAATCGTCCACCCCGAAATAGGTGCAACAGCAGCTGTTGTTCCAAATAAAAAAATAATAATTTACATCGGACTACGAAATAACATAAAAAACATATACATATAACAATAAATAAACAAACGGATATAAATTTTTACATGTAATAGGGAGTCCCGATGGAGAAAATGAAATTATGGAAATATCCATTTGTACTTTGGAAAAGGAAATCGCAAAGTGGCTGCCCTATGTCCTCGATAGCAATACGAATTCAATCTTTGAGGTCTAAATCGACGCCGGGCTTAGACCTTATCTTTCACGTGGCACCAAAAGAAGAATTCGGTGTTAAATCACAAGATCTCGGTGGCCAATTGTGATCACCTCTTCGAGAGATAACACGGTCCGGAAACTTTTCCCGTAAAAGAGCAACGAAACTTGTGTGGCACGTAGCACCGTCTTGTTTAAAGTAAACGTTGTCCAGATCAATACCATCCAACTCCGACCATAAAAAATCAATAATCATCTCTCGATAGCGCAATCCATTCACCGTAACTGTTGATCCAACCTCATTTTCGCAGAATTCCGGATCATTTTCATTCATTAGTTTTAATAACTTCATTGCGTCGTTGAAGCGTGTATCGTTTCATGTTTAGTAATGGCGTAGTTTCTACTTGTCAAATGTCAAAGAATAAAAGCTTCTAAAGTGATAGCTACCGAAATAACACCTCTTGTTGGAAGTTGATATTCCAGATATTTTCAAATAAAAACTAATAATTACACTGTGCAACAAATTAAGACCTCTTGATTGGAATAGAGGGTATAATTCTGAATGGACATGTTTTTTAGTAGATTATTTTTGCAAAATAAACTTATAGTCCAGCTGATCTGAGTTTCTTTTTAAAGTGGTTTCGTAGAACATTAAATTCCTTTTTGAAAGATTTTTTTGATTTTCTCGCAAAAGGTTCAAATTCACCCATAAAGAGAGGAGCAAGAGTGTTAAGATGTTCCACAAAAATGATCCTCATATCCTCTCTCAGACATTATCTTACAACAGTTTTTATACCCTCCACCTCCAGGATGGGGGTATACTAACTTTGTAACACACAAACGGAATGAAATATCGACCTGAGACCCTATAAAGTATATATATTCTTGATCGTCATAAAATTCTAAGGCGATCGATCTGCACGCTAGCATCTAAACGAAAGGAGCTAGAACGTTCAAATTTTCCATAAATACGTCTTATAGTCGTAGATTGGTTGGGATTGAAACGGGGCGAAATCGGCCCAAAGGGAAACATTTTTCCCTCGCAAGGACTAAAAATACCCATAATAATCCCTAAATTTTAGCGTATTTAAGCATGTTTTTGAATATGTCTGTTTATATTTGGTACGCTCATTCCCCTTATAGCAAAAACGTGCACCATAAAGTGATTCTTATTTGTAGGGTGTGAAATGGGGCAAAAAGGGATAAAAATGGTACATATTAAACAACAACAGCTAGAAACACGAAATTCAGTGTGTACATTCCTCTAATTGAGTAGATACATAATATAAAATTATTTTTTCCAAATTCGTACTTTTAAGGGGTAAAATGGGAATAGAGGGATAAAAATGGTACCAACCAAACGGCTGTACCTAGAATAATGAAATTAGGTGTATAGACAAGTAAAATACACGGATTTTTCAAAATTCGTACTTTTTGGGGTTAAAATGACAAAAGGGGATAAAAATAGTACCAATCAGATGACCGCAGCTAGAGTCATGGAATTCGGAGTACACATTCCTTTGACTGTGTAGACATGGAAAGTAAACTGATTTTTCGAAATTCTTACTTTTTAGGGTCAAAATAGAAAAAGGGGATAAAAATAGTACCAACCAAATGACCGCAGCTAGAGTTATGAAATTCGGAGTATACATTCCTCTGACTGTGTAGACACGGAAAATAAACTGATTTTTCGAAATTCGTACTTTTTGGGGTCAAAATAGAAAAAGGGGATAAAACTAGTACCAACCAAATGACCGCAGCTAGAGTCAAGAAATTCGGAGTGTGCATTCCTTTGACTACGTAAACATGAAAAATAAAAGGTTTTATTCCAAATTCGTACTACGGAAAATAAACTGATTTTTCGGAATTCGTAATTTTTGGGGTCAAAATAGAAAAAGGGGATAAAAATAGTACCAACCAAATGACCTAAGCTAGAGTCATGAAATTCGGAGTATACATTACTTTGACTACGTAGGCATGAAAAATAAAAGGTTTTTTCCAAAGTCGTACTTCCAAGGGATGCAATGGTACAGAGGGTTAAAAATAGTACCAACAAAACGACTACAGCTAGAATGATGAAATTCTAATTGCGTAGAAACGCCAAGAGGGTAAAAATGGTACCAACCAAATGGGCGCAGCTGGAATCATGGAATTCGGTGTATACATTAATCTGACTGCATAGACACGCAAAATAAAAAGTTTTTTTCCAGATTCGTACCTTTTCTGTTACGGCAAAAATTGGTTGAATCGTGAAGTTAGGTTATTTTGCACTATGTACGTCTGATAATGGATTTTCAAAATTTTTACATTTATTAATTAAAATAGAATGGAAATACAACCAACTGTAGCACCCACTTTCTACCAATATTTATGGTATTTAAGCTTTTTGAAAATATAAATATAAGAATATTTATTTTTTGATTTGAAATAAATAATGGTTTGAAATAATTAAAATATTATATTTATTTATAAAATTATTTTTTCAATATTTGTATTTGTTTTGGTTTGGCTATATTAAAAACATTATATATTCCTGTAGTATTTCTGCACTTCTACGAAAACCGACAACCTCTGTGGAATGCAATCCATGGTGGAGGGTATATAAAGTTCGGCCCGGCCGAACTTAAGGCCGTTTTTACTTGTTTCACTTACTATAATGCTTCCTTCGACCAAAAAATTAAAATTTTGACCCACTGTAGAAAGAAACTCAGATCAGCTGGACTCAGACCAGTTTGTTCTACAAAAGATATCTACTCAAAATGCCCTTGTAGTATTATAGGGTCGCTATTCTGTTCCAAAATGCTGTTGGGCAGTGTTATTTTATCCTGTATTTACAAGTATTTCAATTTGTATAAACAATTTGCACTAATTGACATTACTTTCAATTATATGTGGCTTTCTTGACCATGAAATAAAAGTTTAAGATAAAGTTATTATATGTCGTGAATTGGCTGTACATTTAGATTTCCGTTAAAGATACAAGTTTCTTGCAATCTCAGTATTTCGACCACCCTAGTATACAGAAATTTATATGTCTGCCTGTTTATTTGTTGCAACAACAGAAATACTCAAATAAACGATCGAGCGAAAACCCCTCTGCATATATATGTACATATAATAATAAATAATAAACATTTGGTGAAATTGACCGCATATGTTGCATGTTGTTTAGTTGTGGGCGGGAAGGGGCAAGTTTCCGTATGAACGTTTTCGCAAAAATGTGTGCTCGAAAAAACAACAATAACGAAATAAAACAATATTTGCATTGATGTTTTAAATGTTATGTGTGTAAGCGCGAATGCAAATATATTTGGAAATAAAGGGGGATGTTTTAGGAGTGGCGTAATTTTCGATCATTTGGATAGAAACCCGTATCTGGAAAAAACACATTGATGACCATTTACACAAATCTTAGTGCTAAACTTCTGTTATCTTTTGATGAATATTTGTGAAATTATACAAAGCCACAGGCAAACTGTTTACAAGTTTAGTTGGCACTTTTTCCACAATAGATGTTGTGCTACGGTCACTTCGAGGGCTTGACGGCTTTACAAATGAAGAGTTATCATATGATTTGAAATTTCACTTTATTTCACAGCATTCCCAATTCCGATCACCCCTTTATAAGTATGTGTGCGTTTTTTATTAAATTCATATTGAATATTTAAATGCCTTTTTAACAGCAATGCAGTTAAAATTCGTGTTCTACATGAATTTGTATTAAATGTTAAATAGAATTTTTCTCCGCTGCGTTCGGTTCGAACAATAATTTGAATTACATTCGTCGGTTGTTTCTGTTTTTCGCGCTTTTTCCTCTCTCTCTTCCAACATTTGCTGCAGCTATGCTTTTTTCCGCTCGCAATATTTGCTATAGCTGCTGTTGTTACGGCTGAGCAAGTGTGAATTTGTTTAAAATGTTTGTTTTTAATATTTGGCGCCTTTTGTTGAATGTGTTGTGTACACACATTCAAGCGTACAGACGACGTACACATACACAGACAGGAAATGAAATGTTTGCCAAAAAACGGAAGTTGTAACGCCAGTCGGTACTGATTTTTTTCATGTGCGCAAAACATCACAGATTATGCCTGGTTGTTGGCTAAGTGGGAGGGTGTTAGGGAAGATTTTTAGTGGCTGGGTTTTTTCTTCAGAATCTTATGGAATTAAGGGAAAATATTCGGTAGTTAAAGTTGTAGAATTTTTGAATTTTAATTGAAATAATTAAAGGGATCTATATAAAAACTGTGAGGTCACAGAGTGGAATTTGAAATTTCAGTAGTAGAAAATTGTAAAAATTGAGATAAAAGCCAATTTTATTGTTAAGACATAAAATGTGCAGTCCAATATTTTTAACTGATTGGAAATATTTTTTTCAAAGACAGCTGAAGAAATATACTATAGAAGGTATCCAAATTTTTATAGCGTTGCCAGATTTAATTGTTTTATAATAAATTTTTTGCAATTTTTGGAAGTACTTCCAACAAAATTTGGAAGTACTTCCGCAGAAGGCAAACTTTAATAGCATCTCAAGAACCAACTGTGCATATTTCCCGCTTTTGAGGAAGTTATTTTAAACAACTTCCAAAAAAGTTAGTAATGTGATAATAACATAACATTTTTACGAGTAGCATCTTCACAAGTGAATGGTAAGGTGTATGCTTTGCACTCAGAATGTCTCGGGTTCGAATCGTACTTCAGGGAAATAACTTTTTTTGTTCTTTTTCATTTCTTTAATAAATAAACAATGCTAATTTTGTATATTTTTATCAATTTAAACATTTTTGCTTAAAAAATAAAAATTTTTGGTGTAAAATATTTCGTTTTTAATTATTAATATCAGTAGTATTAAGTAGTGGTAATTTGTTTAATAATAATTTAATTCAATATTTATTTGCAATATATATTAGTTCATATTAAATAAATATTTTATTATGATCCCTATTATCAGAAAGTCCACTGTTCTACTCCCGGTAGCGGATGATTTTTTAAAACATATATGTGACAGCGCATAGAGAAAGGGGCCTAAGGGTCAAAAAATCAATTTTAATTTTTTGAGAGAATGATACCGATCCCATGCCCCAAAAGTGTTCCCTCCCAGAGATATGCGCGTTTTATGAAGTGATGTGACACCAAAGATACAGGTTTTTAAATCTTTAAAATGGCTCTCCTGAACAAAACCGGTTTTTACCCTTAGGTTCCTTTCTATTTTGCGCGTCACATATGGAAACTAATGAAAAATTGGTTCCCTTGCAACTACTTTAAAATAACTTTTAAGTCTTTCAAAATGAAGGACATCCCTCCCATGACAACTCAATGTTAAGTAAAATGGTGAAGATCCCAATCACACGATGAACATATTTTTCACTTCTTCGGGTGTTCTCTTTTTGCTGGGGTAGTAAAGAAATATATTATTATTAATTAAAGATGAACATGACTAAACAACAGTAAAGCAGTTTTCATGTTTTATGCATCTTTTTAATTTTTAAGACCATTCTCTCTGAAATATCCTATACTATATATAACATATGCTGATGTATTTCAGCGCTCTAACCTTAAAAAAATACAATTCCAATTTTCATCATTATGGCAGTATAAGTTTAATCATACCCAGATACGTTATGACTACAAATCAGCAGAATATCACATTCACGTAGAGATAGTTGTAGTTTTTGAGAAACAGTTGCTACAAAAAATTAAAAAAAAAATAGATTTTTAAATCGTTGTCACAAAATCCAAAGTAATAGAAAAAACTGCCAAAAATATGTTGTTAATTTTTTCGTAGATAGTATTCTAAAGTATAAAACAATGCTTGTTTAAAACATATCTATGAATTATGACTTTCTTTATAAGATAATTAAAAAAACACGTATTTTAGTTTTTTAATATATATATATCATTTTAGGTCTCTGTAATTTAATTGTTTTCTTCGTTATGCTGAATATAAAGATATTTACGTTGTATGTAAAAATATACAGAAGTAGAAATAAGTTTTTCCTTGTTTTCCATCCCCGTGTAAACGTACGAATGTCACATACGTGACGGAACGGCCCATATATGAATCATTCTATGTCAAACCCGAGAAAAAATGTTCACATCACTCCGATTTTTTGAAAATCTCGTGAAATATTCTGAGAATATGCTTTAGAACAAGTAAAAAAACGTTAAATTCGGCCGGGCCGAATCCATGGATTGCATTGCTCAGTATTATCCGCAGACTATTGCACTACTACACTCACGTATACGTGCAACAAAGTTTTAGGAAAATTAAAATTTTTGCTAATAGCGATATTTGTTAAATACATTGTGATGTTTCATTATTATAATTTTGAATTAAAATTAATTAATTACCTTAATGGCCACGTCCACTTTAGTGGTGTGTCTACAAATATATTTTTTATTGATTGATAGACCTTGACTATATATGAAAACAATCCTTCTTCTTCTTTTACCCCATTTTATTCCTAAAAGTACGAATTTTGAGCGTCTATGAAGTCTAAAAAAATGTAAAGACAATCTCATGATTCTAGCTGCAACCGTTTGATAAGTTCCATTTTTATTCCATTTTGCACCGCTTTCCCTACAATAACAAATTTCCAAAAAATCCTTTATGTAGCGCATTTACACTGAAAGAAAATTTCATGCAGAATATTTATGAAGCGACTTCATAAAAGGTTTTTCATAATTTTAGTGATTTTTTAACATGTATGAAAAATTCATAAATGAAATGAAATATTTTATACAATTTTTTCATAAACATTTAATAAATAAAAATTGTTAAATTTGTGAAACTTAGTTTCATAAGATCAAAGAAAGATTTCGTTGTATTGAAGAAACAAAAGATTATGAAATATACATAACCAATAAAATATTTGTGTTACAAAATGTATTCATAAATATAATGAAGGATTTCATAGCATTTATGAAGTGTTTCATAACAGACAACTACATTTTTCGCGTGACGATCTTAATCGGATGAATGCTAGCAATTCTCATTTGTCCTTTGTTAACTCCGACATAAGTATGTGCCCTGACAGACTCTCGAAATGATGTTGTGTGTTGATTGCATATTCAAGAAGTCTTTTTTTACTTTTTTGTTTATATTAGAAGCTTCAGTATAAATTATTAATATTTATGAAACTTTTTCATAAAGTTAGTGGTTTCTTTATAAAATCTTTGAAAAAAAAAATATAATCGTATTATGAAAAATAATGATATTATTTTTTTACAAAAGTTCATCGAATGAAGAACTGCATTTAATAGTTTCTAAGAAATGTTTCATAAACTCTGTGACACTTTTCATTGATTTGTGCTTCATGAACCATGTTTCATACATTTTATGAAGTGTTTCTTTGGCGACTTTTTAATGAAAATTTTCACTGAGGTTAAGATAAAATCATAAATATTATGAAATAATTCTCTCAGTGCACACAATCAGAGGATTGTACACGCCGAACTTTTTGGTTATCTATCTGCAGCCAAATCTCGGCACCACTTTTATCTATTTTTTGCCTAGAAAGTACGAGTGCCGAAATAATCTACCCAGCATGAGCGAAATGTAATAAGTAGCAAGTAAGAAAACGTCAGTCGGCTAAACCGACTTATATATATATATATACCCTCACTCTCAGAGAACATGTCAACGGAAGGACTTAAATTTTGCTTATCATCACCTATCATGTAGGTGTGAGGTTCTAGAAGTTTGTGCTAATTGGACGCAGCTTCCACATTTGTTAATAATTGCAAAAACATGAAGTCATAATGGATTTCATGAACCGATAAAGAAGGTATAAAACATTTAACTTTAATCAGGATAGAGACAATTGTGTGGGAGGTACAAGAAGAGCCGTGGCTAAAGGGTAAATATTTTTTAGGTTTAAAGTGATAATAAAAACATTTTCAAATACAAAAGTTCAAATGATGCTGACTACCCGTGTGGATGTTATGTCGGTTTTAGTTCAAACTAAGTTTTTGTCACTTTGTGTGGGTGTTATCAGGAGGGGATTGGCAATATAACCGATATTCCATGCGAATGTAACCACTCTTAAAGCATTACTAAAAAACAAATTTAACAGCATTCCGACCATCCGTATAGAAGTTGTAATAGCTTTAATGTTATGTAGTTTAGGGTGATTTGTGTGGGAGGTACTGGAAGGGGCGTGGCAAATCCCGCCATATTTTGTACACTTAAAATGATTATAAAAATATTATTAAATATCAAAATAGAGCTAAAGATCCGTGTGGAAGTTACATTAGTTTTAATTTTACATAGGAATATAGGTCATTTGTATGGGAGGTACCAGAAGGGGCATGGAAATTTCCCCCATCTTCGTTCTTGAACTAAGTTTGGGAAAAATATTACCATGTGCAAAGTTTGAATCGATTCCTTAACTCCTTTCGAGAGTTATCGTGTACACCAGCAAGATGGACGGACATGGCTCAAACAACTTAAAAAGTCATGAAACGGATTTGGTCAAAACATACTTGGGGTCTTAAGTCACTCCCTCTATACGTTACACTTTTTTCTGTCCCAACTGATATATACCTCTACTCTGTAGAGTGAGGGTATAAATATAAATTCATTACTCTAGTTGTAGCTGCTTAATTGGTACCAATTTTATCCCTTTTCTCACCGTTTCCCCACAAAAGCATTTTTTTTTGAAAATTTCCTTGATTTTGCACGTCTATACAGTCATAGGAATGTACATGCCGAATATCGTTATTCTAGCTGCAGTTATTTGGTCGGTACCAATTATATCCCTATTTCCCCATTCCCCCCTTAAAAGTACGACATTTTAAAATAACTTTATTTTACTTAAACATGCTATATTCTACTTCCAGTCGATTTGTTGGTACCATTTTTATACCCTCCACCTCCAGGATGGGGGTATACTAACTCTGTCATTCCGTTTGTAACACCTTGACATATCGCCTGAAAATTCTAAGACGATCTAGCCATGTCCGTCCGTCTGTTGAATGCACGCTAGCACCTAAACGAAAGCAGCTAGAACGTTCAAATTTTCCATATATGCGTCTTATAGTCGTAGGTCGGTTGGGATTGAAATGGGACGAAATCGGCCCAAAGGGAAAAATTTTTCCCTCACAAGGACTAAAAACACCCATAAAAATCCCTAATATATTAGCGTATTTATTTTTAGCATGTTTTTTGAATATATGTGTTTATATTTGCTTGATATTTGGTATGCGCATTCTCCTTATAGCAAACACGTGCACCATAAAGTGATTCTTATTTGTAGGGGGTGAAATGGGGCAAAAAAGGGATAAAAATGGTACATATTAAACGACAACAGTTAGAAACACGAAATTCGGTGTGTACAAAAGTATTTTTTCCAAATTCGTACTTTTAAGGGGTAAATGGGGATAGAGGGATAAAAATGGTACCCACCAAACGGCTGTACCTAGAATAATGAAATTCGATGTATACATTCCTCTGATTGCATAGACAAGTAAAATAAAAGAACTTTCCAAAATTCGTACTTTTTGGGGATACAATGAAAAAAGGGGATAAAAATAGTACCAATCTAATGACCGCAGCTAGAGTCATGAAATTCGGAGTATGCATTCCTCTGAGTGTGTAGACACGGAAAATAAACTGATTTTTCGAAATTCGTACTTTTTGGGTTTAAAATGAAAAAAGTGGATAAAAATAGTACCAATCTAATGACCGCAGCTAGAGTCATGAAATTCGGAGTATACATTCCTCTGAGTGTGTAGACACGGAAAATAAACTGATTTTTCGAAACTCGTACTTTTTGGGGTTAAAATGAAAAAAGGGGATAAAAATAGTACCAATCAAATGACCACAGCTAGAGTCATACAATTCGTAGTATACATTCCTCTGACTGCGTAGACACGGAAAATAGACGAATTTTTCGAAATTATTACTTTCAAAGGATACAATGGTACAGAGGGATAAAAAAGTACCAGCTAAACGACTACAGCTAGAATGATGAAATTCTAATTGCGTAGATACGTCAAGGGTGTAAAAATGGTACCAACCAAATGTGCGCAGCTAGAATCATGGAATTTGGTGTATATATTCCTATGACTGCATAGACACGCAAAATAAAATGTTTTGTCCAAATTCGTAGTTAGGTTATTGTGCACTATGTACGTCTGATAATGGATTTTCAAAATTTGTACTTTTGGAATTAAAATAGAATGGAAATACAGCCAACTGTAGCACCCACTATCTACCAATATATAACTATCTTTGAAAATATTTTTGAAAATATAAATATATAAATATACTTCTACGAAAACCGACAACCTCTGTGGAATGCAATCGATGGTGGAGGGTAAATAAAGTTCGGCCCGGCCGAACTTAACGCCGTTTTTACTTATATTCTCATTTTACCCCCTTAAAAGTACGAATTTGGAAAAAAAACTTTTTATTTTATGTGTCTACTGAATTAGTGGAATGTAAATTTTGTGTTTCTAGATGTAATCGTTTAACCCTTTTTGGGCCATTCCACCCCCATACAAATTTTACTCTTATGCTATAAATTTGGACGTCGTGGGTAAATATACCCACGGTATACGGTGGACCATTTCAAATTTTAAATTAGAATCGGCTATAAAAAAGTACTGATTATCTTTTCGAATTTCTGGTTTTATCGGAAAGGTTCAACATTGTAATTTGATAATGGAACACAATATCATGCATATGATTATCACGATGGGCTCGACAGTACCTTATCCATGCAACCGAATTTATCTGTACATGGACCAATGAGGACGCCAGCCCAAAATCCACATCCAACAGTGGATTGGCTTCTCTATAGTCACGTGCTACAGTTTGCGTTAAAGACTAACTACTTTGGAAGTAAGTTTTTAATATTTCCCAATTTTGTCAAACATAAACCTGAAAATAAAAGTAAAAGTGAATGTTAACTACCGATTACTTTGACTTTGAAAGGTAGAATCAAAGTCAAAGTAATCGGTAGTTCTAATTTAAAATTGCAAATGCTCTACCCTATATTTTCTGTTGTTGTTAGTGAACAACTTTTTCCTTCAGGGACTTCGTGCAATACCATTTTCATGGTCCCAGCTACAGCCATTTGTTTTGTGCGATTTTCATACTATTTCGCCCACTTTTCCCCATAAATTTTGTAAAACTCATTTGAGCGTCTAAACATATAAGTGAATGTGGGAATATGGAATGATTTCTTTATAGCCAGTCAGTCTGTATGTATGTATTCATCGAATTTCATTATTTCTCCTTACGCTCTCTCAAAAATTATCAGTAAAATATTTTAGTGTTGATTTTTTCCATCATCTTAATGCAAACAAAAATATTTTTTTCTAGGTGGCGGACAAAATGTTTATTTCTTGTAGCATGGTGTAGCCAAATCAACTATGCTTGTATCGCTATATAAATACTTCATAAGACTTCTGATGTGTATCGAAAAATCAGCCTTAAGCCTGATCTAATTTATTTTTACCCCCACTTTTTACCATGTCTGGTTAGAGAAGTCAAGTTATAACGGTCAAATTCCACATGAACTGGGTGCTGTAAGTGTTGGTTAGCCCTAATTTTAGTTTAATCAGATATAGTGAAGATGTCTAGCAACAAATCTCCACCTAACCCCCATCATCTGGTGGCTTCCCTCTGACTTTCTCTGCTTCTTGCAATATAGCTTATTTACCGAAGCGTCAATAATGTCGAGAGCTGAACAACCTGTCCCCATTTCAGCACTTGCTTTGCAACTTGCTACACTTGTTCCTACATCTTTTCATCATCAATTTCCGGTAATCACTTAAAAAACAAATCACATGTAAAAACAAGTATTACTGTGTACACAACTCAAGCACATGCGAGTCCCCAGGGGACACAACAGCAATTGAGAAGTGAAATCGAAGCGTTAGACTTTTTAATTCCGACAAATACTTGCCTTCGCAAAGTACGTCCGGGGGAAAGAACCAGTAAATGGAAGTACACAAATTAATTTGTGTTCCATGGAAATCGAAAATCAATCAATAATTGCACATCCCAACAACTTTCAAACATATCGATATGTTCTTTAATCGACAATCGAACACCCAAGCACGTTCAACATCCTCATATAGGGGAATGTGTGAAATGTTCATTTCCGCTAACTTAGGGTGGGGCATGCTTCCCCCGCCACCACAACTCATACTCATCGTTACTATTCTGATATTAATGGCATCTGGAAATATGACAAATCTCATCTGAATAGAAACCCATTCATTGAGTTCGTTTGGCTGTCGAAGAACACTTCGGTGCATTGATTATTCAAGCTTTGTTGGCGAGTGGGTGGTAACTTTACCAGGACATTGTTGAGGGATGCGAGTGATATTGGTTATGGCTTAAACGACTTCATGTGTTAACGTCAATTTTAATTTATTACATGTCGCTCCTCTGGCTTCGCCTGCTCCTCTCCCTTCATCGATGCTGGAGGGTTGATAGCGCCGCGACAACGCGTGTGACACAAAAATTACTTTAAGTGTAAATAATGCACATTCGTATTTGTGTCATTTAACTGATAAATTATAATTTTTTATGATTATCAAATATGAATGATCCGGCGGCAGAAGTGACGAAGTGAATTCAATGATTTCAATTAGTGAGAAAATTAATTCTCATCCATAACAGCTTTCGTGACATTTAAGTGCAGTAAAACAGGGATGCGAGCGTTGCACAGAGGGCACAATAATGACGGGTTAAGTACGAGTCGTTCAAATAACTAAGGAATGATTAGACAATTTTAATATATATATATATATATATATATATATATATATATATATATATATATATATATATAAATTAATGTGTGTCTGACGCCAAGCCGGTGGACCGATTTGCTTGAAAATTTTACTGGGTGCAAAATACTAGTAACATATAAAATGAAATTATTTCAAAAGTAAATAATAATTTCAATATAAAGTCTCTACACCTTTTTCAAGTTTTCAGAAATATAAAATGAAATTGAGAAAGTACAATTTGAAATTGAGAAATGAAATTTAAAATCGATAAAATACAAATTGATATTCAGAAGTTAAAATTGAAATTGAGAATAAACAAATTGATATTCAGAAATATAAATTGTATTTTCTCTATTTAAATTTCTGACATTCAATTTGTATTTTCTCTATTTCAATTTACATTATAAAACTGTAAATTGTTTTTCTCAATTTCAGTTTACATTTCTGAATTTCAATTTGTGTTTTCTCAACTTCAAATGAATATGGTGTGGACGAGCCACATGTAAATATAAGTTATATATGTTTAGGTGGGCGTCCCAATTTATTTAACTTTATTTTTTGTATTGCTTTGTATTTCATTCTTTCATCTTTGGCAAGGAAATATTACTTCATCGAAATAAAAATAAATAATTTTTGTTTTAACCTTTTTCAACTGTTATTTTTTTTTTCAATTTTGAGTAGAATGAAAATGGTCTAAGTCAGTGCATCCACTGTAATTATTAGTTCCTTTAGAGATACCAAGGATGTCGATTTTTTTATAAAAGTTCGATATAGTAGTAGAATATTCTTAGAAAACATTGAGCTCCGGTGGGAAACTATTTTTCAATCGACTCAACGGCAAACCATTGGGTATCTCAAAACGGATAAATTGTAACTTTGACTAACTATATATCTTCTGAATATCACTTGCATGTCTAAGCTGTGTCTGTGGATAGATGTAAAATTTATCACATTCTTTGTGACCCTTTGAACCATCTAGGAATGTAAGAAATAAATAGATATATGTTTTTTTTCCAATTTGTACACCCTCCATTATATGTTGTAGGTAGAGGTGGCCGAACACGGACTTTACCACAGCAATTAACTAAAGGAGTGTAGTAGATGTACTTGTTCTATTTGGTCCCTACTTTTTATACACATCATCACTTCGTGTAATAGGGTATTATATGTTAGTTTGGCGCCAAATGTTTGTAACACCAAGAAATAATCGAGCTAGACCCACCTTTAAGTATACCGATCGGCTTAGAATCACCAGCTGAGTTGATTTAACAATGCCTGTCCGTCCGTCCGTCTGTTGGCCATCTATAGCTTGTTCGCACGATACAGGTCGCAATTGTTGTCCGATTGCTATACAATTTTGTTTTTTTTTTTTTTGGGCCAAGGACCATCGCTTTTGAATTTGGAGGAAATCGGTTCAGATCTGGATGTAGCCTCTACACAAATATTCCTCCAATTTACCCCATTACTGCTCTAGAATGCACATATTACTTTGGATCTTGATAACATGTTCCACGTCATGTTATATTTCAACTAAAAATTGCTAACCTGAAAGTGAACTACCAGGGTCCATTTTTTGATATAAGCCCCATACAAATTTATCTCCAATTCTTACTATTATTGCTCTAAAATGCACATTTTATATCGGATCTTGATCAAATTTAACAATCCATGCTATATTTATATGAGAAACACCAACTTTGAAAACCAGCTATATAGGTCAATATTTTGTATAGTCACCATATATGAGGGCCCCCACTTTGGACTATTATCGGTTTAGAATTCATATCTTACATTAGATCATGATAAAATTTTACAGATCATGTTATATTTCAACTAAGAATGCCTAAATTGAAAGTGATGTATTTGACTCCATTTTTCAATGTAGCGCCCTTACAAATGGGCCCCAATTTTTACTATTACCTTTCTAAAACCTACATTTTACAACGGAAGTTTATCAAATTTTGCAGATCATGCTATATATTTCGACAAAGACTAGCTACTATGAAACTCAAATATATGGATCCATATTTTAGCAAAACCCCCTAAAAAATGTGGCCCATTATTACCGCTGTAGAACCTACATCTTACATAGGATCTCGATAAAATTTTGCAGATCATGATATATTTCAACTAGAAATACCTACCGAGAATGAAAACTATATAGACTGATGCTACAGTACAGCCCCAAGTATAACAATACTTACCAACTTATCCTATTACCGCTGTAAAATCTGCATTTGTCTTTGGTTTTTCGGTTAAATTTTCCAGATCATGTAACATTAACTCTCGGAATATCTACTGGAAAATTGGAAAAATGTATCTAATAAAACTGTCTGACCAATTTAAGTCGGCCCCGCCCGACTTTAGCGTTTCTTTACTTGTTTGTTGTGTAATCTTGTATATAATACCACATATCCGATTAAAAAATATCTAAAAAAATATCCATGAAATAAAAAAAAAGTAAAAACGGCGTTAAACACTGCTGGGCCGAACTTTTTATACCCTCCACCATGGATTGCATTCCACAGACGCTGTCAATTTTCGAAGAAGTGCAGTAATATTACAGGAAAATATATTTGTTTTTTAATATAGCCAAACCAAAATAAATCCAAATATTGAAAATAAATAAATTTATAAATAAATAAATTATTTTTATTATTTCACGCCACGCTTATAAGACAAGGCTACCAATACGTTTGCACTATATATATATATATATATATATATATATATATATATATATATATCGAAATAATACTTCAAGTAAAATCAAAAAAATAAGTATTCTTATATGTTCAAAAAAGCTTAAATACCATAAATATTTCCATTCTATTTTAATTCCAAAAGTACACATTTTGAAAATCCACGTACATAGTGCAAAATAACTTAACTTCATGATTCAACCAATGTTTGTCGTAAATGTATGAATTTGGAAAAAGCTTTTTATTTGGCGTGTCTTTGCAGTCGAAGAATTCCACACCGGATTCCATGATTCTACCTGCGTCCATTTTGTTGGTACCATTTTTATCCCCTTTTTTCCAATTTTATCCCATCCAGAGTACGACTATCTAAAATCTCTCTATTTACGTATCTACGCAATTAGAGGGATGTACACAGCGAATTTCATCATTCTAGCTGTATTCGTTTAGTTTGTACTATTTTTATCCCCTGTACCCATTGTATCCCTTGAAAGTACGAATTTCGAAAAAAACATTTTATTTTTCGCGTCTTCGCAGACAGAGGAATGTATACTCCGAATCAAATGACTCTAGCTGTGGTCATTTGGTAGGTACTATTTCCATTTTTCCTTTTCCATCTTAACCCCAAAAAGTACGAATATCGAAAAATTCTTCTATTTTACGTGTCTAGGCAATCAGAGGAATTTATACACCGAATTTCATTATTCTATGTGCAGCCGTTTGATTGGTACCATTTTTATCCCTCTATTGAAAAACATAATTTCATATTATGTATCTACTCAATTAGAGGAATTTACACACCGACTTTCGTGCTTCAAGCTATAGTCGTTTAATATGTACCATTTTTATCCTTTTTTTTCCCATTTCATCCCATACAAATAAAAATCGTTTGATGGTGCACGTTTTTGCTATCGGGGAAATTCACATACCCAATATCAAGTAATATTGAAGAAACATGCTTAAATATTCTAAAATATTAAGTGTTTTTATGAATTTTTTTAGTCCTTGTGAGGGAAAAATTTTTCCCTTTAGGCCGATTTCGCCCCGTTTCAATCCCAACCGATCTACGACTATAAGACGTATTTATGCAAAATTTGGAACTCCTAGCTCCTTTCGTTTAGATGATAGCGTGCATTCAACAGACGGACGGACATGGTTAGATCGTCTGAGAATTTTATGTCGATCAAGAATTTATATACTTTATAGGGTCTCAGGTCGATATTTCAAGGTGTTACAAACGGAATGACAAAGTTACCCCCATTCTGGAGGTGGAGGGTTTAAAAAGGAAATTGTAGACACTAGGATGGATTGAAAAAAGGTATTTTTTATTTCAAGTTATACAAAACATTGTCAAATCTTAAAATGTTCTTATTTATTTTTTTATTTTCATTTATTTTATAAACAAAGAAATGTAGCTTCAAATTTTTTGTAAAAAACACGATTGCTGTCAATATATAAATAATTAAAATAACTTACTTTAAGCTGACTTCCAAAAATTAGTGAATGTTCTCGACTATTGAAGTCCATTAATTACGCTGCCCAACAAATTATAAGTTGGTGTTTATTTTTGACATTTAAGCGAAAAGAGCTATTTTATTATAAATAATATGATATTAATTATTATTATTAATTGTTACATTTTATACATAAACATGTTTAAAAAATTAATTTGTTATTATTATGATTCCCTGGTTTCTCAATTTCAAATGAAATGTTCACAATTTCAATTAGAATATTCTCAATTTGATATGGAAATTCTTAGTTTCAATTGAAATTTTGTCAATATGAAAATTTCTCAATTTCATTTAGAATTTTAGCAATTTGAAATAGAAATTCCCAACATCAATTGAAATTTTCTCAATTATAAATGGAAATTCTCAATTGCAATTGGAATATTCTCAATTTTCAACTGGAAAATTCCAATTTCAATTAAAATTTTCTCAAATTGATGCGGAAAATCTCAATTTCGAATGGAATTTCAATTCGAAATTGTGTAAAAGAAATTTGCGTGAAATTGCAAAAGTATCTCATACCATAAAAAATTAAAAAAAAATAAAATACCTTATGACAAGAATTCTTTATTTTCGATCCGCCCTAGTGTCTACAATTTCTGATTTTTTGCAAATCGGAAAATTCAGCTTTATTCGCCATTTTCCAAATACATATTTGGAAAATTCCATCAAAATCGGAGAGATGGTATGATCGCTTCATATGAAAGCACCCTATACAGAATCGCCATTGATGATTTGCCCCTGACAGAATAATGAAATACGTATGTATATGACACATGTGAGTATAGTTGAGTGTGATTCTCCTTCTTTTCCATTACCATTACATTCAAAACACCTAAAAACCAATCAACTCGATCACTAATCAAACAATACAAAAACTGGCAATATTTTGTATTCTAAAAATTTAACAGCTATTTCTTGTTAGCCACATTTATTTAATGTCAGTTCATATAATACATTGCAAATGCAAATTTCCCACAGCTTACTTATTTCATCTGTATTATCTACGCTCGAAAGGTTAGCATGTTATCATTAAGGTAAATCTCCTACATACCCCAAAACTAAATTTAGTCATTTATTTCTGGGTCAATTACATCTACAATTCCATAAAGTGTCTACAGTTTCCACACATTGCGTTACCTCCGCAATCATAATTATATAGATAATTTGGAAAGATTTGAATTAATGTGATCCATGAAATGTCTTTAGATCTTTAAAAATACCAAGCAAACTATTACCGCTTGTGAATAGCGTTAAACCTGTTAGAAATTCGCCATTTGTCCTTTTAATTAAATCCTTATCCAAATCCCACAAAAGTTCTCGGCAAATTTATACAATATTTTCAATTTAGCCTCAAAGTACACAATGAAAAGGAACCCGCTCCGCTCTCGAATTCCAACAATTTGCAGCAATCGACAAAAATTACGTTTCCCAAAAATAAAAAGGGCAAAAGCGCGAACTTAACTTAAATCATTGAAGGAAATAAAAATCGCACCAAAATACGTGTGTAATTAAAATCCTTTTGTAAATTTATGGATATGGATGATTGTTGTACTCGCTGCTGATTGCGCCAAGTACGAGTACTTATATAGAAATGCAAAAGCCCACAGACATACCCAACCAAGCACAGATACTCTGACACACACACGTACATATGTGTCTGTGCATGTGCCATGGAGAAGGACCTCATGTTGGAGAGGAGTGGAAAAAAACGATTGTGATTTTCTCTTTTTATTCATATACTTTTTTGTTGTTGTGCCTTTCGCCGAAAAGAAGGCACCATAATTTCGTGAAAAAGCGGTTAAACCCTCAAAAACTATGCAATCCTTGAACATCGCACATGAATGCACACTCCTTTGGCTGTTGTAGAGGCATTTTTAAAGCGCCGCTGATGATGTGCCGGTGGTAGAGTGTGTAAGTGCTTGTGCTGGCGTTGTTGGTGCTGCTGTTTCTGTTTCTCGTTATTTTAACGTTTAATGAAAATGTACAAAGTGGTGTTTGCAATTAAGCATATAAAATCCAACACTTACCATATATCCCCCCCGCCCACAGCCATACCAAAAATACTGCTCTCCATGGATGTGTTGTGTGAAATTACACAGTGTTTCCAAAACACAATCATAAAGTTGCAATAATTGTAAATGTGTGAAACTATTGAAACGAATGGTATAGAATGTATAACAAGGATTTAGAGAGAAATTGTCTGCAAATTTAACACAAAGGGAAGGTACAGATCAATCTAATTCGTATACCAATCTCCACTAAATGGGATTAGGCCTATATTTTTTCAGATTTTTTAGGTTGACGGTTTCGCAGTGGAAACCACAAAAAAATGAAAAAATCCCAAAATATAAATATTTGTCATTAGCGTTATAATCTTTTTAAATGTTGCCTCTAATTTAAACGAAAATCTAAACAAGGTACAATCAACTTGAGCTATATAGGTCCATGTTTGGGTATATCCTACATATAAATGAGCCCCGTACTGCCGCTGTAGAGCCCACATATTATATCGGATCTTGATAAAATTTGAAAGATAGTATTAGATTTTTACTAGGAACAAGAACCATGCAAATGGACTCGCCATTTTACTCAATTACCAAATCAATTTTTACGAATCAGATTGTATTTCGTATGAGAATATCTAACTTGAAAGTGGACCAAGACGTATACCTAGTCTTCATAAAGCTCCCATACAAATTTCCGTCGGCTCTACCAGTTTTTAGTCCTTCTTTACTTGTTTTGTTATAATTTATTTCGTAATTTTACTTGTGTAATTTTATTTCGGCTTTGCAGATAAACATAGGAAAGACAGCTGGGCATTCGGCGGGATCACGAAAAAATTGAAGTGTTCACCACCCAGAAATACAATATGGATGGTTGGAAAATATTTTGTCCATTCATCTGAGAGCTAAACGCTGTCGTCTATCTATCTGTCTGTTAAAATTACGCTAGCGGCCGAACGAAACAATCTAAGAGGTTCAAATTTTTCCTAATTGTGTCTTATGGTTGCTGATCGCTTGGGATCGAAAGTGAGCGAAATCGTCCAAAAGGGAAAAAATTTTCCCTAACAAAGGCTGAAATACGTACATTCCTCAAGTAACGTGAGAACACCAAATATTACATTAAAGATTTTGACTTTTTGAAATTCATACTTTTATAGAATACAATTGGAAAAGAAGGATAAAAATGGTACCAAACAATCTGCTGAAGTTGAAATCATGAAATTCTGTGTATGCATTCCCCTGACTGTGTAGACGAAATTTTAGAAATTTGTACTTTCGGGGCAATAGGGGATAATAAAGGTGCCAACCAAACCACTGCAGTTACTATAGTAAAATTCGGTGTGTAGATTGCTCTGATTTTGTAGATGCGAAAAATAAAGATATATTTCGATATTCGTACCATTAGGATCAAGACGAGACAAAATTGTTACTAAGCAGACGGTTGTAGCTAGAATCATGAAATTCAATCTATCTTCGTCGACACGTAAAATATGATTATTTCTACAAATCGCCACTGTAATATATAGGATCATATATTGTTGTGCTTGGTTTACAAATAAATTAAATGAAAATGAACTGTAATTTTAGGGTCAAAAGGAAAAAGGAATAAAAATTGTACCGAGCAAAACGGATGTGCCTAGAATCTTGAAATTAGATGTGTACATACCAATATGGACCCGAAACATAACGAATTGTTGCGATTTCGACTTTTCATTCACTTTTTCTAGCTAAATTAAGCAATTGCAAATGGGTGAAATTTTTTCGCTCTATTGACGCCTGACAATACACCTAATATTTAGGGCGCATTTCTGAAGATTGCTGTCTCATATTCACTTTTGATTACAAGCTATCAATGCAATTTATTTAAAACAGTGACCTATGCCTTACAGTATGAAATAGTAAACAAATATATAATGTGAATAGTCAGTACTTCAAACAAGTAAGGAAGGTTAAAGTCGGGCGTGGCCGACTATATGATACCCTACACCTAGACAATATTCCTTGTGGTCTAGGGTATAAGACGGTCTTTGCATTTGAAACTGTTATATATATACTACAAATTTCATACTTCTATCTGTATTTGTAAAAAAAATTAACACAAACTTTGAATGAGAGCTATATATAAATCTGAACCGATCTGACACATTTTTTGCATAGGTTTTCTGAAATATAAGACGCTTTCCCAAATTTGATGTAAATCTGTTAAATATGTGGTTTCTAGAGCGGAAAGAATTATATCGGGGTCATATGGGAGCTATATATAAATCTGAACCGATTTGACCCACTTTCGCCATGGATGTTTGTAGTTGAAATATGAGCCGGTTTGCCAAATTTTAAGCAAATCAGTTCAAATATGCTATTTCTAGAGCGGAAATAATCAATTCAGTGGCGAAATTTGTATTGGAGCTATACATATATCTGAACTGATCTTGCCCATTTTTACCAGAGCTGTTTCTAGTTGAAATATAATGTATTTTGCCAAATTTAAAGAAAATCTGTTAAAATATGTGGTTTCTAGAGTGGAAATAATCAAATCGGGGAGACATTTGTGTGGGAGATATATATAAATCTGAACCGATATAATCCACTTTCGGCATAGATGTTTATAGTTGAAATATAATTTGTTTTGTCAAATTTGAAGAAAATCTGTTAAAATATGTGGTTTATAGAACGGAAACAATCAAATCGTGGGAGACATTTGTGTGGGCGCTATATATATATATGAACCGATCTTTCCTATTTTTTCCAGAGTTGTTTCCAGTTAAAATATAAGTTATTTGGCTAAATTTGAAGAAAATATGTTAAAATATGTGGTTTCTAGAGCGGAAAAAGTCAAATTTGGAGCAAAATTCGTATGGGAGATATATAAATCTAAACCGATCTGGCCCATTTTTTTGTTTCTAGTTAAAATAGAAGTTGGTTTGCTAAATGTGAAGAAAATCTGTTGAAATATGTGGTTTCTAGAGCGGAAAAAGTAAAATCGGGACCAAAATTTGTATGGGAGGTATATCTAAATCTGAACCGATTTTCTTCAAATTAAATAGCGTTCATCTTTATCCCATAAAACTGCATTGTGCAAAGTTTCATTTAGTTCTAACCACAATAGCGACCTGGACTTTGATTACAAAAATAGATGGAGAGACGGACGGACAGACGGACGGACATTGCTAAATCGACTCAAAAAGTGATTCTAAGTCGATCGGTATTCTTAACAATAGGTTTATCTCGCTTCCTTTTGGGTGTTACAAACAAATACACAAAGACATTATACCCTGTGGTGTAGGGTATAAAAATTGTCTTGGTGATAAGATGAAATAATAAAATAATTGCGGTTTGTACAGATTCTTTAAAAACCTTTCCAATTACGATATACTATGAAGAAACTGCGTACATATTTTTATGCCCTACACCACTTCGTGGACTAGGGTATTATAAGTTAGTTGTCCGCCAAATGTTTGTAACACCAATAAATAATCGAGCTAGACCAACCTTTAAGTATGGGGATCGGCTTAGAATTACCAGCTGAATTGATTTACCGATGTCTGTTTGTCCGTCCGTCTGCTGTCCATCTAAGCTTGTTCGCACTCTACAGGTCGCAATTGCTCTCAGAGTATCATGAAATTTGAAAGAAGTTACTTTTTTTGGCGAAGGACGATCGGTATTGAATTTGGTGGAAATCTGTTCAGATTTAGATATAGCCCCGTTCCCAATTTTACTTAAAATTGGTACAACATTTTATAATTGAACTAGAAACACCTATGCTGAAAGTGGGTAAGATCGGTTCAGATTTAGATATAGCCCCCATACAAATGTTGCTCCCGATTTGACTTTTTTCGCTCTAGAAACGACATATTGTACCTGATTTTCTTTAAAATTGGCACAACATCTTATAATCCAACTAAAAAACCTATGGTGAAATTGGGTAAGATCGGTTCAGATTTAGATATAGCCCCAATACAAATTTTGCTCTCGAATCTTTAACCGATTTTGCCCAAACTTTACATATTATATTTCGCCAATAAACATACACGGCGAAAGCGGGTCGCATCGTTCCAGGTTTCAATATACCCCCATACAAATGTCCTTTTCGATATAATTTTTTTTGTCAAACACATACATTTACAGGATTCAAAAATCCTTCCCGATTTCACTTTTTTACCGAATTGAATTATAATGAGATAGAAGTGGGGTGTATCATATAGTCGGCTCCATCTGTTTTTGGCATTTTCATACTTGTTTGGGAGATGCCCATATGTTTATACTTTGGTATAACCCAAATTGGGCTCCATTCTGCTCTGTTACAGCTCTAGAAACTACATCTTACATCGAATCTTCATTAAATTTTGCAGATCATTCTATGTTTCAACTGGGAATACCTACCGTGAATAAGAAATATATAGGCGCATGTTTTGGCACAGGCCTCAAGTGTTGTTAGAGGCCCCTTCAAATGTCCGTCCGATTCATCCTTTTACCGCTGTATAATCTGTATTTATCATTGGATCTTGATCAATTTTTCCATGTCATGTTATATTTACATTACTCGGAATATCTGCTGGAAAATTTGATCAATTACTTTACTCATTAAATTTGACTAAAGATGAATTTAAAGTATACTGTATAATATATATGAACTAGATAAAATTGCTCCCATGAAATACCTGGGTTTAGTAATCAAAGCGAGGTATATACGCAGGGAGTGGCGTAGGGTATTATATAGTCGGCCCCGCCCGACTTTTGCCTTTCCTTACTTGTTTTTTCTATTTTTTTTGCAGAATCAACCAGATGATTGAATTTTTCACAGTTAAATAGGTCATAACTCGTGAAAAAAGGTTCCAAAAATACAAACATTTTTATGAGAAGAATACATACACAATCTCTCAAAACAATCGCAGCTATTAAAAAACGTACGGCTTGACGTGGAATGACTCATATGTATATTAACACCGTGTGGAAAAATTAAAAGACATATGATGGGTCATGGAAATTTCCACATAATTCTGAAAGAGGACACAAAGCAACTCAGTGTACTAATATTTTCATTGTCTTGTCGAGTTGGACTTTAATTTTTTGATATATTTGTTGTCATTTTTCTTTAGTCATAGAAACGTTATATTGGCAGCAAATAAAAAAAGATGATTTGGGGAATCTAAATAAATGTTGTAGTCTTAGGAAGTGGAATAAAAAAGTCGAAAAATATCCTTTCAAATGTTAATCCTTCATTATCCTTCACGGCAAACATTAGAATTTTTTGAAAAATATATATTTTACAATACATATCCCAATATTCATCTGCCTATGACAATTCGTTTATTTTTTAGAGCTATTTATACAAATTTTGTGGGGTTATTTGTATATCCTTAAAAAATATTTTTATTAAACTTGAGTTTCAATATATTAATGTTATGAAAAATTCTGTGATTGTGTCACCTACATCACACATTTGATATCTATCTATACAGTAGATTTGTCATAACCTTTACTACATTCAAGGTCTTGAACCACTGTGCCTTGCGAAGCTGCTGGCCAGTTTGTCTGTGTGGACAGACAGTGAGCACACACAGAAAAAGAAATAAGAAAAAGCAAGGATAACAAGTCAAAGCGCGTGGAAATATTAACACACGGACATGCACCAAACAGCCAGCCAGTCAGCCAGCCAATGCCACGGAGAAGATGTTAAACTACATTTTACAACCGGATTCCAGTTGCAATTGTTTGGTTTTAAGTGCGGCTCCTCCGTGTGGCCACCATGTGCGAGTGTGTGTCGAGGTTGGGGCTTTCTGGGGTTCGGTCTGAATGCTAAACATAAATCCTTTTAAATTTACAATGAGCTCCTCTTAAGTTTGTAGTAATGACTGTTACAGGAGTGTTGTTTTGTCTGTGTTTTTTTGCTTTTTGTGTGGTGCGGTGTGGTGAGTTGGTTGTGCAAATAGCAGGTACTTTGTTTTTTTCTCTTTTAACCACCAATTGATTATTAATGAAATGTAAAGTGCCGAGGGGGAGGAGGAGTGGAGCAAAGGAAAATTTGTTTTAAAAATTATGTTTGCCCATGAAGGAACTTAAAACTGCTATAGCATTGACTGGGTTTCTATAATCCAGCTTTGGAGTCAATTTCTAAATTTGATTAACTAGGAGCCACAGATTTAGGTTCGGTCAATGGTGAGCCCAAAGTAAGCTCGATCATAAAAGACCATATTTTAAAATGGAGTATATAAAATCGTTTCTCAGTTTCAGGATGTCTCACGGGAAAGTTTCTAACGATATTCTAAAATCCCCAGAAATATATTGAAAATTCGTGTAGTGTGTCAGAGTCGTTCTTATTCCCTGCACATTTATTTTCTCTACAAGAACCTCATAATGAGACGTCATCATAATCTCCCCCTAATTATTCAACCCAAAAAATCATATCTAACTTCTGCCGAAATTATCCTGACTAAAGGGAAATAAAATTGATGACTTAATTCCGTATTCGTGGTCGTCTTGTACAGCCAACAACTTTATGATAATTTTATTTCCCCCGAGTTAATAACGATGATCTCATGTTAATATTATGTGGAATACTTCATTGAAATTTATTGCCAACCAACGACAATCACATTCTGCGCCGGCATACGCTCGCATTCATTTGCACACCAGTGAACTACAAGTTGTAAAAATCCCAAAGACAACAAACACCGGCAGCTGAGAGACCCAAATGTGCCCAAGGAATGTGAGGACTACAACGGCATCAGCATCAACACGACTCCCAGTCTCAGTGCGAGTAAATGAAGAAAAAAAAACAACACAACTCAGGTACTGGAATTTTATTATCTCAAACACAGAAACCCATAAAAACTTCCAAGTTGATATTTTACGAGTCAACATCAACTACGAAACATTTTAAAATTTTTATTTCAAGCAAATAATTCCAAATAACACTTTTTGTTCAGCTCTGCTTGTGTCCCCCAATGCTCTACCACCGTCACGGTATTCTCAGCTTTCTGTGTGTGGAGAGGAAGAAAAGGTAACAGATTGAAATACCTTGGAGTTGTATATGCCACATACACTAGCAAATGCGGTGGAAAAGTAAAAGTGTCAAGTGGTAAGGACAGATGCTGCTGCTGTGCGGTAGAGAAATTTTAAATATATTTCCTTAAATAAATATTCCGAATAACGGAAGTAATTTTCGGGTATAAAGTGTATACAATTGATTTATAAAGAATATTTTGATTTAAATGCTTAACTTCGCGAGTTTTTAACTGAAAATCCTAATTAATTCTATGGAACTCATTTTTCGAAAATAGAGTAATCAAAAGCGTTTTACCGTTAATGTGATTTTTCAAAATTGCGATGTTTTAGACTAGTTCCACAGGCTTTTCAGCTTTTTTGGTTTTCATAGAAATCAACTATCAAATAAATAATAAAAAATGCAACCACAACCACAATAAGGACTGTTAGGCGCTGTTTTCGTTTGTTATCTAATTTTTTCGCTATTTAAAAAAAAAAAGTGTAACGCATTGAAGGAGTATGCTTGGACTAAATCCGTTTCACGACTTTTTAAGTTATTCGAAAAGAGTTAAGGACTCAATTCAAACTTTTTTTGGTTAATTTTTTTCCCAAACTTAGTTTAAGTTCTAAGATGGGCGAAATTTCCACACCCCATCTAGTACCTCCCACACAAATGGTCCATATTCCTATGTTAAATTAAAATCAATGAAACCTCCTTACGGATATTCACAATCACCTATATTTTGGTATATTATAACGTCTTTATAAGCACTTTAAGCGTGCAAGATATGACGGGTTTTGCCACGCCCCATCTAGTACCTCCCATACAAATCACCCTATCTTTTCTAAAATTAAAGCTTTTATAACATATATTCGGATGATCGGAATACTCTGAAATTTTAAGTTTGGCAATGCTTTTTTCGACCTTTCATACACGTAGAATATTGGCGATATTGTCACACCCCCTCACGCAGCCTTCGTAAACTTAAACCGATATATCATCCATAACGATAGTCGAAATAGGTTGAAATTTGACATTTGAAAATGTTTTTATAATCACATTAAATTATAATTTATGCTTTAGCCATGCCTCTTCTAGTACCTCCCACACAATTGTATCCATCATAGGTAAAATAAGCGCTTTATAAATAACTCCTATAGGATAATTCCAACAGAAAACGGCCCAAAAACCATAGGTTTGGATTTTCGTCCTCTCCGATTTTGCTAAAATTTGGCACATACATTCTACTAGTGGTTGCGGGTAAAATACCGCTTACGATTGCTCAAAGTAGTGCGTGGTTTAAGTTCTACAGTGGTCCAACGTTGGTTATCTCGAGGGTTTTTGTAAAGAGATGGCTTCTTCATCAATATCATAACTTTGGATTGCATCATCAGATTTTAACGATATTGATATCATCTGAAAGAATTACACTTCGTCTTTCCGAATTTGTATGAAAATATGAATTTCCTTGTGGTTCAAGGATTCCAAAATTAAAAATAATTTTAATCCTTGAATATCCTGAAAAACATATATTTAATTTTCTTTATTTTGTTAAATTATCCGTGGACTAGTAACACCAAGAAATAATCGAGCTAGACCCACCTTTAAGTATACCGATCGGCTTAGAATCACCAGCTGAGTCGATTTAACGATGTCTGTCTGTCCGTCCGTCCGCCCGTCTGCTGTCCATCTAAGCTTGTTCGCACTCTACAGGTCGCAATTGTTGTCCGATTGTCATGAAACTTGGCAGAAGTTATTTTTTCTGACCAAGGACCATCGGTATTGAATTTGGAGGAAATCGGTTCAGATTTAGATATAGCCTCCATACAAATGTGGCTCCCGATTTGACTTTTTCCGCCCTATAAAGCATATATAGTACCCGATTTTCTTTAAATTTGGCACAACATCTTATAATCCAACTAGAAACATTTACATGATTCAAAAATCCTTCCCGATTTCACTTTTTTACCGAATTGAATTGGGAGATGCCCATATGTCCATACTTTGGTATAAGACAAATGGGGCCCCATTCTGATCTATCACAGCTCTAGAAACTACATCTTACATCGGATCTTCAATTTTGCAGATCATGATATTTTTCATCTAGGAATACCTACCGTGAATGAGAAATATATAGGCCCATGTTTTGGACCAGGCCCAAAATGTTGTTATAGGCTCCCTTTTGAAATGTCGGTCCGATTCATCCTATTACTACTGTATAATTTGTATTTGTCTGTCGGATAATTGGATCAATTACCATATTATTAACCATATTCGTTAAATATGACTAAAGACGGATTTATATTTAGTAACTGTATAATTTATATGAACTACATTAAATTGCTCCCATGAAATACGTGGATTTAGTAATCAAAGCGAAGTACATACGCAGGGAGTGGTGTAGGGTATTATAAAGTCGGCACCGCCCGACTTTAGCCTTTCCTTACTTGTTTTGTATTTTAGCTTATGTTATTCTATACAAAATGTCCAATATTCAGAGTGGGGTGGCCAGTATTTCGTTATTTCAGCAGCCCCAAAATTGTTCATTAGAGTCGCTTCAAAATAAAATGTTTCGATGTTCCCGATTAAAATGAAAGATTCGTTTGTTTTACGGGTTCTCCCAAAATATTTCGCTTATATCATTGTCCATAAGAAGTGTTGAGAAAAAAACCCATTCGTAGTTAAAATGTTGCCCGAGCCTTAGAAAACCATATCAAAAACTTGTCCGTTGTCCAGGTATAAAGAACAAACTTTTACGATTTTTTGTCCATTTATTATAAAATCCGCTAAATTTCCACGTTTTTAGTTGAATTTGGGATTTGATTGCTAATCCTAAACTAATACAGATATAAACATGGAATTTTAAGTGTTTTTAACAGATATTCTTCTCTTTCATTTGATGCCCATATCGTAGTTCTGTAACACGCAAAAGTACGAAACTAAATTATTAAAACATCTATATCCTTTGGAAAATAAAAGTCCTCTAAAAAGGACAAACGACCACGAAATAAAAAAAAAAAACTGAGCGTGCAATTTTACTAATAGTGACCTATAGTCTCGTTATTAGGACGTGTCGCACGGAGTTTTTTTATTTTTTTATTTACTTATTATGAATTACAATACAAAGTAAATTTATATTCTAATTTTGGGTCCAGGGATTGAGCCGGGGTGACTACGACCATTGTAGATAGTTATCGCAGCGACAGACCAGAGCCTCTGGTGGGAATCGAACCCACGACCCCCACGCTGATAGCAGAGTACGCTACCAACTCGACTACCGGGGCGCTCACAATATTTTTATTTTTTGTTGTAATATTCAAATAGGAATTTTTTTCATTATTTAAAGTTTATTAGAATTTACAATCATTCAAGTTAGGAGAGACAAAATCGGCGGATTGAAAATCGTCGATTTGACAAATCTGAATGATAAAGATATCTGTGAAATCTTAACACCGGATAAATGTGACTCTAAGGGCAGCAATAAGTCAGATCTGAAGGGTAGTTATATCAAAACACTTTAACTACTCATGTTCTTGATCATATTTAAATCAAATCTGAAGAAAATAGTATAAAATATGAAGCTTCGACAAAAGAAATAAATATCTGAATCTGATCCGATTTCCCTCATATACAGTAGCCTACGTACCTAGCAAATAGTCTAAATCAGTCCATATCGAAAGTTTCCATGAAAGTGACACAACATCCTTTAAATATTAGTAGACATGATGGAAAACTTTTGTGTAGTAAATTCTTATTCATCGATGCCAAATTAATAAACAAACTTCATACCAATTAAGCGAAACAAAAAAGTAGTTTTCAAGTCTTTTCTCTCACTATTCTTACTCCCTGTGAAGTTGCTCCCTAAATGCAACTCTCTTGGGTGGCGTATGATTGACACAGCAAACAAATATCAAGCATACGCCAGGTGTGCCGCAATTGATAAATCATAAAGCTAAACAAATTCGAAAACTATCTGCATTCCTAATGAACAGCCAATCAAGAGTAACTCCTATTTATGTTGATGCGGATTAAGTGTGTATGTGTGGGTGTGTGGTCACCATGGACAAATTTAACACCCAAGTTTCGTTTTCATTTCAATCTTCGGGGATGACAAGAGCGCACACTTTGCAATACAACCATCAGGCACACACGTCCTTGATGAAGCCGATGATGTTGTTGCTGTTGCTGTCGTATTAAATGAACTCATCATATTTCGTTATAGTCCGTTTGCTGTGAAAAGAGTCAACAAACCATGCTGACAAGATAAAACAAAAACTTTTCTCTGTTTTTTCATTTTCTTGTTTTGTTTCGCAGAGACTTCGATGGAAGACGAAAATTAAAAGCCGACAGGATGAAGGAGGGAAATTGTTGTCTGGCCAGACATATAGACGTCTGAAAATCACACAAAATTTGTTAAGATTGTTGTGGTATCCGTTGTAAATTCTGTTTCCATTTTGGGTGTATTTTTTGCGAGCAGAGCCGAGAGGATTATGAGATCCAGAGGGGGAGGAGGAGAAGACGGTGGTGGACAGACTTAACTGAACACAATAAGATAAATATCGGAAAATCCTTCAGCATGAGTTTTTTGTGAGCTGTGGACGGAGGCAGTTTAGTTAAAACCATTTTTTGTTTGTTTGTTCTCTATTCCGCAGCGTCGCCTCATCGCTTTCTGCTATTTCCTCTGCTCCGTCTGCTGTGGGAGTGTCAGCCAAAGTACATTTTTTGTTTTTGTGTTATAAGCGCAGAAAATCGTGTGGTCACTACTATAGCCTTCGCTGACGAAGTGGTGGAAAAAGGAGGCCTGTTGTGTCTCGCCGCTACCAGAGCACAGTGGCCTCATAGTGCGGTATTGGGTGATGACTTGGAATGAGAACTAAATTATAAAAGGTGGACCGATTTTTTTTTCAAGAAATTTCTCTATAGTCTCCACAGCATAAACATATTGACAATGTTGTCGCTCTGTTGGTTTTCATATGGACTGGAAATATTACTCTCATCATTGGTTATCCGAGTTTTCAGCTGCAAAGTTTCTGGAGCGTCATCCATCCTTCAGTATATTTTTCATTTATTTGTTCTACTGGTTGGACTTCGCACAGTGCTTCTAAATTGATATTTAGAATTAGTTCATAACTTTGGAACCCAAATATAATATTTATCTTCACGAAATTTCACATGCTTAGAGCAGAGGCATTTTCCAGATTTTTCTGTCCTCTCTGACTGTTTTTTTTTGTCTATCCATTTGTCTTCCCTGTCATCCATCTGTACGTCTATATGCCAGTTCCCTTTTTATACACTCCACGAGCGTATTATGTCTTTGTGCATTTGTAACACCCAAAAGGAAATGAGATAGACCCATTGTTAATTATACCGATCGACTTAGAATCACTTTTTGAATCGATTTAGCAATGTCCGTCTGTCTGTCCGTCCGTCTGTCTGTCCGTCCGTCTGTCTGTCCATCTATTGTTGTAATCAAATTACAGGTCGCAATTATAGTCCGATCTTAACAAAAATTGTCACAAATAAGTTTTGTGGATCAAGGACGAACGCTTTTTAATTTGAGGCAAATCGGTTCAGATTTAGATAAAGCCCCCATACAAATGTCGGTCCCGATTTGACATTTTCCGCTCTAGAAACCACATATTGAGCCCGTTTTTTTTAAATTTGGCAAAACATCTTATAATCCAACTATAAACACCTATGCAGAAACTGGGTAAGATCGGTTCAGATTTAGAGATAGCCCCCATATAAATGTCGATCCCGATTTGACATTTTCCGCTATAGACACCACATATTAAGCCCGATATTCTTTAAATTTATCAAAACATCTTATAATCCAACTATAAACACATATGCAGAAAGTGGGTTAGATCGGTTCAGATTTAGTTATAGCCCCCATACAAAAGTCGCTCCTGATTTGACATTTTCCGCTCTAGGAAACACATATTGTACCCGATTTTCTTTAAATTTGGCAAAACATCTCATAATCCAACTATAAACACCTATGCGGAAAGTGTGTAAGATCGGTTCAGATTTAGATATAGCCCCCATGCAAATGTCGCTCCTGATGTGACATTTTCCGCTCTAGAAACCACATATTGTACCCGATTTTCTTTAAAATTGGCACAACATTTTATAATCCACCTAAAAACACCTATGGTGAAAATAGGTAAGATCGGTTCAGGTTTAGATATAGCCCCAATGCAAATGTTGCACCCAAATGTTTAACCGATTTTGACCAAACTATACATATTATATTCCAGGTTTCAATACACCCCCATACAAATTACCTTTCTGATTTAAGTTTTTTTTTAGTCAAACACATACATTTACAGGATACAAAAATCCTTCCCGTTTTCACTTTTCTGCCGAATTGAATTGTATTCGGATAGACAGTGGAATGTATGATATAGTCGGCCCCGCCCGACTTTAGCCTTTCCTTACTTGTTGTGTATATAGTTTCACTATAATCTGTCCATTAATTCATCTATTCGTATAAATTTCCGCTCTTGTGTCTGTATAATGAATCACACTGTCCTTTCTGTGATTATTCCTTCGATCTTCCGCACAAGGATGTATGTTTACAAAGCATGGAACACATCGACTTAATGTCAAACATTTTTAATTCTATCCAAACTCTTCATTGGCAAACCACTGTGCAGCACTGGCGATAACCTTAGAAATTCATGTTGGCTTATAATATAAATTGTTTGGTTACTATTTTGGCGCTCTTATTTTCCCGGCTAAGCCCAAAATGTGGTGTTACTCCGCCGATGATGATCATGGTGGGTGGAGAGGCAGTGCCGAGGAAAAAAAGGGGTGCCATGTGGTTTTTGGGCTTGATTAATTGCATGCTGCGGTTAAATTCTGCTGATTTTAAAAAGATTTTTATTCGCCGCTTTATTCTTGTCTTCTGGCTTTGCCATTCTGTTTGTTTGTTCTTTTATTTGGCTGTTACTGTGTTGTCCCGGTGTTGGTGTTTTCGTTTTTCATTTTTCGTTCGCTATTTGCGTTCGGTTTGGTGGCTTTTGTGGTGACCAACGTAAGCGAAAATATCTGCTGGCCCATTCCTCTCCATTCACCGATTCATTTAAAGAAATTGAATGCTTACACAGCTCAGTTGAAACCAGTCCAGACTTGGTGGTGATTTGTTTCTTCTCATCGTCGTCGGTTGCAACTTTTTATCCGTTGTCGTCATTGTTTCGTGGTGCATGATTGCGCGGCCGGGGGAGTATATTCAGATTTCTTTGGCCGTTTGTTGTCCGTTTCCGATTTTTTATTTATTTTACTTTCCGGCCGCAATGCTATGGTCAGTTTCATGTTTTGCAAGCAACAAATAATTTTCCACTTGCTCCTTGTACCTTGTGAGGGGCATAAAAAACGAACGTGTTTACGTGGCTTTCTTTGCTGTACTTTTCTGTTGATTTAGAGATGAGGAGATGAAGAGATAAATTTGCTAAAATTGTCGTAATTCATTTGTAGCGTTTTCTTTGGCCATACGTGAAAATGTGTATGGCCTGGGGTCGACAGGGTCTTGTCATGGGCATGTATAGGAAATGGAATACGTTTGTTTGTATATATATCTTTTGTAATATGTGGTATCTAGAGTGAAAAGTGTCAAATCGGGAGTGAAATTCGTATGGGTGCTATATCTAAATCTGAACCGATTTTCTTCAAATTAAATAGCGTTCGTTCTTATCCCACAAAACTTTGTTGTACAAAGTTTCATTTGGTTCTGTCTACAATTGCGACCTGTATCGTGATTACAAGGATGGACAGACAGACAGACAGACAGACATTGCTAAATCGATTCAAAAAGTGATTCTAAGTCGATTGGTATAATTAACAATGGGTTTGGGTGTTACAAACAAATGCACAAAGACATAATACTCTCGTGGAGTGTATAAAAACACACAACTGGTATATGCTGTGTTTTCTACTTGGATTTTATGTCAGTGTCCGATTTCTAACTTATATTGCGTTAAACTATACGGTGTGGTAGTGTGGTATACACTGTAATATTGTATACTATTTTAAAAATATGAATTTAAATCAAACATCGCAAACGTAGAGTGTTTTAAATAATTAAATTAAATAATTTTCGGATTTGCGGGGCGTTACTCATTTCGATTTAAAATGTATATCTTTGTGGAAATTGTTTGCGTGATTTACGTGATTCACGCGTGAATCACGCGTGATCGTGAGCAAAATTTATTTTACTCACGTGAGCGTGCGTGAACGTGAGTAATGAAAAAATCTTCGTGCGTGAACGTGCATGATTCAATTTTTTTCCTTCGTGAGCGTGCGTGAACGTGAGCCAATAATCACTCACGCGCACATCTCTAATTGAGATCACTACGAACTGAAGATGTTTTGAGATGTGGATGCATTAGCTTTTCGACAATGACTCGTGTATTTTCGGAATCCCAAAAGCTACGATGTTAATGATTAACAAATCCAGCACAATGAGATTGAAGCTTGTCGCTGAAAAAGATGTAGGTACGAAACCCCTTTAAATTGGTTTAATATTTCTCAACTGGAAAAATGGTGGCAAACTTAATCTTGCTTAAATTTAGTAACGTTCTTTAGGAAAAAAAATTAAAAAAGATTCACTAAAAATAATTACGTGCTCAAATCCAACCATATTTCCCATTTTTTCCCATTTTTTTCTTTCACTTAGAGCTAATAATTTGTTTTCGCTTGGCATCACTTTCTACCTATGTATGCTATCTTAGCTTTGATATCTTTTGTAGGACCCTTTGCAGTCTCCCAACACTCATTTGGTGTTTTGCGATTACTACTAATTTTTCCCTTTTAACAGTTGCGAAGGGAGTTATAACATTCATTTTCGGGATTTGGTTGCCCTTATGTTTTTATTTTAGCTTTTTTACAAAAAGCGTACATTAATCAGTGTTGCAATTTTATTACCTTCGTTTTACTTTGCGGTTGTTGGCTCTTCATTGGCTCCCACCACTTGTGTGGGGGGAGTGGGGCAACCTTCTGCAGCTGATTAAAGGGAAATTCGGCTAACATTTTACGGTGTATGTCTGCCCAGGATTCTCGGCTTTTGTATAGTCTATTTGTTTGTTCTGATTCTGATTTGTGCTTTTGTGTTGAACTCCATGTATCCCTTTTTTCGGTGTGGTTTCCTTATGTTCTCTGCTTACTTTATACCCTTTTGCTCGACCTTTGTTCAGCGAATGCATTATATGTTAGTTTTATTTCTGGATCCCAACCTCTTCCCTAAATGCCAATGAATTCTAAGGTAAATGTGTTGCTTTTGCTTCCACCTTCCCTTGGAACCAAATCGGCTTTCTACTACATATATGAAGAAAAATTGCCTTTTACGATTTTTAGAGTCGTGTTGTCGTTGCATGAGCGTGTGAGTGTGTCTGTTTGTGTGTGGCAAAAGTGCAGACTAAGGTTAACTATCCTGTCAAGCAATTTATATGGTCGACGTATTTAGCCATATTTCAATTTTATCGATAAACTTTTTGTTCTCCCTACCATTTGCTTGTCAGCTGGGGGTTTGAGTTGTTCGTGTTCGTTTTGTTGCTGCTCGTGCTGTTATTGGTTTTTGAGGTTAACGTTAACAAAGCATGGCCAGCAGGGGCACAAGGGGGTGGTTTTGATATACCATTTCATGGAAGTTTTTTGCTCTTCGTTTTGATTGAAAGCTGAAAATTTTAATGTTGAAAACTAAACTGAGCTGAGCTGGTTTCATTTGATAGGCTTAAAATTTGATTAACTTCATCCGATTGTCCGTAGCAGGGATGTCAAAAATTGAAGGACCACAAAGGACTAAAGGCTAAACATGGCTGAAGAGAGAGTAAGGCAGGTCCTTTAAAGGGCAAATGACCATTTTACGGATTTTCAAAGGGCAGCGATAAGCATTTTGTGAAAGTAGAATAGATCACGGGAAAATTGCCCAAAAAAGATATTAAATAATAAACATGGAACGAACGTTACGTAATGTCTCACAAAAGATATATTTTATGGATATTTTAAAAATTTTAAATAGATCGATAGATAGTTTACAGACAATTCTATTTCTACGTCAATCATTGTACATAGGCCAGTGGTTCATTAACAACACTCTGAATTGCTTCATGCATTTTCCATAATATTAGGACGAGGTATTTGACATGTTTTTAAGTTTCTCTATTTGAAATTATATTTTATATATTTTTTGAGTTTCAGTAGTTAGTGCAAAATCCAATATAGTTGTATCCATATAATGTTGACTTTGGACAGAATAGCCTATTACAGCAGTGTTTGTCTTGCTTGTATTTAAGATGTATTAGCAACTACTGAATTCCACAGAGGAAAGTTTTCTGTCGTAATAATTTATTTGAATTTTCCACACATCAAAACTTGTTAAGAAAACTAGTAAGGAAAGGCTAAAGTCGGGCGGGGCCGACTCTATGATACACTCCACTTTCAATCCGAATAGAATTTAATTCGGTGAAAAAGTGAAAGCGGGAAGGATTTTGGTATACTGTAAATGTATGTGTTTGGCAAAAAATGTCAAATCGGAAAGGACATTTGTATGGGGGTATATTGAAATCTGGAACGAAATAGGTGAAATATAATATGTATAGTTTGGCCAAAATCGGTTAAACAGTTGGGAGCAACTACGCAAATACAAATGCGCTATCTCTAAATCTGAACCGATCTTAGCCACTTTCAGGTTTTTTTACTTGGATTATAAGCTGTTGTGTCAAATTTAAAATCGAGTACAATATGTGGTTCCAAAGCGGCAAAAGTCAAATCGGGAGCCACATTTGTTTTGGGCTATATCTAAATCTGAACCGATCTTACCCAATTTTTGCATAGGTGTTTCTAGTTGGAATATAAAATGTTGCGCCAAATTTAAAGAGAATCGAGTATAATATAGGGTTTCTAGAGCGGAAAATGTCAAATCGGGAGCGACATTTGTATAAGGGCTATATCTAAATCTCAACCGATCTTATCGAATTTCTGCATAGGTGTTTCTAGTTGGATTATAAGATGTTGTCCCAAATTTAAAGAAAATCGGGTACAATATGTGGTTTCTAGAGCTGAAAATGTCAAATCGGAAGCGAAATTTGTATGGAGGCTATATCTCAATCTGAACCGATCTTACCCAATTTCTGCATAGGTGTTTCTAGTTTGATTATAAGATGTTGTGCCAAATTTAAAGAAACGCGGGTACAATATGTGGTTTCTAGAGCGGAAAATGTCAAATCGGGAGCGACATTTGTATGGGGGCTATATAAAAATCTGAACCGATCTTACCCAATTTTTGCATAGCTGTTTCTAGTTGGATTATAGGATGTTGTGCAAAATTTAAAGAAAATCGAGTACAATATGTGGTTTCTAGAGCGGAAAATGTCAAATCGGGAGCGACATTTGTATGGGGGCTATATATAAATCTGAACCGATCTTACCCACTTTCTCCATAGTTGTTTCCAGTCGGATTATAAGATGTTGTGCCAATTTGAAAGAAAATCGGGTACAACATGTGTTTTCTAGAGCGGCAAAAGGCAAATCGGGAGCAACATTTGTATGGGGGCTATATCTAAATCTGAACCGATTTGACCCACGTTCTGCATAGTTGTTTCTAGTTGGATTATAAGATGTTGTGCCAAATTTAAAGAAAATCGAGTACACTATATGGTTTCTAGAGCGGAAAATGTCAAATCGGGAGCGACATTTGTATGGGGGCTATATCTAAATCTGAACCGATCTTACCCACTTTCTGCATAGTTGTTTCCGGTCCGATTATAAGATGTTGTGCCAAATTTAAAGAAAATCGCGTACAATATATGGTTTCTAGAGCGGAAAATGTCAAATCGGGAGCGACATTTGTATGGGGGCTATATCTAAATCTGAACCGATCTTACCCAATTTCGGCATAGTTGTTTCCAGTCGGATTACAAGATGTTGCGCCAAATTTAAAGAAAACCCGGTACAATATGTTGTTTCTAGAGCGGAAAATGTCAAATCGGGAGCGACATTTATATGGGGGCTATATCCAAATCTGAACCGATTTACCTCAAATTAAATAGCGTTCGTCCTTGATCCATAAAACTTACTTGTACCAATTTTTGTGAAGATCGGACTATAATTGCGACCTGTAATTTGATTACAACAATAGATGGACAGACAGACAGACGGACAGACAGACGGACAGACAGACGGACAGACAGACGGACAGACGGACATTGCTAAATCGACTCAGAAAGTGATTCTAAGCCGATCTGTATAATAAACGATGGGTCTAACTCGTTTCCTTTTGGGCGTTACAAACAAATGCACAAAGACATAATACTCTCGTGGAGTGTATAAAAATTGTTTAAGAAAATATCATTCATTATTACATTATTTCAACTAGTAAAGTGGTTTGGAGACACTCCCTAAAAAAATTAATTCCTTTTTTACTGGCACGGAAAACCCAAAAAAATAATAACATTACATAGTTTTATTTTTTAATAGCTAGCATTCTAACGAAGAATAGAGTGTCTATTAGAAACGATAAAATATTTGTTATTTAGCGAGCATCTTCACAATGAAAACTAGACCTATTTAAATAAAATCTTTGAATAAACGTTGAACTTATGGCCCCTCTTCTAGAAGCACATGTCGTCTTCACACATGGCTTTATAAATGTAAACAAACATTTTATTTAGAAAGGAAAAATGCTGTTTTTTAAATGGCTTACATCCAATAGGCACTTGACAACTTTGAATTTAAATTGTGAACGCAATATTTCACTGGTCAACTAACTCTTACTTTCCTTTTTTCAGTAAACTCAACATTTCCATCATGGTAATAACAAGGTTAGTGCAAAAATTCGAGTCTACATATTCATTGTGTGATGCTGCCGTGCCAGTGAGACAACGGGTCTAAGTGACGAAAATATCGCCGCCTTTCAGGCGTCCCTAGCAAACGATACAAATCAATAGATTCCGCGGCGTTCTCAAGAGCTGGACATCGCCAAGACCCATTTATGGCGAATTTTGCGTAAGGATCTTGGTTCACACCCATACAAGTTCAAGCTGACTCAAGAATTGAAGCCGATGGACCATTTGACGTGACGAACGTTCTCCGATTGGGATGGAGAAGATGCGCCAAGATGATGAATTGCATCGCAAAATCATCTTCAGTGACGAAGCTCATTTTTGGCTCAAAGGGGTTTATCAATAAGCAAAATATGCGTTATTGGTTTGGTGAAAATTCACATGTGTTTCATGAATCACCAGTTTATCCACAAAAAATAACTGTTTGGTGCGATATGTGGTTTCAACAAGACGGTGCCATAAGCTACACAGCACACGTTACAATCGATTTATGGAAGAGTATGTTTGGTGAGCATGTTATCTCAAAAATGGACTAGTCAATTGGCGATTGACGATTTAACGCATTTTGTCTTTTTTCTTTGGGGCTACGTCAAATCATTGGTCTATGCCAACAAGCCGACGCCGTTGGAAGAACTCAGAGCCAAAATTGAAAGCGAAAATTGGGTCCAACGAATGGACTGATGCCGACGTGCCCGCGTAGAAACTATAGGGCAAAAAGGGATAAAAATTATCCCTATCTTTTATAATAATATACCATCACTCTCAGAGAACATAATTAATAAAAACAAGTAAGGAAAGGCTAAAGTCGGGCGGATACAATACCGAATACAATTCAATTCGGTGAAAAGTGAAAACTGGAAGGTTTTTTGTATCCTGTAAATATATGTGTTTGACAAAAAATGTTAAATCGGAAAGGACATTTGTATGAGGATATATTGAAACATGGAACGAAATAGGTGAAATATAAAATGTATAGTTTGGCCAAAATCGGTCAAACTTTTGGGAGCAACATTTGTATTTGGGCTATATTTAAACCTGAACCGATCTTAGCCACTTTCACCATAGTTTTGTTTAATTAGATTGTAAGATGTTGCGCCAAATTTAAAGAAAATAGAGCACAATATGTGGCTTTTAAAGCGGGAAAGTCAACTCGTTAGCGACATTTGTATGGGGCCTATATCTAAATCTGAACCGATCTTACCCAATTTCTGCATAGGTGTTTCTAGTTAGATTATAAGATGTTGTGCCAAATTTAAAGAAAATCGAGTACAATATGTGGCATTTAAAGCGGAAAAAGTCAAATCGGGAGCGACATTTATATGGGGGCTATATCTAAATCTGAACCGATTTTACCCAATTTCAGCATATGTGTTTCTAATAAAGATATTGTGCCAAATTGAAAGAAAATCGGGTACAATATGTGGGTTCTAGAGCGGAGAATGTCAAATCGGGGGCGTCGTTTGTTTGGGGGCTATATCTAAATCTGAACCGATCTTACCCAATTTCAGCATAGATGTTTCTAGTAAGATTATAAGATGTTGTGCCAAATTTAAAGAAATCGATTACAATATGTGGTTTCTAGAGCGGAAAATGTCAAATCAGGAGCGTCATTTGTATGGGGGCTATATCTTAATTTGAACCGATCTTACCTAATTTCTGCATAGGTGTTGCTCTTTGGATTATAAGATGTTGTGCCAAATTTAAAGAAAATCGAGTACAATATGTGGTTTCTAGAGCGGAAAATGTCAAATCGGGAGCGACATTTGTATGTGGGCTATATCTAAATCTGAACCGATTTGACCTATTTTCACCATAGATGTTCCTAGTTTAAATATAAGATGTTTTGCCATATTTAAAGACAATCTGATACAATAAGTGGTTTCTAGAGCAGAAAAAGTCAAATCGGGAGCGAAATTTGTATGGGAGCTATATATAAATCTGAACCGATCTGACCTATATTCACCATGAGTATTTCTAGTGGAAATATAAGATGTTTTACCAAATCTGAAGACAATCTGTTAAAATATGTGGTTTCTAGAGCGGAAAAAGTCAAATTGGGAGGGAAATATTCTTAAAATTAAATAGCGTTCGTCCTTGTCCCGAAAACTTCATTGTGCAAAGTTTCATTTAGTTATCTCTACAATTGCGCCCTGTTTCATGATTACATGAATAGATGGACAGACGGACGGACATTGCTAAATCGACTCAAATAGTGATTCTAATTCGATCGGTATAATTAACAATGGGTCTATCTCGTTTCGTTTTGGGAGTTACAAACAAATGCACAAAGACATAATACTCTTGTGGAGTGTATAAAAACAAACATTGGATTCCCCTTTTTTCAATTTTACACCCTCAAGAGTACTACTATCTAAAATCTCTTTATTTTACGTCTCTATGCAATTAGAAGGATGTACGCATCGACTTTCATCATTCTAGCTGTATTCGTTTAGTTGGTACTATTTTTATCCCCTGTACCCATTGTATCCCTTAAAAGTATGAATTTGAAAAAAACAAGTCAGTCAGAGGAATGTATACTCTGGATTTCATGCGTCTATTTCCGGTCATTTGGTTGGTACATTTTTATCCCCTTTTTCCATTTTAACATCAAAAAGTTAGAATTTCGAAAAATCCGTTTAGGCAATCAGAGGAATGTATACAACGAATTTCATTATTCTAGGTGCAGCCATTTGGTTGGTACAAGTTTTATCCCTCTATTCCCATTTTATCCCTTAAAAGTACGAATTTGGAAGAAATTATTTCATATTATGTATCTACTCAATTAGAGGAATGTACGCACCGAATTTCGTGTTCTAGCTGTTCTCCCTTTTGCCCTATTTCACCCCTACGAATAAAAATCGTTTTATGGTGCACGTTTTTGTTATCGAGAGAATGTGCATAGCTAATAAGTAAGTACAAAGCATACATATTGAAAAAATATGCTTAAATAATCTAACATATTAGGGGTTATTATGGGTTTTTTCAGTCCTTCTGAAAGAAAAATGTTTCCCCTTGGGCCGATTCCGCCCAGTTTCAATCCCAACCGATCTACGACTATAAGACGTATTTATGCAAAATTTGGACGTCCTGTATACTTTCGTTTAGATGCTAGCGTGCTTTCAACAGACGGGCATGACTAGGACGTCTTAGAATTTTATGACAATAAAGAATATATATAATTTATAGAGTCTCAGCTCGATATTTCAATGTGTTACAAACGGAATGACAAAGTTAGTATACCCCCATCTTGGAGGTGGAGGGTATAATGATAAAACATGAAGATATAGTGGATTTCAGTTATAGAAGTTGTAAAGGATTTAAGAAAATTGTGTGGGAGGTAAAAGAAGGGGCGTTGTAATTACGACCATCTTCGAACTTAAGCTAAGTTTGAGAAAAATATTACCTTGAGCAAAGTTTGAATTGATTCCTTAACTCCTTTCGAGAGACGGATGTACTGACGGAAAGACATTTCTCAAACAACTTAAAAAAATTCGGTCCTAACATACTTAGGGTCTTATGTGACTCCTTCAATGCGTTGCACTATTTGTCTGTGCCAAATGGTTATTTACAATTAAAGAATGACATTACTGGAGTGTGTCAAGAGGATTCAGGGCATTATATTATATTCTTTTTTCACGAAAAATAAAAAATATATGAACGTGCGGGCAAAAGATAAAGTTTACAGGCAAAATAATGTTGTTACCTCTTTGGAAGCGAAATTATAAAAATTTAACATTTTTTGAAGTTTTGTAGGAGTATCTGAGTGAAGTAACATATTTGTTTAAATATTTACTGTAGTTTATTTAGAATATATTAAGAAATCTTACTGCATTGCGTTTTTTCTGTGATAAATACTTTTATTTAATGCGATATGAAATTCTGAGTTTATCAATTGGCTCTCCTTTAACCGAACTTTTATTTCTTCGCAATTTCCTTGGCGGGCCGACAATATTACTGAATATTTTCGGTCATTTAAATTCAAAATTTAAAATAATTTTCGTATTTAGATACCCAAAAAAAATAAAAGAAAACTCACAATCTTTATAAAAATCCCACAAAATCTTAAATCAACATTAAACAAAAGACAAGAATGTCACAGGACAAGACTACAACACAAAAAAAAAAAAACAGAAAGAAATGCAACAACACAACCGAAATGCTCGGATGCATGTTTTATTCAATAAATAAAAATGCTACAAACATATGCAAATTCTGGAAACATATCAAAGTACAAAACAAAAGGTTGCATCCTGTCAGTTCTAATAAAAAAATATTCCTTTACAGCCAACCCCTTCTACTTCCCCCCGACGTCACCCAGCGCCATCAGTTGCTGTTCGAGCCATAACCACAGAAATAATTTATAAACAAAGCCACTCTCGGCTCGGCGGCAACATGTGTGCACTCGCACATACAGACAGACAATATCGGGAGCTCTGAATCCTTCTTTTATTCATTTTCAAATATTCTTGGCCCGTTTTTTATTTTTGTTGGGTGGTGCTGTGGAATTCCACTCTATCCGTTTTCTGTGAGTTTGTTGTTTTGTGATTTGGTTTAAAACTAAACAAAATTTATTGATAAAATGCAATAAAAAATATACAAAATACTCGAGAATCTAGGCAGCACAAAACATTGCAAAATCTTTTCGTACAACGCATTCGAAACGATTGGAAAGTATGCAGAACGCTTGCACTGGGATGAGCGTGAAACGAAGGAGGTGTGATGAGATTGGGGAAATCTGATAAGGGTGATCAATTGACAGATTATATTCAAGAACCTTTTGTTCTGTGAAAGACATTTTAGCCCACAAAATTAAAATTAAAATATATATATTTTTTAAATATTTGTTTTTTCGAGAAAAAAAAGTGAAATAAAATACTAATTTAGCTGACAAATCAGAAAATAATCGGAGGTAAGGTATTACAATAAATATAATTAGTTGTAGCGATTTAATTATTATTAGATTATATTCCAAATTGAATTAATTTTTAGGAATTTTAGTTTAAGCACAATTTGATTCAATAAAAGAAAATGTCTATATATAACAAATAAAAACGGCGTTAAGTTCGGCCGTGCCACAATGGATTGCATTTCATAGAGGCTGTCGATTTTCGTAGAAGTGCAGTAATATTACAGGGAAATATACATATATTTTTCCAGTATCTGAAGTGCAAAATAACTTACCTTCATGATTCAAAAATTTTTTGCCGCAAAAGTGTCTATTTAGCGTGTCTATGCAGTCAGAGGAATGTATACACCGAATTACATGATTCTAGCTGTGGCAATTTGTTTGGTACCATTTTTATCCCCTTTTTCCCATTTTACCCCCCTACGACTTTCTAAAATCTTTTTATTTTACGTGTCCACGCCATTAGATGGATGTACACAACGAATTTCATCATTCTAGCTTTAGCCGTTAAGTTGGTACTATTTTTATCCCTCTGCACCCATTGTATCCCTTGAAAGTACGAATTTGGAAAAAAAACCTTTATTTTTCGTGTCTACGCAGTCAGAGGAATGTATACTCCGAATTTCATGACTCTAGCTGCGGTCATTTGGTTGGTGCTATTTTTATCCCTTAAGAGTACGACTTTCTAAAATCTTTTTATTTTACGCGTCCACGCAATTAGATGGATGTACACACCGAATTTCATCATTCTATCTGTAGCCGTTAAGTTGGTACTATTTTTATCCCTCTGCACCCATTGTATCCCTTGAAAGTACGAATTTGGAAAAAACCTTTATTTTACGTGTCTACGCAATCTGAGGAATGTATAAACCGAATTTCATGACTCTAGCTGACATTTGATTGGTATCTCTTTTTACTATTTGAACCCCAAAATGGACGAATTTCGAAAAATCCTTCCATTTTACGTGTCTACGCAATCGGAGGAATGTATACACCGAATTTCATCATTATGAAGCCGTTTGGTTGGTACAATTTTTATCCCTCTATTCCCATTTTATCCCTTAAAAGTACGAATTTGGAAAAAATAATTTCATATTATGTACCTACTCAATTAGAGGAAAGTACACAGCGAATTTCGTGTTTCTAGCTGTTGTCGTTTGATATGTACAATTTTTATCCCTTTTTGCCCCATTTGCCCCTACGAATAAAAATCGTTTTATGGTGCACGTTTTTGTTATCGGGGGAATGCGCATACCCAATATCAATAAAGTACAATCAGACATATTGGAAAAAATATGTTTAAGTACTCTAAAATATTAGGGGTTATTATGGGGTTTTCAGTCCTTGCGAGGGAAAATTTTTTCCCTTTGGGCTGATTTCGTCCAGTTTCAAACCTAACCGATCTACGACTATAGGACGTATTTATGAAAAATTTGGACCTCGTAGCTCCTCAACAGACGGACGGACTTTATAGGGTCTCAGGTCGATATTTCTAGGTGTTGCAAACGGAATGACAAAGATAGTATACTCCCATCCTGGAGGTGGAGGGTATGAAAATATAATAAATAAATTAATAAATTTGCGAGGTATATAAGCTACATAAATATTCGATCAATAAATAATATTTATATAAATATGACTACGATTTTTAACATTTTAAGGATCATAATTATAAATAAAATATATTTGTTGTTAAATATTTTGTTTAAATTAGGCATAACAAGATCCCTGTATATTAATAAGACATAGTCGAATTAAAAAAAAGTACCTCAATCTTTACAGCTCTTACCCATGCTACTAGTTTCAAATACATTTCCCAAACTTTCCGTACTGCCCATCCTTCCAGTCTTTTCAAATGAAATTCATAACACAAATTAAATTTTGTTGTGTTTTTTATAATATATGCAGCCAAAAACAAAAAAAGAAGAATTCGTCTGAAAGCAAAGATTTTTCACAGAAAAATGCATAAGAATGACTTTATAGATTTTTATATAAATATTCAATTGTGGAGACGGAAATCTGGGATATGTGTTAAGCCATGATTGCTGATGGAGCAGCAAATTTTATGATTTCCACAACAAAAGGGAAGGAAGCGGGCATGATTTTTCCATTCCGCACCTGCTACTGCTGCTCTGCTAGTCAAAAGGTTTATATGTATGAATGTTTAGAATATTTCCATAACTTCTGGTGCCAAGCAAATATATTCAAAAGGATATTGTATTGTGGCTTTTTTTATTAAATATTGATCAGGTTTTATTATTTGTTTGTTTTGAAGAAATGTATGATTGAAGGCTTTTGGGATGAGGGATTGATGGGTCTTGAAATAGTATTTTATGCGTTATGCTAATGGGATTTGCGGGGAAATTAGGTTTCTTTTGTTCAAGTATCAAGGCTTGTGTAGCAGCTGAGTTTACCAAAAGGATAATCTTCAAAGTAACCTACTGAATGTAGTGATTATTAAAAGCGGAACCATTGCATGGTTGGGTAAAATACTAATTTTCGAGTAAAAAGTTAATTTTTTTGGTTTTTTTTAAACCAAGCTGTCAAAGTTACTAAATTATATTTTAATTCATTTTTGATATTCCAACATCAAGTAACAAAGAAACAAGTAAGAAGTCGTTAAGTTCCGCCGTGACGAATCTTATATACCCTCCACCATGGAGTGCATTCCACAGTATTACCAGCAGATTAAAGGATGTCGACTTTACATAGAAGCACAGTACCATATTACGAAAATTTTGATATTTATATGCACATTACTATATTTGTTTACTATTTCAAACTATAATGTATACTTATGCGCACTTTTTTAAATCGACTACTATATATAAATAAAATGCTGAAATTGAGAAAGTGAACATGCCTAAATATTAGGCGATTGCCAGTCGCCATTAGAAAGAAGCATTTTCAGATACAGACAAAGTGATAAGAAAAGTATAAATTTTAAAGATATCCCCATTCGCCCCATTCTCCGCCCAAATGTACAAATTTCGCAAAAACCCTTTTTCGAGTCTTCATAGTCAGAATGTATACACCGAATTTCATGATTTCAACTTCAGCGGTTTGGTTGGTTGTATTTATATCCTATTTTAATTTCAAAAGCATAAATTTTGAAAATACCTTATCTCTCATGTACGCAGTATAAGACAACTTCATGATTCTACCATTTTTTGTCGTAAAAGCAACAAAATAAATAATACGTGGCTATGCAGTCAGAGGATTGTATACACCGAATTCCATGATTCTATCAGCGGCCTTTTTGTTGGTACCATTTTTATCCCCTTTTACCAATTTTGCCCCCTCAAGAGTACGACTATCTAAAATCTCTTTATTTTACGTATCTACACAATTAGAGGGATGTACACACTGAATTTCATCATTCTAGCCGTATTTGTTTAGTTGGTACTATTTTTATCCCCTGTAGCCATTGTATCCCTTGAAAGTACGAATTTGGGAAAAAAACCTTTTATTTTTCGTTTCTACGCAGTCAGAGGAATGTATACTCCGAATTTCATGATTCTAGCAGCGGTCATTTGGTAGGTACTATTTTTATCCCCTTTTTCCATGTGAACCCCAAAAAGTTCGAATTTTGGAAAATTCTTTTATTTTACGTGTCTACGCAATCAGAGGAATGTATATATCGAATTTCATTATTCTAGGTGCAGCCGTTAGGTTGGTACTATTTTTATCCATCTATCCCCATTTAACCCCTTAAAAGTACGAATTTAGAAAAAATACTTTTATATTATGTATCTACTCTATTAGAGGAATGTACACGCCAAATTTCGTGTTTCTATCTGTTGTCGTTTGATAGGTACCATTTTTATCCCTTTTTGTCCCATTTCGCCCCCTACAAATAAAAATCTCTCTATGGTGCCCTTTTGTGCTATAAAGGGAATACGCATTGCAAATATCATCTAAATACAAGCTAATATGTTCAAAAAACATGCTGAAATACTCTAAATATTAGGGGTATTTTCAGTCCTTGTGAGGGAAAAATTTTTCCCTCTGGGCCGATTTCGTCCACTTTCAATCCCAACCGATCTACAACCATAAGACACATTTAAGAAAAATTTGAACCTCCTAGCTCATTTCGTTCGGCCGCTATCGTGCTTTCAACAAACAGACAGACAGACGGACATGGCTATATGGACTTAGAATTTTACCACGACCCAGAATATATATACTTTATGGGGTCTCCGATAAATATTTCAAGGTGTTACAAACGGAATGACAAAGTGAATATACCCCCGTCCTGGAGGTGGAGGGTATAAAAAAATGTGTTGTGCCAAATTTGATCAAAATCGGATAATTATGTTGATCTAGAACGGAAAAAATTAAATTGAAATCTAAATTTGTATGGGAGCTATATATACATAAATCTGAATCGATCTCACCCACTTTCACCACAGATGTTTCTAGTTGTAATATAAGGTATTGTGCTAAATGTGAGCAAAATCGATTAATTTATGTAGTTTTTAGATCAGAAAAAGTCAAATCGGCATTGATATTTGTTGTATGATAAATCTGAACCGATTTGACACGTTTTCATCAAATATAATTCGAGTTCAAATATAAGGTGTTGTGCCAAATTAGAAGAATCTGTCAAAATGTATGGTTTCAAGAGCGGAAAACGTCAAATCTGCAGCGAAATTTGTAGGCTATATATGAGTCTGAACTAATCTAACCCACTTTCACCACAAATGATTCTATTTGTTATATAAGGTGTCATATTTGAACAAAATCGATTTTATTGTGCAGTTTCTGAACCGATTTGCTTCTAATTAAATAGCGTTCGTCATTGGCACGCAAAACTTACTTCCAATTTTTGTTAGGATTGGTCAATAATTGAGACCTGTACTTTGATTACAAGAATACCCTAATACTCTAGTGAAGGGTGTAACAAATAAATCGAATGGTATAAACTAATTAACATTTTCTAAAATGGAAAATACTAAATAAATAATTTTTTTAATTATACTTCAGTATTTATCCGAATCAGAAATATTGCTGAAATATATAAGCATTGGCATCTAAACATCTAGATATATGCAATAAATTTGAAAACTCTACTTGTTTCCTATGATATTTTGCCTCAACAACATTCCTACTTTCCACTCTAAGTGGACGTGACAGTACGCTGATCAATTAAAAATTTTAATAGACTATTTAGATAAGTACGAAAGGTTCAAAGGTTTACTTGCTCCCTTTTCGTTTTTGCCTCAAAAAGTGTTCATTGGGTCCATTGCACATAGGTCTAACGACTGCCTTTTATAGACCAAAACTAAAAGAAAACTTAAAATTAGCTTTTTGGCATTATCTTTGGCTTGATTTGGATATAGCCACCCGCATTGCATTAATTCCGCTCTAAAATCCTCGTTTAACAACGGATTTGGGTTTGGGATTTGGCATGAGATGTTGGATTTAGGTCATTAGGTCATAGGTCAAAGTTTTGATATAGCCCCCGCTCACGATTTGAATTCAGACCACCCTAAAATCCTCGTTTAACAACGGATTTGGTTGAGCCTCGGTTTGAGATGCCAGAAGCACACGTTTTCAACCACCATTCAAATGTACAACCATAAAGTTGCCTACATCAGAAGCACATACATAATGCACTAGGCATCTATCTAACTTTGGTATTTGATAACATGACGATATCTTTTTTTTTTTTTTGCTTTTCTCATATAATGAAATTTTTTAAAAACACAATTTTATGATTTTGAGATTATATGAAAAAGGCTGTATTTTTATCCGCATAATAAAGTACTCCATATTATCTTTGATCTCTATAAAAAAATATTTTTGGGGTTTCAGAATTTATTAATATTTTTTTTGAAAATTGCAATATTCTTCGGAACCATCTGTGCTAAATAATGTAGTGATTCATTTCCGATTTCTCTGGCACTCATTTACGTGAAGTTCCCATTCGCAAAATAAAGAGTGATTTTTTTGAGGTTAGGATTTTCATGCATTAGTATTTGACAGATCACGTGGGATTTCAGACATGGTGTCAAAGAGAAAGATGCTCAGTATGCTTTGACATTTCATCATGAATAGACTTACTAACGAGCAACGCTTGCAAATCATTGAATTTTATTATCAAAATGCGTGCTCTGTTAAGAAAGTTCAGAAAGAAAGAAATTGTGTTCAGCGACGAAGCTCATTTTTGGCTCAATGGGTACGTAAATAGGCAGAATTGTCGATTTTGGAGTGAATATCAGCCAGAAGCATTGCAAGAGCTACCAATGCATCCAGAAAAAGTCACAGTTTGGTGCGGTTTATGGGCTGGTGGCATCATTGGACCGTACTTCTTCAAAGATGATGCGAATCGTAACGTAACTGTGAATGGTGAGCGCTACCGTGAGATGATATCCAACTTTTTTTTGCCCAAAATGGAAGAACTGAACTTGGTTGACATGTGGTTTCAACAAGATGGCGCTACATGCCACACAGCTCGCGATTCTATGGCCATTTTGAGGGAAAACTTCGGAGAACAATTCATCTCAAGAAATGGACCGGTAAGTTGGCCACCAAGATCATGCGATTTGACGCCTTTAGACTATTTTTGTGGGGCTACGTCAAGTCTAAAGTCTACAGAAATAAGCCAGCAACTATTCCAGCTTTGGAAGACAACATTTCCGAAGAAATTCGGGCTATTCCGGCCGAAATGCTCGAAAAAGTTGCCCAAAATTGGACTTTCCGAATGGACCACCTAAGACGCAGCCGCGGTCAACATTTAAATGAAATTATCTTCGAAAAGTAAATGTCATGGACCAATCTAACGTTTCAAATAAAGAACCGATGAGATTTTGCAAATTTTATGCGTTTTTTTAAAAAAAAAGTTATCAAGCTCTTAAAAAATCACCCTTTATATACATATCTCTAGAATTTTATTAACTACCAGAGAACGATTGAAAACAAGTAAGGAAAGGCTAAAGCCGGGCGGGCCGACTTCATGATACCCTCCACTTTCTATCCGAATACAATTCAATTCGGTAAAAAAAGTGAAAACGGGAAGGATTTTTGTATGTTTCCTAATCATAGGCAATAGGTTCTTCCAGTTCAAGTATAACGTGTTATGCTCGATTTGAAGAAGATCTGCTGAAATATGTGGTTTCCAGAGCAGAAAAAGTGAAATCGGGAGCGAAATTTGAATGGGAGCTATATATAAATTTGAAGCGATCTGACCTAATTTCACCAAAGGTGTTCCTAATTTAAATATAAGATGTTCTACCAAATTTGAGGACAATCTGATAAAATATGTGGTTTCTAGAGCAGAAAAAGACAAATTGGGAGGGAAATTTGTACAGAAGCTATATATTAATCTGAACCGATTTAACACACTTTCACCACAGGTATTTCTAGTTGAAATATCAGATGATTTGCCAATTTTGAAGCAAATCTATTAAAATATGTGGTATCTAGAGTGAAACCAGTAAGGAAACGCTAAAGTCGGGCGGGGCCGACTCTATGATACACTCCACTTTCAATCCGAATACAATTCAATTCGGTGAAAAAGTGAAAACGGGAAGGTTTTTTGTATCCAGTAAATGTATGTGTTTGACAAAAAATTGTATATCGGAAAGGACATTTGTATGAGGATATATTGAAACCTGGAACGAAATAGGTGAAATATAAAATGTATAGTTTGGCCAAAATCGGTTAAACTTATGGGAGCAACATTTGAATTTGGGCTATATTTAAATCTGAACCGATCTTTCCCACTTTCACCATAGTTTTGTTTAGTTAGATTATAAGATGTTGTGCGAAATTTAAAGACAATCGAGCACAATATGTTTCTTTTAAAGCGGCAAAAGTCAAATCGGGAGTGACATTTATATGGGGGCTATATCTAAATCTGAACCGATCTTACCCAATTTCTGCATAGGTGTTTCTAGTAAGATTATAAGATGTTGTGCCAAATTTAAAGAAAATCGAGTACAATATGTGGTTTCTACAGAGGAAAATGTCAAATCGGGAACGACATTTGTATGGGGGCTATATCTAAATCTCAACCGATTTGACCTATTTTCACCATAGATGTTCTTAGTTTAAGTATAAGATGTTTTGCCAAATCTGAAGACAAGCTGATACAATATGTGGTTTCTAGAGCGGAAAAAGTCAAATCGGGAGCGAAATTTGTATGGGAGCTATATATAAATCTGAACCGATCTGACCGATATTCACCATGGGTGTTTCTAGTGGAAATATAAGATGTTTTACCAAATCTGAAGACAATCTGATACATTATGTGGTCTCTAGAGCGGAAAAAGTCAAATCGGAAGAGGAATTTGTATGGGAGCTATATATAAATCTGAACCGATCTAACACATTTTTACGACAGGTGTTTCTAGTTACAATATAAGATGTTTTTCCAATTTTAAAGAAAATCTGTTGTAATATGTGGTATTTAGAGTGAAAAGAGTCAAATCGGGAGTGAAATTCGTATGGGGGCTATATCTAAATCTGAACCGATATAGCGTTCGTCCTTATCCCGAAAAACATCGTTGTGCAAAGTTTCATTTGGTTCTGTCTACAATTGCGACCTGTATCGTGATTACAAGAATAGATGGACGGACGGACGGACAGATAGACAGACGGACATTGCTAAATCGACTCAGAAAGTGATTCTAAGACGATCGGTATAATTAACAATGGGTCTATCTCGTTTCCTTTTGGGTGTTACAAACAAATGCACAAAGACATAATACTCTCGTGGAGTGTATAAAAAGTCAAATCGGGAATGAAATTGGTATGGAGGCTATATCTAGATCTGAACCGATTTGCCTCAAATTAAATAGCGTTGATCTTTATCCCGAAAAACTTCGTTGTGCACAGTTTCATTTGGATCTGGACGGACGGACAGACAGACGGACGGACATTGCTAAGTTGATTCAATAAGTGATTCTGAGTCGATCGGTATAATTAACTATGGGTCTATAAAAATAAAAAACAGATACTTTTGACTTGACCTAAATTTTTTATAATATATAATGAAATTTTTGATGGTATTAATGAGACGACACATTGATAATATTAATTAAATGTAATTGAGAACTTTTTAGATTTTTTTAATTCTTGATATATTTTTTTTCCACGAACGAGTTGACCAACTTCGAATCCCTTAAATAATGGTCAATTAAACATTTTTGCCTGCCGTAAATTTCATGTAACTACGTCAAATAGAACAGAAATAATGGAATAAATTTCGAATTAGATTTTTTTTTTTGAAAATTCGTCGAAGATAGCTTTCAACCACGTCCCTTTTCTGTGAGGGTTCCAATACTGTGAATCCAACTTTCGTTAAATAATAGAAGAAAAATCAAAAAAATATATATTTCAAAAAAAAATATTTTTATCACTTTGATGATAATACATTTTTGACCGAATCGATTTTTATTTTGTGTGATATTCATGATCTGAATGACTACCAGAGTCCACTGCGACTCTCGCTAAAAATCTTTCACAGATATACACAGTGGTGATTTGTCCGATTCCATTGAGAAGACGTGCTACTTGAATCCACTGAAAAGACTGCAGAGAATGTCCTGCATTAGCATGAGCGGAACAATAAGACCAACTGATACAGAAGTATCTGGTGATGCATCGTGAGATTTTGATTTTCAATATGCTTTTGTTGACATATGACGCATGACTCATTTCAAACTGAGTCTGGTAGAAGTCGTTATCTCAAATTATACACAGACGACTCTAAACTTAATGGTGGGGTGGAGTATGGGCTACACTGCAAGGAATTGGAAGTTAAACCCGATGTATGCAGACTATACCATGCCGAAATTATGGCTATAAGCGAAAGGAACTGTAATACAGGCGAGCTTGCCAGACTAGGAACGAACCTAAAAATTTCACCGGAACTTACTTCACTTATAATGTTAACTTTCCTTTTAGTTTTGGTTCATGAAAAAAAACTTAATATACATGAGCAAACATTACACAACATTATGGTTTCTACCTCCAACTACCACTTATTTGCGATAATTTCATAATTTTGCTAAATCATTTCACATCAGAGACCTCTGTTAGTTAAACTTGCCCAACATGCAATATTTAGGGACTCTCAATTTTCCACTTAAAATTTCAACACTTTTCCCCAAGACTAATGTTATGCCTATAAACATTAAAATTCCTACACTAAACTGCAATTATTAAGGTGCTTTGGCTCCTTTGACTCCTTAGAAAATGAGGGAGAGACAGAGGGAGAGAGAGAGTGAACATAACGCTCCTCCAAATGCCTCAAAGTATGCAATCATCAACAGCGGCAACAAAATATTATTGCATACTTAAGAGCTTCCTTAGTGGTTAAAAGTTTTGTGGTAAGACTTCCACTTCTGCCGCCATTCCGTCACACCACCTCTCACTACCCAGGAGGTCTAATAAAGGTTGCCATTCAGCAATATATACATATATATGATGTGAGCAGGGGAATGCCAGGAAGCGGTAGAATGTATACCAAACGAATATTTTTACAATTATCATTGTCTAAACCGTGATATGGCATAAGTGACTGTGAGAAAAACTCACGGAGAGCAGTGAGAGCTCTTTATACAGAAATCACAAATGTGGAAAGAATCGAAATGAGAATGCAATGGAAACTGAAAAATGTGTGCAGAAAAGAGTAGGGAAAAGCACGGAAAACTATTACCATTCATAGAAAAGTTTTTGGCATATAAACTTCTCATTTCCTTTACGGAGCTGCCTAAAAACTACTCACAGTCAGAGTTACAGTCAAAGAACTGCTACGGAAACACACACACAGACACACCGAACAGTGTTTTCAAACGAAATGGAACCATTAACAAAATTGGCGCAAATCTGGAGATGGACACAATCGGGGTAACTGACACTGAGCATTCACAGTCAACAGAATGGGCATTTCTCTATTTCTACAAGGTATAAAAAAAAAATAAAAAAATCTATGAGAGGTAGCACTATCAGAAAAATATAAAATATATATTTCCATTAACTAAATTATCTTAGATTTTGCATTATATTTACACTTTATGTACCACTTAGACATGTTTTTTCAGACCCATTTCCGAAATTAGAACGTCAAATGGAAATGTCTGACCATATTCGAATGCTTGGTTAAATATCTTTCCAAAATGGTTCCACCTCCACCATTCTGTTGACTGACCAGTACATTCTCTGATCACTTTTTCAAAAGTTTTTTTTTTTTTTGAAAAAAAAAAAACTAAAACTTGATAAAAAAAGATTATTTCATCACATCCAAACTTATAAAGACGTTAAAATTTTTTTCAAGAAAATCAATTTTAAAAAGAGATATTTCCTTATTCGATCATTCAATTAAATAATATAATCATTTTAAAAGTAAAAGAAATAAAACTTTAAAAAATTATGATGGACGTCTTGAACATTTTTTGATGCAATGCACGCAAATCTATAATTTTTTTGAAGTAAATGGAGCCTTTAAAAAATTTAAAACAGAGCGTTGGATCTCGAGTTTAATAGAAATGTATATTTTTTGTAATTTTATGTTGTGCAATTTTACGAATATATAAAAAAGCTTTCAAATTTCAGCTGTAAAAAATAAACAAATGGACATATAGAGAGGAAATTTGGATGTGTATTTTTGGATGTGGATTTTTCCAAATAAATTTACTGTTTGTATTACTATGTGGATAGGATAATGAGGAATTAAAATAAGAAAGGACATTTTTCTGATTTTTTTATTCAACTTTGTTTCAATTTGGATTTTCTAAAGCATCCTTGTTCTTTTGGTATCAAAATTGCTCATCTACGACTACCCAAATGCAAAAAAAATGTGAGTAATGCAAAAATGCTGAGTCATTTTAAACGCAAACTCCACCGGAAAATGAGAAACTAAATAAACAGTTTTGCTTTGTTTGGTCTACTTTCTGATTTTTTATTGTCACGCGGTGTTACAAACTAAAAGATTTGAAATAATCCAATCCAATCTAAGCAGCATTTCATGATTGTCGTTTGGTTGGTACCATTTTTATCTCCTTACCTCGAAATGGATAGCATACGAAAAATTCTCTAATTTGAATAATTAAATGAATGTATACTCCGAATTTCATGACTCTAGCTGCGGTCATTTGTTTGGTACTACTTTTATACGCTTTTTCCATTTTAACCCCGAATTTCATTATTCTAGGTGTAGCCTTTTGGTTTGTACCATTTTTATCCCTCTATTCCCATTTTACCCCTTTAAAGTACGAATTTGGAAAAAATACTTTTATATTATGTATCTACTCAATTAGAGGAATGTACACACCGTGTTTCTAGCTGTTGTCGTTTGATATGAACCATTTTCACCCCTTTTTGCCGTATTTGACCCCCAACGAATAAAAATCACTTTATGATGCACGTTTTTGTTATAGGGGGAATGTACATAACCAATATCAAGCATGTACAAGCAGACATATTGAAAAAACATGCTTTAATACTCTAAAATATTAGGGAATATTATGGGTATTATTAGTCCTTGTGATGGAAAAAAAATTCCCTTTGGGCCGATTTCTTGAACTACTTCGTATGTATAATTTTCTACCAAGATTTGAACAAAAAATTACAACATCGATCTCATGTTTGTAGATTTCTAGTCAGTCAGTTTATAACTTTTTGCACTTCTTTCCCAAAAAGTACACAAAAATCACATGTGTTTTTACTTGCCCTAAAAATATGTACTTTATTTGGTAACACATTTATTCCTTGTTGTCCCGTATCCCCCTTTTAAGTACAAATTTGAAAGTACAATATTGAAATATATTGCACATCATTTTTATTTCTTTACGTTCCGCGCACCCCTTAAAAATACAAATTTTGAAAAATCAAACAACTGCGCTTCTATGTGGTCAGAGGAATTTACATACCAAATTTCACGATTCTAGCTGTAATAATTTAGTTGGTACAATTTGTATCCCTTTTTGTCCGGCTCGCCCCTTTAAGGTACAAATTTCGAAAAATCCAATTTTACTTCGTTTATATATGGTCAGAGGAAATTACCATTTTTATCCCGCTCGCCCCATTAAAGTAAAAATTTTGAAAAATCCAATTTTACTTCGTTTCTATATGGTCAGAGGAATTTACATACCAAATTTCACGATTCTAGCTGTAATACTTTAGTTGGTACCATTTTTATCCCTTTTGTCCCGCTCGCCCATTAAAAGTACAAATTTCAAAAAATTAAATTTTACTTCGTTTTATATGGTCAGAGGAATGTACATACCAAATTACACGATCCTAGCTGTAATACTTTAGTTGGTAACATTTTTATCCCTTTTTGTCCCGCTCGCCCCTTAAAAGTACAAATTTCGAAAAATCCTTATTTGTAGCTCGTCTGCATGGTCATTGCAAGGAACTCACCGAATTTCATGTTTATAGCTACTGCCGTTTAGTCAGGACGAAGGTTCGATGTTTATCCATATTTGGCGTAGACGTCGACTGAGAAAGGGTTTTACGAAATTCGTACTTTTATGGCCCAAAAAGGGAAAATTTAAATGACTGAAAATTTAATGACCCTGGCTTTTGCCGTTTGGTCTGGGGGCCGGTCAATGACAAGTCAGTCAGTCAGTCAGTAACGCAACTCTTTTATATATATAGATTATTATTAAAAATGTTCCATAAATTATTTTTTTCCCTTTTAGTCCCATTTCACCACCTAAAAATATAAAGCACTTTATAGTGCAATAGTGGATGATATCTTTTAGAAAAGAAAAAAATGACGGGCGGTTATCCGCCTAAAATTGTAGCTTTTAATTGTTGTCCAATTACTCAGAATATGTTATACTTCCTTGCCAACATATCTATGTAATAGCCAACAGTTTATGACCTATATAAATGTTTAAAATGCATCTGATTTTTATTTTTATATACATTTATTTTATTTGTATATAAATGTTTAAAACGCATTTTTTATTTATATTTATACTTATTTTATTTGTAGCCCTTAAACTTGATTAATGCAATTTTTGCTGCAAGAGGTCCAAAATATTTTTCATAAAAGCATCGACTTCTGCCTAAAAATGCATTCGTCTTATATAATAATTATAATAACAGGTAAATTTTAAGTAGATATTTTATATCTGTTTGCAACCACTGTTCTTCTGCCTGAAAACAGGAAGTTCATGCTGCGAGGGAAGAGTGAGCCAGAGAGAAAAACCATTACTAATCTTTAAATAAATCTTAGAAAACAGCCCACATTTTGTGCGGCTTCTTCCGCCGTAACATGCAAATGTTGAGACTTCCGCTGTAGTTGATGTTGCATAGAAAAGGACGGGTGGTTGCGCCGCAACGAAGGGAATGGTTACATTTCTCTAAATTTGAAAAATTTCCGTTATGATTTTTATTCTACTTTCTTTTTTTCACCCCCCCCCCCCCAACATTTGACCATTTCATTCAGTCATTCATTCCTCTTCATGAACAACCACTTGATTTTTATCGTCTTGTCCGGAATCGTCTGTGCTGGCGGACAGCCATCAGAGGAAAGTAAAAAAATATTTTTAAATATCATTTGAATACGCCCTTTTTGCGTTGCTGCTCAGCGCAAACACATCACATCATGCAACCTCAAAAGTTCTCAAACTAAACAAACTCATAAGATTTGCGACAAAAAAAATGCTCTGTGTCGTTTTTTTGCTGCTCTCCCGTTTCTTTGGTTTTTCATTTTTGCAAATTTCATTCATAAGCAAAATAGCATAACTTAGATCAAAGATAGCAGATATATAGGGGAGCATAACATCAAGTGGCCTTATTTGGTTGGTTGGTTGTCCTTTTTGTTGCCGTTAAGGAGTCTTAGTCGGGAAGCAGTTAGGAAATTCAAAAGTTTTTTCGTCTTGCCTTGACTTCCTTTGAGATTCGAAGGAAGTTTTATGGTAATATCAATGCTGTTTAAAATGCCGGTTGCCGTCCGTTTTCATTTTTTTGCTGTCTTCTTGCTTGTGTGACTGTTGGAGAAGTTTTCGGTGTTTTCTTGGGTGTGTTTGTGTGTGTGTTGGACATTCAGAAATCATGGTGGTCAATTGAACAGTGAATGGAGTAACACAAGTTCGTTGCTTGGGAATAATTCATGCGAGTATGGACAGGAGAATGATATGTATGTCCTTTTGGGTCACATATGGCGTATGAGTGATATTGGAAAGATAAATTTATTCGGAAAACATGCAAGACTAACAGTCCAGTTTCGGTTACGAATATAAAGTCATTGACCAACAAGGGTTAAATATAAGATGTATGATGGTCTAGCACAACGTTTCTGTTAATTTATGAAATGTTTAATGCTCGAAAGATTGATTTGGACCACTGGATCCTAGGATTCAATACTAAGTTATCGTGTCTCGGTGTATTAATGTGACATTCCACCGACTCTAAAATTTAAGCAATTTAGCGATACTAGGATCATTTCTGGTCAGTGATAGAAATGCATTCCTATTAATTGAGAAATCATATCATAACTACATTAGGTCTGCGTTAAGTCGTTATATATGCCAAAGATGGTTTCACTTGATAAGTTATCACTATCGCAACTACTTTAAACAAGGGAAAGCTGAACAAGTAAGTAAGCTTCAGTCGGCTAAACCGATTTATATATAACCTCACTCTTGGATAACACATATACGGAAATTATAAGGAATTACATTTTGATAATTTGTGTGGAATGTACTACAAGGTTCTCGGAACATGGTCCCATCTTCCACATTTATACAACAATTGTAAAAAGATAATCAAATATCAAGTCATAGTGGATTCCAGGAATTAGTATAAAGGATTTAATTTGATTTTACTTAGGATAGGGACAAACCGGAAATATTTTTCAGGTTTTAAGTGATTATAAAAACATTTTCAAATAACAAATTGCAAAGGATTTTGACGGACGGACGGGCATGGACCAAATAACTTAAAAAGTTTTGAAGCGGATTTGCTCCAAACACACTTACGACCTTAATTAACTCCTTCAACACTAGAGTATCGAATTATTCGCACATTTGCATCATTCGATTAATCAATTAGTCGAAAACAGAGAATTTTCAATTAATCGAATAATGTTCCCAAGTATTATTCGATTAACCGAGTAATCGAGGCAAGGAAAATTTAATTAAATAAAAGTCAGTACTTTTATTACTTATTATAATGAATTACAATGGTGACAATCATGAGTTCGAAATAAAATCTACAAAAACGCCGATAAAGAGTTTGCGAGAAGTCCAGCTGTATACTGACTCTAAATCTATATCATTCGAAAGATTCTGAGGTATTTAATTTTATTCAAAAAATAATATACATAGTATTAAATTTGCAATTCAAGTTAAACAAATAGTTTTTATAGAAAATATATTTTTTTAAATTTTTATAGCATATATTAATAAATAGATTTTTATTCTATAAACACATTTACTTATGTTGGATTTCGTTCAAATTTGTAATTTATTCCAGCTAACTGCAAAACTACATAAAACCCAAGAGATTATAAATTAAATTTATAATGCAATATATGTGACAGATAATTTTCTACACCATTTTAAAGCGTGAAGAGCTTTCCGATGATACCTATGCTTTTATAATCCAATAATGCATGCAAACAATACTTCATCATAAAGTAATGTATCTTTTTCTTTTGTCTTTTTGTGTCAAAAAAAAACGAATCAATCTTATTTGGGGCAATTTATTCAATTATTCTTTATACGAAAATGCTGATTTTTTTTCATTATTCGAACAAATGTTTGAATGGAATTATACGATTAATCGAGTAAAATTTAATCGATTGGATACCCTATTGAAAATGTTACACGGTTTTCTGTCCCAATTGATATATATATACCCTCTTACAATGTAGAGTGAGGGTATAAAAAATCTGATCTTAAAAAAATATTCTGCAACATACTGCAACTGAGTCTTAATTTTAGTACATTTGTACAGTAATTTAGATCACTTTTTTGAGTGTAGTCACACATGAGGCCATTGCGTCGATTTCCAACAAACTGGAACAACGAATCATTGACTAACAGACGGTCGCTACATCACTGTAAAATCTTTAAAAAACTATTTAGGAGGTGTTTTTCACCACTCTTCTAAAACGAAGTTAAATGTTGCGAATTTCATTTTCACATAGAGACACTAGTTTAGGAACAGTCTCCAAGAAAATAAAAAAAACACATTAAAATAGAACAAGTAAGAAGGCGTTAAGTTCGGCCGGGCCGAATCTTATATGCCCTCCACCACGGAGTGCATTCCACAGTATTACCAGCAGATTAAAGGATGTCGACTTTACATAGAAGTACAGTACCATATTACGAAAATTGTGATATTTTTATGGACATTACTATATTTGTTTAATATTTCAAACTATAATGTATACTTCTGCGCACTGTTTAAAATCGACTACTATATATAAATAAAATGCTGTAATTGTGAAAGTGAACATGCCTAAATATTAGGCGATTGTCAGTCGCCATTTGGGAGAAGCATTTTCAGATACAGACAAAGTGACTGTAATATTTTGATAAGAAAAGTACAAATTTAAAGATATCCCCATTCTCCGCCCAGATGTACATATTTGGAAAAAAAATTTCGTTTCGAATATATACACAGTTACACATCGAATTTCACGATTCTAGCTGTTGTCGTATCATTGGTACCATATTTTATCCCTTTTTGTCCCATTTCGCCGCTAAAACTTTTATTTTCTTTGTGGTACTTCCACGCTTCAAGTCCTGCATGTCCGCAACAAATTCATGATTCTACCATTGTTTGTCGTAAAAGCAACAAAATAAAGTACGAATTTGAAAAAAAAATTACGTTGCTTAGAGGAATGTATACTACGAATTCCATGATAGTATCTGCGGCTATTTTGTTGGTACCATTTATATCCCCTTTTTCGCATTTTACTCCTTAAAAGTACGACTTTCGAAAATTTCTTCATTCTAGCTGCAGTTTTTTAGTTGGTACTATTTTTATCCCCTGTACCCATTGTATCCCTTGAAAGTACGAGTGTGGAAAAACATTTTATTTTTCGTGTCTACGCAGTCAGAGGAATGTATACAGCGCATTTCATGGTTCTAGCTGCATCCATTTGTTTGGTACAATTTTTATCCCCTTCTTCCATTTTACACCCTAGAAGTACGAATTTCGAAAATTTCCTTTATTTTATGTGTGCACGCAATCAGAGGAATATATACACCGAATTTCATTATTCTAGGATGAAAATCGATGTATGCATTCCTCTTATTGCGTAGACACGTAAAATAAAATAACTTTCCACTCGTACTTTCCAATTCCAATTCGTACTTTTTGGGGTTCAAATGGAAAAAGGGGATAAAAATGGTACCTACCAAATGACAGCAGCTAAAATCATAAAATTCGGAGTATACATTCCTCTGACTGCATAGACACGAAAAATAAAACGTTTTTTTCCAAATTCCTACTTTCAAGGGATACAATGGCTACAGGGGATAAAAATAGTACCAACTAAATGAATACAGCTAGAATGATGAAATTCGGTGTGTACATCCCTCTAATTATGTAGATAGTCGTACTCTTGAGGGGGCAAAATTGGAAAAAGGGGATAAAAATGGTATCAACAAAATGGCCGCTGATAGAATCATGGAATTCGGTGTATACATAATTCTGACTGCATAGCCACGTAAAATACTTTTTTACAAATTCGTACTTTATGTTGTTGCTTTTACGACCAAAATGGTAGAATCAAAAAGTTGTCTTATACTGCGTACGTGAGAGATAAGTTATTTTCAAAATTTATACCTTTAAAAATTAAATAGGATGGAAATACAACCAACCAAACGACTGTAGCTGAAAATACGCTCTCTATCCCCCAATATTTAGGGTATTTATGATTGCTCCCTTATATTTACTTTATGAATTGAAGTATTATTTCCTTTATATATACATAGTATACAAATATTGGTAGCCTTGGCTTATTAATTAAATTTCTGATTTTCATACAGTTAAAATTTGTTGCGGACATTCCTCTTGTAGCTTGGAAGCACCACAAAGAAAATAAAATTTTTAGCTTGCGAAATGGGACAAAAAGGAATAAAATATAGTACCAATGATACGACAACAGCTAGACTCATGAAATTCGACGTAAACACCTCCCAATAATTCGTAGACACGTAAAATAGAGAGATTTTTTGAAATTCCTACTTTTAAGGGATATAATTAAAAAAGTGGGATAAAAATGGGACCTGCCAAACTACTGAAGTTGGGGAATGGGGCGAATCTGGTGATATGGGGATATGGGGATATCTTTAAAATTTATAATTTTCTTATCACTTTGTCTGTATCTGAAAATGCTTCTTTCTAATAGCGACTGTCAATCGCCTAATATTTAGGCATGTTCACTTTCACAATTACAGCATTTTATTTATATATAGTAGTCGATTTTTAACAGTGCGCATAATTATACATTATAGTTTGAAATAGTAAATAATTATAGTAATGTGCATAAAATATCACAATTTTCTATGTAAAGTCGACATCCTTTAATCTGCTGGTAATACTGTGAAATGCACTCCGTGGTGGAGGGTATATAAGAATCGGCCCGGCCGAACTTAACGCCTTCTTACTTGTTTTAAATTTATTTAGTTTTAAACAATATTGCGACTAACGTCGCGACGTTAAACATCTCCAGAAAATGCAAAATATACGACTGTGAAAGTTTATTACCTGAATTAACTGAATATTTTTATTTTTTTGTATATGTTTATTTTATAACAGCTGGGATCTTAGCGAAGAAAACACGACCTTTTTGAAGAAGATATATGGATTAATGTTGAAGTTATGCCCCTCAAAGAAGTATGGGAATTTCAGAAATCATTTTTTAAAAAGTTTTTGCTTAAATTAATTTAGAAAGTAATGGCTACTTTTTAATAGTTGACATTGTTTTCTGCGCTAAGGTCAGCTAATATAAAATATTCAATTATCTAATTTGTAAGTAGTTATTCGCGCTATTTAACTGAATATTTAAAAATCATTATATTGAAACAAATTTTTAGCGTCTACAAAGAAGACCATAACTTATACATTTATGGATAAATCTTTTACTTATAGAATTTGTATTATTTGTATTTTTTTATAGTTTTTTTTCGTACTAACAAGAAATGATTTTGTCGAAAAAATCAATTTTTGTGAGACTGTTCATAAACCATAAACATTTCTATGTGAAAATTAAAATCGCAACATTTAATAGATTATTTAGGTGAGTGTTATCGGATTACAAATTTGAAAGGTACCTCCGCCGAAATTTTTAATTTTACCAAAAATTAATATATATTAAGATTTTTGTCAGAAAATTATTATTATTCATAGCCCTTCGACAATTGATGTTGCATAGTGAATTTGTTGTAGAAGAAATACCACGAACTATATTATGAAACTTGTGGACCTTCTTCTAACACTACTATCTATTAATAAAAACTTATTCTACGAACATTGAAGATGTACCTTTTTATTTTTTAAAAATAATAGGGAAATATGTTTTAAACTATTTTACAAAAATACTTCATTTGTCATCCACCATTGTGTCTACAATATCATACTTCGTGACAAAATCGCTATCGGTGGAAAAACTATTCTATTTCTTTGCCATAAAAAATATATTATCATAGTTATTCATTTTTTGGCCAGTGTTTAGAAATCCTATCCCAGAGTACCTACAGTGCCATTGTTTCAATATTTACAAACTTTAAATTGTTTAAAACATAAAGAATAACCCACCCACTCAAATATTTATGGAATGACTACATGAATACAATGCTTGGCGACTATTTATCAAAAGCAAAGTCTCGGACATAGTTTACTGCATTAACCGCATTTATAAATTAAATTGAAAATCAACATAAATTAAAAATTCACAATAATAATGCGAGCACATACACACACTCATTCGCTTACACCAAAACGGCGAAACTATAATAAAACATCGCAATATACTTTAATGCGCATTGCATTATTTATAATGTGTTAACAAAAATGTTAAACGTTTTTATTTATGACCTCTACAATAAATTGTGTTCGTAGTAGAACAAACAACAACAAATTGCTACAAATTTTCAATATTGCAAATAAAACAAAATTGTGTAGAGCATAAATTAGAAAAACTTGTGAAATATGTATGAAATAAATAAAACGAAAAATAAATTAAATGGAATTAAAGAGCTGGCGATAATTCACCCGAGCGGAGTTGAGCTAACTACTACGAGGTGTATGCATTTGAGGCCACTCTATTAGGCTAGCAAGTGGTTTCAAACAGAAAGGGTTAGGAAAATATTGGGTGGGAATGACTACATTGGGTGGGAATGACTCTTTGATAATTTTGAGATTTTTATGGAAATTGCAATATTTTATTACAAACTACCACAAATTATTTTACGGCAGTTGGGCTTAAGTCAAGTAAAATATTCCTTTGTAATATTTAATCAAAAAACTTCTACGCCTACTGACAGTCACGTCCACACAGTTACAAACGAACTTCATAGTAAGCCGCTCACAATATATCTATTTTAAGGTCCGTGAGATATTGAAACAATATAATTTAAAACCACGCCCACTTATGGTGCAATATAAAAAATATTTATTTAGCGTGATATCCCTTGACTATTTATATTTCCAAATTCAAAGTGTTTTCAAAAAATGGATATAAGCCAGGAATCTTGAAAAAATGTGCTAAATGCCCTAGGTGTATTTCCAGTATTTGTTGGATAAAATGTTTTCCTCTGGACCGATTTCGACCATTTGCAATCTCAAGCGATCTACTACGAAACTACTAGAAATATTGGAAAAATGCCTTTACCTCACACGTCCACACAGTCAAAGGATTGCTCTCGCGGAATTTCATTATATCAAATCATAATTCCAGCTGCAGTCATTTCCACCCATTTGGTACCAATTTTATCCCTTTTCGCAATTTTCACACTAAAAGTACGAATTTCTTATTTTAGAGCAGCCAGTTATTCTCAGCTGTTAGTACGCCAGTACATTTCCATAAATCTAGCTGCGGCCGTTTGGTAGGCACCTTTTTTATCCCCTTGACGGTCCATTTCCCAATAAAAGAAAAAATCAATAATTCCTTTATGTTGTTAAGTCTACATAGCCATACGACAGAACAAAAGAATTTGCTAGATAAAAATAGATCCCTTTTTCTTAATTTGACCTTCAAAGTACGTTTTTATACCCTCACTCTACAGAGTAGGTGGGTATATATCATTTGGGACAGAAAAAACGTGTAATGCATTGAAGGAGTGACTTAAGACCCCAAGTATATTTGGACCAAATCCGTTTCACAACTTTTTAAGGTTTTGAGCCATGTCCATCCGTCCGTCAGTCCGGCTGGCTGGTGTACACGATAACTCTCGAAAGGAGTTAAGGAATCAATTCAAATTTTGCATATGGTAATATTTTCCCCAAACTTAGTTTAACTACGAAAATGGGAGAAATTGCCACGCCCCTTCTGGTACCTCCCACACAAATTGTACACACTCCAATGTTAAATTAAAACCCACATAACTTCCACACGGATATTCTTAATCAGCTATATTTTGGTATTGGACTATATTTTTATAATCATTTTAAGTGTATAGGTTTTGTCACGCCCTTCCAATAACTCCCACACAAATCACTCAAAAATACTTAAAATTAACGATTTTATAACTTCTCTACTGATGATCGGAATACTGTGAAATTTGATATTTAGCAATGGTTTTGTAGTGGCAACATTCTTGTGGAATATGGGCGATATTGTCACACCCCTTCTGATACCTCCCAAACAAAGTGGCATAAACAGTTTTTATAATCACTTTAAACCTAAAAAATATTTACGCTTTAGCCACGCCCCTTCTTGTACCTCCCACACAATTGTCTCTCTACTAGGTAATATAAATATAATATAAAATACTTCATAACTTCTATACTGGTGCATGGGATCCACTATGACTTGATATTTGAGCATGTTTTTACAATTATTTTATAAATGTGGAACACAAATTATCCTGCCCTACATTAAATTTAATTCCTTATAACTTCCGTAGATACATATGTTCTCTGAGAGTGAGGGTATGTATAAGTCGGTTTAGCCGACTGAAGCTTACTGACTTGCTTTAAATGAATTTATTTTATGCGCCTACGCGGTCTGAATTTCATTATTCTATCTAGATTCGATGTTTTCTAAAAGTACGAAATTCTAAAGTTTTCAATATTTTGAGCATCTCAGAAGTCGGAACGACGTCCACACCAATTTCATTTCCTTTCGCCCAGTTTTACCCATAAAAGTAGAATACAATTCAATCATAATACAATTCAATCATTGGCGTAGGAGGGATATTATTCTGGGGGTGGCTATAGCCCCCCCCACAATTTGTTTGTTAAAAAGTCAAAAAATATTTATATCCGCACGGATAATATGGCTGTTTTTTATACCCTACACCACTTCGTGGTCTAGGGTATTATAAGTTAGTTTCGCGCCAAATGTTTGTAACACCAAGAAATAATCGAGCTAGACCCACCTTTAAGTATACCGATCGGCTTAGAATCACCAGCTGAGTCGATTTAATGATGTCTGTCTGTCCGTCCGTCCGTCTGCTGTCCATCTAAGCTTGTTCGCACTCTACAGGTCGCAATTGTAGTCCGATTGTCATGAAACTTGGCAGAAGTTATTTTTTCTGGCAAAGGAACATCGGTATTGAATTTGGAGGAAATCGATTCAGATTTAGATATAGCCCCCATACAAATGTCGCTCCCGATTTGACATTTTCCGCTCTAGAAACGTCATATTGTACCCGATTTTCTTTAAATTTTGCAGAACATCTTATAATCGAACTAGAAACACGTATGCAAAAATTGGGTAAGATCGGTTCAGATTTAGATATAGCCCACATACAAATGTCGCTGCCGATCTGACATTTTCCGCTCTAGAAACGACATATTGTACCCGATTGTCTTTAAATTTTGCAGAACATCTTATAATTGAACTAGAAATACTTATGCAAAAATTTGGTAAGATCGGTTCAGATTTAGATATAGCCCCCACACAAATGTCGCTTCCGATTTGACATTTTCCGCTCTAGAAACGACATATTGTAACCGAATTTCTTTAAATTTTGCAGAACATCTTACAATCCAACTAGAAACATGTATGCAAAAATTGGGTAAGATCGGTTCAGATTTAGATATAGCCCCCATACAAATGTCGCCCCGGTTTCACTTTTTCCGCTTTAGAAACCACATATTGTACCCGATTTTCTTTAAAATTGGCACAACATTTTATAATCGATCTAGAAACACCTATGGCGAAAGTGGGTAAGATCGGTTAAGATTTAGATATAGCCCTCATACAAATGTTGCTCCGGAATGTTTAACCGAACAGACATGGTGAAAGCGGGTCACATCGTTCCAGGTTTTAATATACCCCCATACAAATGTCCTTTCCGATTTAACATTTTTTGTCAAACACATACATTTACAGGATGCAAAAATCCTTCCCGATTTCAATTTTTTACCGAATTGAATTGCAATGAGAATTGTTTGGGTGATGCCCATATGTCCATACTTTGGTATGACTTTGGTATACTACTGTATAATTTGTATTAAAATTAAAAAAAAAAAATTTTAATTAAAGTTAAATGAAAACAAACTTTGAATAATAATTTTATGTATATTAAAAATTTCAGACTGGATAATTATTCAGAGTAAGTAAAATTTATGGTTATCGAGGCTAAGTCCAAAAAAGTCAACACCAAATAAATTGTTTTTGAAAATATTTGGATACAAATATTTATATTGTAGTTAACGACAATGAAAAAAAAATATTTTTTTATTTTGAGCATACTTTTCCCGATCCACACACAAAACTTTAAAATACACTAAAATATCTTATTGAATTAAAGATTATAATTATGTTTTCACATGAAATTGAAAAGTTTTCTAAAGTTTTATTATATTCTTATATGTAAAGACATATTCAATTTACTGTTGACATGATTGTTTCATTATTATTAATAATTTAAACATGCAACGACACAAGGGGTACACATCAAATTTGTGTGTCTAAAATATTCATAATTGGGCCAAAATTAGGTAGTACTCAAAAAATCAAGAAAAATTCTAACAGGATCGGATTGTGTTGACAATCATTGTCCAAAACTGAAAAAATTAACTACTTAAAAAATAAGATTTTTTGTGATGCAGAGAAATAGTACAAATTGTATTATATTAATTTGAAATTTTGGGGGGGCCTAAATTTTTCTAAATTTTTTTTAGGACCACCCTTCCTACGCCAATGAATTCAATTCGGTGAAAAGGTGAAAACCGAAAAGATTTTTGTATGTTTCCTAGAAGAAAACTTTCAAAATTTGTACTTTTAGGGTCAACATGCGGAAAGGGGATAAAATAAGTACGTACCAATTGCTTGCAGCTGGAATAATGAATTTTTATGATATGACCTGACCTTATTTGTCAAATCGAAAAGAATATTTATAGCCCCGTATATGCAAACATGGAATGAAGTTACCCAATTTCACAATAGGTTCTTCCAGTTCAAGTATAACGTGTTATACTCAATTTGAAAAAATTCGGCGAAAATGCATGGGAGCGAAATTTGTATGGAAGCTATATATAAATCTGAACCGATTTGACCCATTTTCACAACAGGTGTTCTCGTTGAAATATAAACCGTTTTGCCAATTTTGAAGAAAATCTGTTAAAATATGTGGTATCTGGAGTGAAAAGAGTCAAATCGGGAGTGGATTTCGTATGGGGGCATATCTAAATCATTTAAATTTGTATCTCTTTTCACTCCATTCCTTCCACCCCCGCCAAAAAAACACATTTCAATAATCTGTTTATGTTTTCAGATTTACACTGCCAGAGTAATGTGAAAACCGAATTGCATTAGTCTATCTTCATCCGTTTTCTTGGTACCATTTGTATCTCTCTTTTCATAAAAATGCGTTTGGTACGGTTTCTCCCAGTTTTCCCATAAAATGTACACATTAAGCAAATCCATTTATATTGTTAGCCGAGGACTGTACGAATCGAATTGTATTACAACTGCATCAGCCGTTTGTTTGGTACCATTTTTATACCATTTTCACAATATGTCCTAAATCTCAAAATTTCTAATAATTCATTTATTTTGAGTGCCTACGCACTCAGAAAATTTGACAATTCTAGCTGTAGCCATTTGGTCAGTACGAATTTTATCCCTTTTCCTCTTTTTAACCCTAAAAGAACACATTTCAAAAATTCCGGGTGGGGCCGACTAATTGATACACTCCACTTCTATCCGAATAGAAGAAGAAGATTTTTGTATGTTTCCTAACCATAGGCTAATATGACCCGGTCCAATTTGTCAAATCGAGAAGAATATTTGTATCGGGGCTATATCCAAATATGGAATAAAGTGACTAACTTTCACAATTAGTTCTTCCACTTCAAGTATAATTCTTCCAGTTCTCATTTTGAAGAAATTCGGTGAAAATACGTGGTTTCTAGACCCGAAAAAGTCAATCCGTGAGCGAAATTTGTATGGGAGCTATATGTAAATCTGGACCGATCTGACCCATTTTCAACGTGGGTGTTTCTAGTTTAAATATAAGATATTTTGCAAGATTTGATGAAGATCTGTTAAAATATTTGATTTATATAGTGGAAAAAGTGAAATCGGGAGTGAAAATTTGCTATATATAAATCTGAACCGATCCGACCTATATTCACCATGGGTGTTTCTAGTGGAAATATAAGATATTGTGCCAAATTTGAAGAAGATCTGTAAAAATATGTGGTTTCTAGACCAGAAAACGTCAAATTGAGAGCGAAATTTGAATTGGAGCTATACAAATCTGAACCGATCTGACATATTTTCGCCATAGGTGTTCCTAGTTTAAATATAAGATGTTTTGCCAAATCTGAAGACAATCAGATACAATATGTGGTTTCTAGAGCGGAAAAAGTCAAATCGGGAGCGAAATTTGTATGGGAGCTATATGGGAAAATCTACGGTATAGTACGATTCCATGTCACTCAGGCTTCTAACCACTTTAAGAGCAATATATAATATTTCTGAAAGTGTCATAATTTTAAAAATGACGAGTTTAACCTCGCCAACATCCTAAAGTTTTAAAATTATGCTGTTAATGTAGTCTACTGAGCTAAGGTCTACCCTAATTTACCCTAATTTTGCTTGTAACTTTCGAAAGTTGTTCAACTCTTTTGGCTATAACTTTTTCAGCATAAAAGAAAATCATTCTAATCTTTTTGTGGATGATAGTAATGATGTTGCAAAATCTTCTATATGTTGAAAAAAACATGTGCCATCACTGAGGAATAAATGGTAGCTCTTCAAAATCTGTCACTCTGTTTTTGCATAAAACGAAAATTAATACAATTTTCTTTTTTGCGCTTTCAGCGTGAATGTAATTGCAAATTTTTTAATATTGGATTATAAACGACAAAGATACTAACAAAAGGCGACCAAACAATTTAGTGTGCCTTCAGCAACAAAGAAATTATGACAGTACAAACATCATCAGGTCGATGCGTGCAGATCATGAAATTTCATATTTTTTGAAGAGCACATCCGCAGTTTGAAAAATAACTAGTGGCAACCCTGTGTGATCGGTAAATATGAGTACTACTAATAATGTGTGTAAGTGCTAAATAGATCGAATTATTATTTTGGTACCGAGAGCCATTTTAGGTTAAATTTTGTTGATTTTCATAGGGTTTTCAAGCTTAACTTGCAATAGAACCAAAAGGGATTTTTCGATTATAACTTCTTCAGCACTTGAAAAAAATGATGCACGCGAGCACATTATTTATATTTAATGTATTTTTAACAAGTTGGCGCTAAAATAAAACGTGTGCCTCTAATTTGAAATTTTTAATTTTTCAAAATTGAAATCGTACTATTTTGTAGATTTTCCCATATATAAATCTGAACCGATCTGACCCATTTTCACCACAGGTGTTTCTAGTTGAAATATAAGATATTTTGACAATTTTGAAGAAAATATGTTAAAATGTGTGGTATCTAGAGTGAAAAGAGTCCAATCGGGAGTGAAATTCGTATGGGGGCTATATCTAAATCTTAACCGATTTTCTTCAAATTAATAGCGTTCGTCCTTGTCCTGATAAACTTTTTTGTGCAAGGTTTCATTTGGTTCTGGATACAATTGCAACCTGCATCGTGATTACAAGATGGACAGACAGACGGACATTGCTTAATCGATTCAAAAAGTGATTCTAAGTCGAGCGGTATAGTTAACAATGGGTCTATCGCCCTTCCTTTTGGGTGTGGAGTGTATAAATATATTTTATGTCCGTGTCCACATAAGAAAGTGTGCGCTTAATGGAGGATCATTATACTGAAAATTTTAAAATGTTGATTCACTTCTGGAGGGAGAGTCCGCCCGTGAGAGGTTTCACTGTATATCTAAAAATCCATTTATTTTGCGCGCCAAATAAAATATAACTATTCTATCGGTAGCCATTTGGTAAGCACCAATTTATCCCTTATCCCCATTTTTATCCTAAAAGTACCAAATTCTAAATTTTCGTTATGCGCAAAGCATCAAAGTAGTCCGAACGACGTACACATCAATTTATTTACTCATGCTTCATTCGTTTGGAAGGTACCTTTTAAATCCCTCTTGTCACAATTTGATATTTTTCAAAATTTCCATTTCCGTATACACTACCAGAAGGATTTGCAAATAAAATTTCTTAATTCCAGCTGCAGCAATTTTGTAGGTACCAAATTTATCCCTTTTCCCAATTTTGATCCAGAAAGTACGAATATTTACACTACTCTTTACACAGTACTACGAATTTGATTATTCAAGCTACAGCCAGTACAGTACAGTACCGTTTTTCCCCTTTCGCCCACTTTTCCCCCGAAAAGTACAACTAACGAAAAGTAATTTTATGTAATATGAGACAAACATCTTCAAAAAAAAAATTAAATACTTTCAATAGTAATGGTTTTATGGTTTAAGTACTTGTTGGGTAGAAAATTTTCCCACCTTGAGCTCGAAAATCAATTTGGATAGGTCTTCATTTCGATTTATCCAGCTATTTAGAAATGGCAGACCTGTTTTCAAAAAATTTCCTACAGTGCCATGAAAATAGAGAAGACTCTTTTCATTTCATGATTTTCATACTAATTCCAGTCGTTTCTAAACATGCATAAGTTTTTTATTACTTTTTGGTGAATCAAAATTAAATTATTAAACATGATATCACTAGGTCAATATGAAAACCCAGAAAAAATCTTGCTTGACATTTTCCGGAATCGAATGGAGAATATTTATAATTTAAACATTTATTCAATCAACTTGATATTCCAACACCCAACGCTGTGAAATTAAAATTAATTTTAAACAGAACATAAACTCTCTGGAAATTGCTACAAATAAACATAATTTAGTGACTAAATGGGCGTACCTCTATAATTATAACACAAATACGTTAAATAAAGCGAGCAGCAACAGAAATCACAAATAAATGAAATTATGTAGAAAACTTAAATTGTTTCGACAAACTTGACAACATAGCATAGTGCTCTACGAGCACACAGATGCAACACAAAAAAGGACACTGACAAATAAGGATTAATAATAATTGAAAACGGAGCTAAAGCCAAAAGGATATTTATGCTGTTTTCTGTTTTGTTCTATGGTTCTATAATTATGTACTTGGGAAAAAATATGAGTTATATTCTAAGACGAAAAGAAAGAAGGATAAAGATTGCTGAAGCAAAGACATTTTATGGTGTGTCCTTGCTGAAGAAGCTGTTTTGGGATTGTTTTTTCTTTCTCTTTCTATCTCCATCTCTCTCACACACACACTTACCCCTGTTAAAGCTTGTTTATCATTTAGAATGGTTGCAGCTGCTGCTGTTGTTAAGGCAGTTGGTGAGGTAGAAGCCGTGGTGCTATCCGGAGTAAAATATGTTAAGAAAGCACAACCTGGAAAATAGTGGAAAAAATACATAAAACGGAAAAGGAAATTGTTATATTTAAGGATAATGACAGTGATAATAATATTAAGACTAATGCGACTATACGAGCAAAAATGTGACGATGTTTTTATTCATGGGCATAGCTATATTTTTTAATTTAACTATTCAACTATTAAATTAGGTGTGTTATTTATAACATTATAGTATACAGAGGCTACATCCTTAATCGGTTAAAAAATACAATTATAGTTATTAAGAAGTGAAAATGGGGTTCAGTAGTAAGGTCATTAGATGTATTTATATTTTTACAAAATTAACATATCACTCATTTATAGCAAGAGTGACATAACTCTAAAGATTTTTTGATTTAATGATGCAGCATTATCTTTTATAAAGCATGGTTAAATTTTAAGGGCCTATGTTGATTTTGAGTAAAACATTAGGGCTGTTTTTCTTTAAGCCGGGATAACAAGCTGCGATAACAAAAACGTTAATAAAAATTATTTTTTTGATTTTCTTTTTGTTGTAGAGGGAAAGCGGGAATATGGGTTGTTAAGGAAATAGGAGTGAGTCAAGGAGCTAGGAAGTCGAGTTTAGTTTGACTGTGTATTTGTCAGGTAATACTCTTTCTTCCTTGTAATTGTTATGTCCTATGAGTAAAACGGGGATACCTCTGGGTAGCTTGACTTTGGCATACCTTATGGTTCCCATTTTTTACTGGTAGGTACAGGATTCAATATTACCATCAGTGTGATTCAGAAATCAGAAACCACCCAGTATCTGTCAGTATCTCTACATTGTCAAAATTTGGCGTATGGCCTGTGATGGTACAGTGCGCAGCAAGAGCGGTCTGCTGCTCTAATGGTCTGTTAATAGCTTTATGGTCAGATTTGTGAGATGATATTCTAGTCTTTAATTTTGTTTTAGTAGTACCAACATATACCTTCTGGCATACGTTGGTTTTGTCCCCATTACATTTGATTTTGTAGACCACATTAGATTTTTCCTCATTTTCTTATTTTGTCTTCGTCCTACTAAATAAGTGGTTGACAGTATTGTCAGTCTTAAAAGCTAAGTTATATTTACCTTTGTCATAAAAATTTGATTGTTTAAGTCTTTCTGAGAAATCAGGAGTGTATGTCATAGATTTGTATATTTTCTGTGTCCTGTCAATCTCGCCTATTGTTATCTTTTTATTCCTACGTCTTATTAAGTCCTCTATAGTTTTTCTTGGAAAGTCATTTTTCTTTAAAATTTTTCTAATTTTACTTAAATTAGCATTATGGAATTCTTCATCGCTTATATCTAAGACCCTGTTTATAAAATTGGTCGCGGTGTTGATAATAATTCGTCTGGGGTGCTTAGATGTGAAATTGATTAATCGTCCTGATGATGTTGGTTTTTGACACCGCGTCCAAATATGGTAGTTTTTCGTCCTGTTCTTTCTCCATGGTGAATTGAATTTGTCTATTGAATGAATTTAATATTTGCAATGTTTCTTCCACATTATTTTTCTTTAAGATTGCAAATATGTCGTCAAGATTCTGGGTTTTGTAGTCATCTTCTCTATTGAATGGTCAAGTAATACTCCAACACAACGTCTGCAATTATTGGCGATGCTGGTGACCTCCTCTACGTTGCTCGTAAATTTTGTCCTCATATTTAAAATAACGTGTGTCAATAGTTCTATGAAAAATTCATTGGGTATTTTAGTGTATTCCTTAATGACGTCCCACTTATTTGCTATTGTTGCTATTGCAAATTTTACTGGTATAATTGGAAATAGTGAAACCACGTCAAATGAGATTAATATTTCGTCGTCGTCAATATGTGTATTCGTAATCCTCGATTTAAAATCCTTTGCGTCCTTTACATTGTATCCAGAATCCTTCGTTAAGTTTTTGAGTATCTCCACCAGGTACCTGCATAATTCATTTGCTGGGCCGTTAATCGATGAGCATATCGGTCGAAGCGCTGTTTCTTCCTTGTGTATTTTTGGTAGTCCGTAAATCCTTGGAGCCATTGCTATCTTCGTCGTCAATCTATTTTGTTCCTTTTCGTTAATAAATTTTGTAAAGGGTGATTTTTTAAGAGCTTGATAACTTTTTAAAAAAAAAAACGCATAAAATTTGCAAAATCTCATCGGTTCTTTATTTGAAACGTTAGATTGGTCCATGACATTTACTTTTTGAAGATAATTTCATTTAAATGTTGACCGCGGCTGCGTCTTAGGTGGTCCATTCGGAAAGTCCAATTTTGGGCAACTTTTTCGAGCATTTCGGCCGGAATAGCCCGAATTTCTTCGGAAATGTTGTCTTCCAAAGCTGGAATAGTTGCTGGCTTATTTCTGTAGACTTTAGACTTGACGTAGCCCCACAAAAAATAGTCTAAAGGCGTCAAATCGCATGATCTTGGTGGCCAACTTACCGGTGCATTTCTTGAGATGAATTGTTCTCCGAAGTTTTCCCTCAAAATGGCCATAGAATCGCGAGCTGTGTGGCATGTAGCGCCATCTTGTTGAAACCACATGTCAACCAAGTTCAGTTCTTCCATTTTGGGCAAAAAAAAGTTGGATATCATCTCACGGTAGCGCTCACCATTCACAGTTACGTTACGATTCGCATCATCTTTGAAGAAGTACGGTCCAATGATGCCACCAGCCCATAAACCGCACCAAACTGTGACTTTTTCTGGATGCATTGGTAGCTCTTGCAATGCTTCTGGCTGATATTCACTCCAAAATCGACAATTCTGCCTATTTACGTACCCATTGAGCCAAAAATGAGCTTCGTCGCTGAACACAATTTCTTTCTTTCTGAACTTTCTTAACAGAGCACGCATTTTGATAATAAAATTCAATGATTTGCAAGCGTTGCTCGTTAGTAAGTCTATTCATGATGAAATGTCAAAGCATACTGAGCATCTTTCTCTTTGACACCATGTCTGAAATCCCACGTGATCTGTCAAATACTAATGCATGAAAATCCTAACCTCAAAAAAATCACTCTTTATTAAACATCTTCTATATGTACACATATCTTGTAATATTGTTCTCATTTTACATTGCACCCTTTTTTGGCTCAAAATAAGAAATGTGAAAAAAGAACTTTTTATATTCAGTGAAATTTTAACATTTTATTCAGATTTTTGATATCGCAGCTTAGTTATCCAGTCTTAAAGAAAAACAGCCTTATTATTTTCATTACTTTTTATTATGATAGTATTGGTATGGTTCAATTATGTATGGAACAAAATATAGGCCAAATGTTCGCCGCGACCTCGGCGGCACACCTCCTTCCGATGGTCCAAATTTTCGATGACGCTGAGGCATATTTGAGGTTCTATGCGGTTAATGTGCTGAATTATCTCATGCTTAAGCTCTTGAATTGTTTGCTGGCTTATCGTCGTACACCTTTTCTTTCAAATAACCTAAAAGTGGGTGCATTGGTTTTTCGCATCAATCACTCTTGGATTATCATTCGCCCAAATGCAGCAATTCTGCTTATTGGCGAAGATGATGCGTAGATGCTTATCACTGAAGATGATTTTCTTCGAAAATTGATCATCCGTTGTTGCCATTTCTTGCCACCATTCTGACTAGAGTGATCAAACCCGAGACCGAAAACTGGGTCAACCGGGTTTTTCATCTCAGACCGACCGTCGGGTTTTTTATACACTCCACGAGGGTATTATGTCTTTGTGCATTTGTTTGTAACACCCAAAACGAAGGGTGATAGACCCACTGTTAATTATACCGATCGACTTAGAATCACTTTTTGAATCGATTTAGCAATGTCCGTCTGTCTGTCCATCTATTATTGCAATCACGATTCAGGTCGCAATTGTACACAGAACCAAATGAAACTTTACACGACGAAGTTTTTCGAGATAAAGACAAACGCTATTTAATTTGAAGAAAATCGGTTCAGATTTAGATATAGCCCCCATACGAATTTCACTCCCGATTTGACTCTTTTCACTCTGGATACCATATATTACAACAGATTTTCTTCAAAATTGGCAAAACATCTTATATTTAAACTATAAACACCAGCGATAAAAATGTGTTAGATCGGTTCAGATTTATATATAGCTCCCATACAAATTTCGTTCCCGATTTCACTTTTTCCACTCTATAAACCACATATTGTATCAGATTGTCTTCAGATTTGGCAAAACATCTTATATTTACACTAGGAACACCTATGGTGAAAGTAGGTCAGATCGGTTCAGAAAGTGGTTCGGATAGAAAGTGGAGTGTATCATATAGTCGGCCCGCCCGACTTTAGCCTTTCCTTACTTGTTTAAATCAGGGTTTTTGGAAATCCGGGAAACCCGAGTTTTTTATGTCAGTCTCTACCGGTTTTTTGTAAGACAAAAAACATATTTTTTTGGTGAGAATTTGTTTATAAAATGCAACTTTTAATATTATCAAGAGTCTCACGGAACGATTTTTATTAGGCGCAGCAAATTAACTAAAAAACATGAAATATTTTTTCAGTTTAATGGAATATTTATATTCTATTTTTAGGATTATTTCGTGGCAGCAAATATATATTTAAAAAAAAATTTCGCCATTTTTTGAGTTTTAGTAATAAATTACCAAACAAATATCCATAAAAAATTGTTTAATATCCCTGCGAGAAAATTGTTATAAACTAGTAAAATTCCTTTTTATAAAACAATGTATTTTATTACTGCTACTATTTCAACCACAATGGAAGTATTTATCGTTGTTAGACTTCGAATAAAATTGCCTTCAATGTCCGTGGAAAGCCACATTGAGCCAATATTGCCAATACTATTACTATGCCCTTGACAGCAAAGGAAATAACATCGAAATGTGCCAACAAAAATAAAAAAAAAATGAAAACAACAGCAAAAAAAAAAGAATTTCAATTACCGGAAGTTATTCGACGAAGACTACTTTAGCATTGAGAACCTTTCACAACAAATTTCGACAAATTGATATTTCTCATTCTGTTATCATGTTAACGAAAGCCGAAACCTCATAATGATGACGGGAGATATAATCGTTCTAACCAAGCAGCTGAGGCCAATACCGACTGGAGAAAGTAATAAAAAAAACCAACCACGCCATAGCAAAAAAAGAACCGAAACCCAAACAAACACTGAAACTGCCAAATGCAATTGTTTTTAATGCCCATTTTGCCCAAACACATACATAAGTTATTGTTTTTGGCTAAATACCAAAATATTCCCCCCGAAAAGCCATCTACCAATAGATACGCTACGATGTGCAAGACAACCTCCGGGTATGCCTCTCCCACCGCCAACCGTTGCATCCACACGAAAACTGACTACACCTCCTGGGCGGAAAACAAAAATTCCGAAACTTTTGCATATTGATATAAGCCAAAAGTAAAAAGCTTAACACAAAAGCCAAAAGAGGCAGCAACTCCAGTGGTAACCACCTGCCTTTTTCGCTTCCTGCGAAGGAGCTGAACTGAAACCCTTTTTAAATATTCAACAAAGGAAGCCACGTTTAACTGGGTCGGCATACAAAAAATGCTGAAGCCTTTTTCTTCTTCATCTGCTCTTTTTCTGCAATTGCATGCTTGTCAAGTACAACGTTCAGTGGATTTGTTGTTGTGTGTTGTTTCTGTGTGGAGAGGGCGTGTTGGTCCGTTTGCTGTTGTGTTTTGGTGTTGCTTTGCTTTTCGAGGTAAGAAGGCTGAAAAAAAGCTGTCAAAATTGTAAATTTCTTTTCAATTTATGGCCACATGAAACTAACCGCAGCAAATAAAAGGCGGACGAACGCTCAAAAGCAACGTATCATCCGTGCTCTGTAGCCTCAGAATTTGTAGAAAATCCAAAAACGTATGGAAATCTTCATCATAGTAAGAACAGTATTATGTTAAGTACATGTATTTTGCACTATTATGCAAATGAGCCAAATTGGAAATTGAATGGAAAGGTTTGCTCCAATTGAAGTTGAACATGGGTCATAAAACATTTAAATCAATAAGTCATATTAATCCACAGATACGAGATATACTATCATAATTTAATTCTCCCATGAGAGGAAAACCAACAAGAAATTTTCGAAGAAATTGACGAAATTTAGTAAACGTGAACATTTTTGAAAACTATTGAAAAATGTCGCTACTCTGTAACGTTGAAGTTTTTCACACTTTGCAAAATATATTGAGACATTTTTTCTGGAAGAATTGTTGGGTTTTAGCGCAAAAAAAAAACAATTTAAAAAGTTATTTTACTTTTTTATTTTCTTTTCTTTTTTTCCGAAATATTTCGTAATCTTTTGAATCTAATTTTATTTTTTTATTTTTGTCCAGGGCCTACACCCTGTAAATTTCAGAATGGGACTGTCATTAATTTCTGTAATATCGGCTCAAATGAGGGATTCCCTGTGGGGGTTCATATAAAGTGATCCTTGTTCGCATGCAATTTTAAAATAAATTTATAATTTAAAAAACACCGATATGTGCACGCCCATAATACATATTCTAAATTATTATTCCAAAAAAATAATGACAACAATAGGTCTGTACATTTCTTTTAAAAAACGGCTGAAGCCAGGCTCATGAAATTTTCAAGGTAGTTCCCAAATATGACGTAGACGTCGACTAAGATAGGGTTTTACGAAATTCGTACTATTAGGGGGTAAAATGCGACAAAAAGGGATAAACATCGAACCTTCGTCCTGACTAAACGGCAGTAGCTAGAAACACGAAATTGGGTGTGTTCCTTGCACTGACCATGCAAAAGAGCTACAAACAGGGATTTTTCGAAATTTGTACTTTTAAGGGAGGAAAGAGACAAAAAGGTATAAAATTGGTACCAATTTAATAATTGCAGCTAGAATCGTGAAAATCGGTATTTACATTCATCTGACAACGTAGACTTGCAATATAAATAGATTTTTCGAAATTTGTACTTATATCACCCCTTACACAAAAAGGGATAAAAATGGTACCAACTAAAATATTTCAGCTAGAATCTTGAAATTTGATATGTAAGTTCTTCTGACCATGTAGAAGCGCAGTAAAATTGGATTTTTCAAAATTTGTACGTTCAAGGGTTGCGAGGGACAAAAAGGGATGAAAATGGTACTAATTTAAGTATTGCAGCTATAGTAGCGAAATTTGGTGTGTAAATTCCTCTCACCACATAGAAGCGGAATATAAATGCATTTTGTACCTTTAAGGGTTGCGCGGGACAAAAAGGGATAAAAATGGTACCAACTAAAGTATTGCTGCTATAGTCGTGAATTTTGATATGTAAGTTCTTCTGTCCATGTAGAACCGCAGTAAAATTGGATCTATCGAAATTTATACTTATAAGAAGTGAGCGGGACAAAAACGGATAAAAATGGTACCAACTAAAGTATTGCAGCTAGAATCTTGAAATTTCATGTGTAAGTTCTTCTGACCATGTAGAAGAGCAGTAAAATTAGATTTTTCGAAATTTATACTTAGAGGTGAGCGGGACAAAAAGGGATAAAAATGGTACCAACTAAAGTATTGCTGCTATAGTCGTGAAATTTGGTATGTAAATTCCACTCACCACATAGAAGCGGAATATAAATGCATGTTGTACTTTTAAGGGTTGCGCGGGACAAAAAGGGATACAAATGATACCAACTAAAGAATTGCAGCTAGAATCTTGAAATTTGATATGTAAGTTCTTCTGGCCATGTAGAAGCGCAGTAAAATTGGATCTTTCGAAATTTGTACTTATAAGAGGTGAGCATTGCAAAAAGGGATAAATCGTGAAATTTACCAAAGCGCATTAAAATTGAATTATTCAAAATGTGTACTTTTAAGGGTTATGAGGTACAAAAAGGAATAATAATGGTACTGATTTAAGTATTGCAGCTATAGTCGTGAAATTTGGTGTGTCAATTCCTCTGACAGCGTAGCAGAACAAACAAATCCAAATTCGAGAGCGGGACAAAAATATGTAAAAATGGTATCAACTTTAGGATTACAGCTAGAATCATGAATTTTAGTATGTAAGTTCTCTGACTATGTAGAATGGATTTTTTTCGAATAAAAGGCTCTGCGGTTTTAATTTTTTGTTAAAACTGGGTAGAAATGATAAAAAATATATATACGAAGGGAGTTCAGCTAAAACAGTGCACATCGACAAGCACATTCCTTGGACTGTATATGAGTGCTATGTTTCCAATTTACTATTTTAGAAAAGAAAATCAAATAAATACTATCCTAAAACAGATACGGATAAAACTAATAACAAATACCTGGCTTTTTCTCGTGCGAAGCTACGTGTACTGTTAGTTAAGTATATAAGCAAAACATAAAAGTCGTAAAGGAACTTTGTAAAGCTGTGAATTTCTGAGAGGTGATGTATATGGTAGCGAATTATATATATATAAATAAACAAAACGAAAATCAAAAATTGTGGCACTCGATATATGTAGCTCAGATGAAAGTGTGTGAATGTAAGGTAACATCCGTGACGCTCTAGTTTGTGGAATATCCCCAATATTTGAAAAACCAAAACAAAGGTATTTATATTTGCAATTCTCCGTTTATGACGCCTCCAATTCTGGCTATTAGTCCAGAATAAAATATTTGTAAAATGAAAAATAATTTGTAAAATATTTTGTTAAAAGCCTTCGTTTTAATTTGTAATATGCCAGTATTTAAAGACAGAACAGTTGCTGAATGTTAATATTTAAAACCGTTTTGGACACACCAAAAAAAAGTTTGGAATCCCCAAACTCTAGTCACACTGGTTCATGATTCCTTAGAAATTTCTCTCCTGATTTGACTTTTTAGCACTCTAGAAGCCACACATTTATAATGCCTCAGGACGTTAGATTTTATCTGTGGTGAACGTAAAGTACTATGGCGCATAAATAACCATGTTTGGATATAAGGTCCATAAAATCGCACTGTAATTTAGAAGATTCCTGCTCGATTGTTCTAAATAAAAGTATCGACATGAGTTAGAAAATGGTGGGTATCGGACTCCTGCCCGATTTTGCATTTCCTACATGAACTTATCTTGGCGGTTCTATAATCTTCAAAATTGTCTTTCCTACTTCAATTTTTCACGACGCACAGTGGTTTAGAATCAAAATCCATTGGCCAAAATTCAATAACTTTTGTTCTAGTAGACATTTTTGACTAAAAAATCTGACCTTTTGCACTAAATGTATCCTTTCAAGGGGACAAAGTTACTCTGCAAAAACAACCAAAGTAGTTTTAGCGTCATAACAAATCTAAGAAACCACAATTTCTAATAAAACAGGTAAAAACGGCGTTAAGTTCGGGCTGGTCAAACTTTATATGCCCTCCACCATGGATTGCATTCCACAGAGGCTGTCGATTTTCGTAAAAGTGCAGTAGTATTACAGGAAAATATATTTTTTAAATACAGTTGAACTTCGATTAACCGTGTCTCTATTAACCGTGATTATCTATTAACCGTGAAGCTGAGTGGTTGATTTTTTACCTCTATTATTTGTTTTTTTTCGTATAATACACACACATTTCTCATATTAAAATTCAGTGATTCCCCTTTTTCATGAAAGTGTAATTTTAATATCAAATTTCATATTCATTCATCAGTGTGAAATTTGATCTGTCAAGACGTGTTTTCCTTACATCATGCCACCGTCAAAAACTAAATCCGCGAAAAGAGCAAGAAAGGTTCTTTCAATTAAAGAAAAAATGGAGCTGATTAATGAATACTCAAAACGTAAAGTACCTTTTAAAATGTTGTCTGAAAAATATGGAGTTGGCATTCAAACTGATTTAATAAAAAACAAAGATCGGATTTTAAAATTTTGCTCAATGCTCGGCCTTAAACACAGATAAAAAACACAGATCAAAAAACATCCGAAAATCCAAAAGTTGATTTCGCAACATATGAATGGTTTCGGCAAGAAAAATTAAGGGAACTCCAATTTCAGGTAAGTTAACTGAAATCGAGATATTGTATGAACTTAAACTGAAATTTGCTTCTGAACTTCAGGCGAAATGATTGTCGAAAAGGCAAAAATCTTCCATTTGAAGTTAAACATGAATTCAGAGTGCACTTATTCATTTGGTTGGTTGGATAAATTCAAAAAACGTAATGGAATCCGTCGACTGAAATCTACGGGAGAAAAGGAGTGTGCTGATTATGAGTCTGCTACGATGTTTGTGGACGACTTGGATGAAATCATTAAAAACGAACAACTTACAACTGAACAGATCTACAATGCAGACGAAACCAGTCTATTTATGGAGGTGTTTGCCTCAGAGTTCTTTGGCTAGTGGTAATGAATATTCTATTGAAAGGTACAAGGAATCCAAGGAGAGAATCACAGTGCTAGTTTGTTCAAATGCTGCAGGAACTCACAAGTGTAAATTGATGATAATAGGAAAAAGTGACCATCCAAGAGCTTTAAAAAACGTTGAACACCTTCCTGTGATTTATAAATCTAATAAGAAAGCTTGGGTAACACAACAGCTATTTCTGGAGTGGTTTAATCACAATTTTGTACCAGAAGCAAAGGAACATCAACGGCGCAAATAAATAACCGTAAAATACTTTTACTATTAGACAACTGTCCAGCACACCCAGATGTAAATGCTATGATATCTGAAAACGTTACAGTAAAATATCTCCCACCAAATTGCACGTCCTTGATTCAGCCTATGGATCAAGGAGTAATTCGGAGCTTCAAATGTCACTACCGTAAACTGATCGTTCAAAAACTTGTTGGTGCTAATGACAGACGTGAGTTCGTTAAATCTTTGAATATTAAGACAGCTTTGTGGGCAGCCGCAGCTTCGTGGGACTCTGTAACTCCACAAGTTTTAAAAAGAGTTTGGAATAACTTACTATCTCATAATGAAGATGCTCCAAATAGCCTTGTTGAGATACAAACAGATATAACCATACCGTCTGGATGTACGATTGATGCTGTCGAAAAGTGGATGGTGTGCGACTCTGATGTCGCTCCGTTTGCTATTATATCTGAAGACGAAATCGTAGACATGGTTACCCAAAGCCAAGAAGATGAGCTTGATTCAAATTCCGAGGAATCAGATGGAGGAAATGCGGACGAAACGCCTACATTGGCTCAGGCAATAGAGGCTAGTAGTATTTTGTTAGGTTTTTTAGAAAACTTTAATTGTCCAAGTATTTCAGAACCAGATGAAATGCAAATATATCGCATACAAACTCATTTGTTGGAAGAACAATAAAAAGCTAAAAGCATAAGACAGACTTCCATAAAAGATTTTTTTAAATAAATGTATTTATTCCTAGAGATATGATAAGTTATTTATAGACGCAGATTTACATGTTTTTGTCAAAAATAAATAAAAATAATAAAATTTATACATGTAAAATGTTACCTCTTTTAACCGTGATTTTCGGCTATCCGTGATTAGCCCGGTCCCGAGCATCACGGTTAATCGAAGTTCAACTGTATAGTCAAAACAAATATTGGTAGATTGTGGGTGCTACAATTGGTTGTATTTCCATTCTATTTTAATTCCAAAAGTACAAATTTTAAAAATCCATTACCTCACGTACATAGTGCAAAATAAATTAACTTCATGATTCAACCAATTTATGCCGTAAAAAGTACGAATTTTGAAAAATCTTTTTATTTTGCGTGTCTATGCAGTCAGAGAAATGTATACACCGAATTCCATGATTCTAGCTGAGGCCATTTGATTTCTACCATTTTTATCCCCTTTTTCCTATTTTACCCCCTTAAGAGTACGACTGTTTAAAATCTCTTTATTTTACGTGTCTACGCAATTAGAGGATTGTATACACCGAATTTCATCATTCTAGCTGTAGTCGTTTAGTTGGTACTATTCGTATCCCTCTGCTCCCATTGTATCCCTTCAAAGTACGAATTTGGGAAAAAACTTTTATTTTTCGTGTATACGCAGTCGAATTTCATTATTCTAGCTGCGGTCATTTGGTTGGTGCTATTTTTATCCCATTTTTACACTTTTTTCATACGTGTCTACGCAATCAGGGGATCGTAGTTATCGAATTTCATAATTCTAGTGCAGCCGTTTGGTTGGTACCATTTTTATGCCTCTATTTACATTTTACCCCCCAAAAAGTACGATTTTCGAAAAAATACTTTTACATTATGTATCAATTAAAGGAATGTACTCACCGATCGTGTTTCGTCGTTTTGGTACATTTTTTATCCCTTTTTGCCCCATTTCACCCCCTACAAATAAGAATCAATTTATTGTGCACGGTTTTGCACGGGGAATGCGCATACCAAATATCAAACAAATATAAGCAGACATTTTCAAAAAAACATGTTTAAATACTCGAAATATTAGGGGTATTTTCAGCCCTTGTGAGGGGAATTTTTTCCTCTGGACCGATTTGTAGGAAAATTGGACGTCCTGGCTGCTAGCGTGCTTTCAACAGACGGGCGGACTGACGGACAGATGGACGGACATAGATACCTAGATCGTCTAAGAATTTTATGACGACCAAGAATATATATACTTGATAGTGTCTCAGGACGATATTTCAAGGTGTTAAAAATGGAATGACAAGGTGTTCGACACCTGGAGATGGAGGGTATAAAAAACGATGAAAAAATTACTAGATTTACATTTTTCAAAAAAAAAAACAAGTAAGGAAAGGCTAATGTCGGGCGGGGCCGACTATATAATACCCTACACCACTCCCTGCGTATGTACCTCGCTTTGATTACTCAACCAAGGTATTTCATGGGAGCAATTTTATGTAGTTCATATAAATTCTAATATAAATTCATCTTTAGTCATTTTTAACGTATATGGTTAATAATATGGAAATTGATCCAATTATCCGCCAGACAAATACAAATTATACAGTAGTAATAGGATGAATAGGATGAATCGGACCGACATTTCAAAAGGGGGCCTATACAAACATTTTGGGTCTGGTCCAAAACGTGGGCCTATATATTTATCATTTACGGTAGGTATTCCTAGTTGAAAAATAACATGATCTGCAATATTTTCTAGAGCCGAAAAATTCAAATTGGGAGCGAAATTTGTATGGAAGCTATATATAAATCTGAACCGATTTAACACATTTTTACCACAGAAATCTGTTTCTAGTGGAACTATAAGATGTTTAGCCAATTTTGAAGAAAATCTGTTGAAATATGCGGTATCTAGAGTGAAAAGGGTCAAATCGGGAGTTCGTCCTTGTCCCGAAAAACTTCGTTGTGTAAAGTTTCGTTTGGTTCTGGCTACAATTGCGACCTGTATCGTGATTACAACAATAGATGGACTGACGGTCAGACGGACATTGCTAAATCGACTCAGAAAGTGATTCTAAGCCGATCGGTATAATTAACAATGGGTCTATCTCCCTTCCTTTTGGGTGTTGCAAACAAATGCACAAATACATAATACTCTCGTGGAGTGTATAAAAATAAGAATTCTCAAAGTAGGGAAAATGTGTTCCAAAATTGAAGATTTTTTACTAAAACGGTCGAAATGCTTTTTTCCAATTTCAATCCAAATGGACATCAATTCGTAAATTAATAAGAGATGTGAACTGGAATGACCAAAAACTAGTATTTTTGAAGAAATTTAGTATTCATAAAAAATTCAATAACACAGTCAATCACTTTTTCAAGGTTTCGGTGGTGTCTGGCAAATTCAAAATACAGATTCTTGTTCCACTCGACAATATCTACAAGAAAAATAATATCACTTCGCAGAGTTTTCTGCTTCATTCATTTTTGTAGCACAGTGTTATTGGTAATAAAAGGCTCGAAATGTGTTAGAAAATGCAGGGTATCGGATAGGGCATCCAATTATTCGGACTTTTAAGATATTCGATTAATCGTTTATTTGAAAACAAGGAATTGCCAATTAATCTAATAAACAACTAAAGAGTTATTCGATTAATCAACTCTTTATTTCATAATTAATAAAGGTTAAATAGCAAGAAAAATGTAATTGTTGTAATGTTAATTGTAATGTTAGTCACTACTTTTCCATATTTATGTGTAACTACATTTCGTAATAAAACAGGAGTTTCCTTTCCTATATTGGCTCTACTTCTATGAAATATTCTAATATATATTTTTATACTTATATACTTAGGTTTTAATTCGAAATTCAGAATAAGTTGAAAGCTCAATTTGTATGTAGTCGATGCAAAAATTCAACAGTTGATAGTTCTCGATACAAGGACATAATAATCCGGTCATTTTGTATCCAAATTACATGATATGAATGTGGACGATATGTGGTTTCAACAAGAGCTGCTCACATGCAACGCAGCCTGAAAAATAATGTTATTGCTACATGAGTCATTTCTAGGGTTTGGGGTTTCCCGGACTTTTTTCATTTCCAGGGAAAACGGGAATGAAAAATTTCATTTCCGGGAATCCCGGGAATTCCCGGGAAAATGTAATTTATTTATAGGTATGTTCAATATGGTTTAAAATATCAACATTTAATAACTGGAATGTTTTTTTCAATACTGTCATATTACAAATTAAAAACAAATGTTATTGTCAACATATTTTACAAATTATTTTTCATTGTAGAAATATTTTACTCTACACCTTTTCAAGATTATATTCGGAACATACAAATTTATATTGAGAAATGTAAATTCATATTAGATACACAAAAATTCATAATGGGTAATGTAAATTTATAATAGGAACATGTTAATTTATAATGAGATATATAAATCATAATTCATTGAGAACAATTAATTCATAATAGGAACATACCAATTCATAATGAAATATACAAGTTTGTAATCAGAAAATCCAAATTCATAATCAGAAAATATGAATTCACAATGAGAAAATATAAAATCATATTGAGAAAATGTAAATTTAAAATATGTGTTTCTACGAAAATATCCATAGAAAAACCTACATACATAGCTTCGGATTTAAATTTTAGAGTTCCTGATTATGAATTTATATTTTATGAATATATATTCCTGAATAAGAATTTATGTTTTCTCATTATCAATTTGGATTTTCTCATTTTGTATTTATATATCTCATTATCAATTTGTATGTTCTTATTATGAATTTATATTTCTCAGTATGCATTTACATTTCACATTACGAATTTACAGTGCTGATTATGAATTATCATGTTCCTATTATGAATTTACATTTCTCATCGTGAACTTAAATATTCCGATTATAAATTACATTTTCTCATTATAAACTTGAAAAGTTTTAGACTAATCCTCAGAATTGGACATTTATATTGCAGGTAGAAGCCACTGACACCTACACTAGATTCAAAATTGAAGACGATTAAGGAAACAAATAACTCATATGACGGAGAATGTTATGACGCATTTAATTTAGAATATTCATTCGTCGAGAGACAAAAATATTTTATAGAAACAGTGGAGAATATTCTAAACTGTAAAAATAATAGAAACATAAAAAATTAATATTAATTTAATAAATTCATAAAAAATAAAAATATTGAAATTGTCCAGTCATAAATTCTTACAAAGGACCATTTAAATACACCGTAGCATATATTTATATTCCTATTAGATTTCTCTTAAAAGTTTCCAGACGAACAATTTTTATTGTATTCCTATTTTTAGACCATTTCTTTCTGGCTACATATGTAAAGTAAATTGTTCTTGAAGACGATATTCACATCCATTCTTCTAGGAAAACAAGAAAATTTACATTATGTAAGCCATAGTATTGTCGGCATGATATTTTTATTTCACAATAAAGATCCACAATTTAGCGAATTTAAAAAGTTTTGTTTGTAGTAATACAATATAAACAAATACTCATTATTGTCAGTAATGTAAATACATATATGAATTTGAAATACATCTAAAAATTCCAATTTATATAGTAACATTAAATTATTGATCAACATAATAAATAAATTATTTTTTTAATATTTCCCGTATTCCCGGGCAATTGAAAATTTTTTTCCGGGAATTCCTGTCCAAATTTTTCCGGGAATTCCCGAACACCAAACCCTAGTTATTTCTCATCTGCCAACATAAAGCTATGTTACGATTTTCTTTTATAAATAGTCCTGTAAGGTATATGTGAAAATCTCATAAATAAATTCATGTGATCCTAATTATCATTAAACGTAATTTCCAGAATTGATGTCACGTTTTCTCTTCGCTCACCTATAGCTATGGATCGGTGTAGCAACTTTCCTGGACAGATGATTCTTCCTGCATGCCTCAAAGAAATACCTTTATTTATTGTTACGTAAAATTGTGACATATCATTGCATCCAATTATCCTAAAGGCCCACAACGTCCATTGACATCTGCCCACCTTACATGCATTGTCCACTCTAAGGAGCAACGATGCCGGCAACGACAACGTCACATGTCGCACATATCCTGTTAAGAACTCACATAACATTGTTAATTTCGAACATAATCATGGCTAATATTAATTGATCCTTATTACATGTCATTTCCTAAAAACAACCAATCAATAATATCCTATTTTGCCACAAACAACTCTAACCTGAACCTCGTCAATCCACACTCAACAACGCTTACACATACACACCTATGTGTATGTTAATATGACCCAAGTACACAAGTCGATGGACATCGAAGCGATGGCCAACATCCTGTGCTGACAAAATGCAATCGTCGATAAATTTAATGTGTGCGTTTATATGTGTGTGTGTGTGCTCATGTGTGTTGTGAGGGTAATTTACATAAATTGTTGAAATTTCAAATAGTTTTATTATTCATAGGGCTTCATACGACTACTAATACACGCACAAATGGTGATATATGTGCGCTTAACTACGCAAACATACGCTGGTGTTCTAACGTCAGGCACAGTGGTTCAAAATGGAGTTAAATGTGATACAACTAAGGAGATGTAGACATGCCCGTCTGCTGACAGCACGCTGGAGTATAAACGAATTGTGTTTCGAGTGCCAAATTTATAGACTTTCTAACTCCTAGATCAGTTGGTACTGCAAATGGGCGATATCCGACCCAGACATTTAAATAGTTTTCTTATTATAATTTCTACATGATTTAAATGCATTTTGTGTTGAAATATCTATTTTTCAATTTTCTTGCAAAATTGTTGGTTTCATACCACTGTGCGAGTAGATATTTTGCATGTAAACACAAGACACATTAACTTTTCACAACTAACTAACATATGCTATAGTTCACGCACATTACACCAATCCACATAGATGTGTGTGTGCACACACTTTGGCACACATACACAAATTAGTTTATGGCTGTACATGTGTGTGTGCTAATGTTGAAATGCAGCAAAGAGTAATAGTTCTTCACCTATAATAGCTTCGCCTTATGGTTGTTTGGTTTGTGAATGTGGTTGTTCTACATGTGTGTGTCTGTCATGTCTTTATACATTTACACGTGTGCATGTGTTTGTTAATGTCAAATTACAATGGCCCTAATGCAGTTCCTTGTTCGTTACGGATTTACTTTGTTATTGGGCCAAATGCTCAATAAAAGGGTAGTACTCGCATGCAGACGTTGCTGTAGTGCCACAGGCCTCATCATCATATCCTTGCCAAGGTTCTTCGGTTTCATTTCAGTTAAATGGTGTTTTAGTGTAAATGTAGTGCTAATCTTCAGCTTAATATGTTAATGACTTAAATGAGGATTTATATGGTTAACACACACACATACTCATAGAGTGAGACGAATGGGAATGGAGATTGCTGAGGTTTGTTTGACTTACACTTGGGCAGAAAGAAAAGTTCGTTAAACTTGGCTTGTTTATTTTCACAAAGAGTTTTGCAGAATTTTTCATCAGGGCATCAAGATTTTGTAGACGATAAAGGTTTTAGGTAGAACACAAAGCACTTCAAAATTATGCATATTTTCATAAAATGTAAATATATATACAACTGATAACATCATGTTAACGGAAACTCTCCATACAGAAGGATCACTGATGACTTTTTCCTACACAGGACAATGAAATGCGTATATGGTCAAATGTGTGTATTTTTGAGTGAGGTTCTCCTACTTTCCATTAGGATGATTCCATTGGAACGGGTGTGACGTTTTTCCTTAAATTTATATAAATATCTCCTATATTCGTCGACTGAGATTTTTGCTATATTGCCAGTTGAAAACGTCAGGTTAATCGGAATATTATTGGAAATACAAATTTATCTTAGCATTTTAAATATAGGAAATATACTACAATCTAGAGCGTCACCTTTGCTTTGAAGAAAATCTTGAGGTTTTACTTCTTTTCTTGAATTCTGTAATGTTCTTCCATTTCATGACTTTATACATTTTTGCTAATCAAAAGAGTAGTTCATACACCTTCTTCTAAAATGTACATTACCGACATCTCTTTATGAATATAGGAAATATAGGAAAAGGAATCCGGAAAAGGAAATTATCACACCTATTGTTGACATAACTATTTTGAAATATAATCAAAAATATGCATTATGAGACGAATGTTTATCGGTGTTATCTTAAATTATAAATTGATTATGAAATTTTGTTGAAAAGAAGCGTCACTTTACGTGGAATCACCCATTACCAAAACAAAAACTTCCTTCGTAAGAAGAAATTACTTGATCGACTAGCTGGAATTCGAATGTATTACATTCAAAACATCTAGAAACAAGTAAGGAAAGGCTAAAGTCGGGCGGGTCGACTATATAATAACCTACACCACTCCCTGCGTATATACCTCGCTTTGATTACTAAACCCAGGTATTTCATGGGAGCAATTTTATGTAGTTCATATAAATTATACAGTTACTATAGATTCATCTTTAGTCAAACTTAATGAGTATGGTAAATAATTCATCCAGAAGATTTTCCGATTAAAGTAAATATAACATGATATGGATAAATTGATCTAGATCCAATGATAAATACAGATTATACAGCGGTAATAGGATGATCCGGACGGACATTTGAAGGGGGCCTATAACAACACTTGAGGCCTGTGCCAAAACATGCGCCTATATATTTCTCATTCACGGTAGGTATTCCTAGTTGAAACATATAATGATCTGCAAAGGTTGATGAAGATCCGATGTAAGATGTGGTATCTAGAGCTGTAATAGAGAAGAATGGGCCCCACTTGGGTTATACCAAAGTATGGACATATGGGCATCTCCCAAGTAATGAAAGTTAAAGACGGACGGACTTTCTATCTCATTACAACTCAATTCGGTAAAAAAGTGAAACCGGAAAGGATTTTTGAATCCTGTAAATGTAGGTGTTTGACAAAAAATGTTAAATCGGAAAGGACATTTGTATGGGTGTATATTAAAACCTGGAACGATGTGACCCGCTTTCACCATGTATGTTTATTGGCGAAATATAATATGTAAAGGGAGCGACATTTGTATGGGGGCTATATATAAATCTGAACCGATCTTACCCACTTTCACAATAGGTGTTTTTAGATGGATTATAAGATGTTGTGCCAATTTTAAAGAAAATCGGGTACAATATGTGGTTTCTAAAGCGGAAAAAGTGAAATCGGGAGTGACATTTGTATGGGGGCTATATCTAAATCTGAACCCACTTCACCCACGATCTTACCCACTTTCACCATAGGTGTTTCTAGTTCGATTATAAAATGTTGTGCCAATTTTAAAGAAAATCGGGTACAATATGTGGATTTTAGAGTGGAAAAAGTGAAATCGAGAGCGACATTTGTATGGGGGCTATATCTAAATCTGAACCGATCTTACCCACTTTAAGCGTAGGTGTTTCTAGTTCGATTATAAAATGTTGTGCCAATTTTAAAGAAAATCGGGTACAATATGTGGATTTTAGAGTGGAAAAAGTGAAATCGAGAGCGACATTTGTATGGGGGCTATATCTAAATCTGAACCGATCTAACCCGCTTTCGCCACAAGTATTTCTAGTTTGATTATAAGGTGTTAAGACAAATTTTAAGAAAATCGGGTACTATATGTGCTTTATAGGGCGGAAAAAGTCTATCGGGAGAGACATATGTATGGGGGCCATATATAAAATCTGAACCGATTTCCTCCAAATTGGGCAGAAAAGATAACTTGTGCCAAGTTTCATGATAATCGGACAACAATTGCGACCTGTAGAGTGCGAACAAGCTTAGATGGACAGCAGACGGACGGACAGACAGACATCTGTAAATCGATTCAGCTGGTGATTCTAAGCCGATCCGTATACTTAAAGGTGGGTCTAGCTCAATTAGTTCTTGGTGTTACAAAGATTTGGCGCGAAACTAACTTATAATACCCTAGTCCACGAAGTGGTGTAGGGTATAAAAATAGAGCACCCAAAGAAGTGAAAATGATGTTCATCTTGTGATTCGGAAGAAGTGAAACACTTTATTTTGAAAGACTTAAACGTTATTTGAAAGTGTTGCAAAGGAACCACCTTGTCACTAGGTTCCATTTCTATTTAGAAAAATCTATTTAGAAAAATAAATATTTGAACTATATTAATAAAGCATTAAATTTGTATTTTTTAACCAAAAATGTTTAAATTGTTAAAATTATATAAAATTAGTATTTGTTTATTTAAAAAAGTAATAAAAAAATCAAAAAAAAAATTTCCCGAGCCACGATTCGAACCCGAGACTTTGTGGGTGCAATGCGGACACCTTACCTCTAGAAATTCACTTGTGAAAATGCTGTTCGAAAATGATCTGACCCATGTTTAGCAAAGGTTTTCTAGTTGAAATATTAGACGCTTTCCCAAATTTTATGGAGTGTTAAATATGTGGTTTCTAGAGCGGAAAGAATCAAATTGGGAGCTATATATAATCTGAACCGATGTGACCCACTTTCGCTATAGTAATTTCTATGTGAAACATTTGTTTGTAACACCCAAAAGGAAGAGAGATAGACCCATTGTTAATTATACCGATCGACTTAGAATCACTTTTTGAATCGATTTAGCAATGTCCGTCTGTCTGTCCGTCTGTCCATCTATTCTTGTAATCACGATACAGGTCGCAATTGTAGACAGAACCAAATGAAATTTTGCACAACGAAGTTTTTCGGAATAAGAACGAAAGCTATTTAATTTGAAGAGAATCGGTTTAGATTTAGATATAGCCCCCATACGAATTTCACTCCCGATTTGACTTTTTTCACTCTAGACACCACATATTTTAACAGACTTTCTTCAAAATTGACACAACATCTTATAGTGCAACTAGAAACACCTGTAGTAAAAATGAGTCAGATCGGTTCAGCTTTATATATAGCTCCCATACAAATTTCGCTCCCGATTTGTCTTTTTCCGCTCTAGAAACCACATATTGTATCAGATTGTCCTCAGATTTGGCAAAACATCTTATATTTAAACAAGGAACACCTGTGGTGAAAATAGGTCAGATCGGTTCAGATTTATATATAGCTCCCATTAAAATTTCGCTGCCTAAGAACCAAATATTTTAACAGATCCTCTTCAAATTAGTCGAAATATTTTATATTAGTTTTATAAACAGCAATGGTGCAATTGGGCCAGATCGGTTCAGATTTATATATAGCTGCCACACAAATTTCACTCCAGATTTCACTTTTTCCACTCTATAAACCACATATTTTAACAGATCTTTTTCAAATCTTTCAAAATATCTTATATTTCAACTAAAAACACCCATAGTGGAAATGGGTCAGATCAGTTCAGATTTACATATAGATCCAATACAAATTTCGCTCCCAGATATACTTTTTCCGCCCCAGAAACCACGAATTTCCAACTAATTTTTTTTGAAGTGAGCATAACACGTTATATTTGAACTGGAAGAACTTATTTTGAAAGTTGGTAACTTTAATCCTTGTTTGGATATAGCCCAGATACAAATACTCTGTTCAGTTTGACAAATTGGACCAGGTCATGTTAGCCTTTTTACCGAGTTGAATTGTATTCGGATAGAAAGTGGAGTGTATCATATAGTCGGCCTCTCCCGACTTTAGCCTTTCCTTACTTGTTTAAATTCTTTTACTATTCTTATACCCTACACCACCGGAGTAGGCTGTTTTGGGTATTATAATTTAGCTGTTTGTTCAGCTGTTTGTAAATCCAACCAATAATCGAGCTGGACTATATCCACACTTATGCTAGATTCACTTTCTTTCCAGTAGTTCTTTATGGGCTGTAGATGTAGATTTTAATTTTTATATTAGTATTCCAGAGCTACATTTAGAAATTGGCTATATTTTGAAATTGTAGACAGTTGCTGCAGTATTTAGAATAGTTAGTTTTAGGAAGGAATGTCATAAATCTCTTGTTTTCATAAATAACCACGACAAATCAAATGTTGACCAGAACCAAAATACTTTCCTCTTTCTAGTGCAGGAAAAATGTACTAAAAGAGATCATTTTCAAATAATAATTAAACACTTTAAAATCTCCAAATCGAGAAATTTCCAGATAAGCGATTAGTAGTGGAAACCAAAGAAATGCTTTTGTCACATTCGTGTGGATTCTTAAGCGGACGAGCGGATAAGTGCAACATGGAAAGATTTGCTATTGAATATATTGGCGCTGCTTTCAATGAGCTAGTTGAGGTAGATATTTGAAATATTAGCTTCACAGATTCTTGAGTGAGAAAATTAATTTTCATCATCATCCCCATCATGTGCCGTGTTAAATATAAATAAACATTTAATTTATGTCACAGATTAAATACATATTTCACATTCCCTTATTTTAAATCCTTAAAGGTACAGAAACTGTCACTAAACAAATAATTTTTGTTTGGAAAACTCCTTTCAAGTAGCAGCCAGCTACTCCGGCAAGTGGAATGCCAGACAGTTCCGTGGCAGAAATATGTATTTCAATGGCTGCAAAATATTGTGTCCTCGGCAAAAGTTTTTCTTTCTCCACTTTCTCTGTGTGTTGCCAGTAAATGCGAGGAGTACGAGGCGAACAAGTTTGTCGTCATGTGTAAAGCTGCTAATGACTTTTTAAAGTATATGTTGCATTTACAACAAGTTTCTTTTTTTCGGTGTTCATTCACTTCCTTTTTTGCAACACTCAACAGTTTAACACAGTGGAACAACCATGTGTTGGTGTGTGTGCGTGTGTGTGCCAGCCAAGAAGAAACAAGAACACAGAAAACAGAAAACATAATTCATAGAGTGGCACTTAAACATACTTACACTTGCATACACACACAGATATGTAGACATACGCGTGTCCTTATGCGACAAGGAGGAGGTAAATAAACTCACAATTACAATTACGGCCATAACGACCGAGCCAAGGAAAACAAGTAATAACCCACTAATACGGAAATCATTAAAGGACTATTACACTGATGTCTATCTACGGCATCTGTATAAATTCAGTCTATTCAGGGCAGAGCAAAATTAATTTGGGCATAACCAACTTTTAACCATCCGACTAGTTCCACTAACCCAGCAGCTAGTTTGCAATTCTTAAGACATACTCATCCTGCTTCTTTGGTTCTCTTAGTGGTCTCCCTTGGATAGTTGTAACGTTAATAACGTCCTTTTAAGTAAATAAGTAAATAATTTCCAACGGAGTACTGCATACAAATAAATATGTACACCCTGTATTGTGGTACACTTGAGAACAATAAGCCAAAACATGTTGGTTGTGATAACCTTTTTCTAATGGCTTTTAATGAATAAATTATAAATGTATATGTGTGCTGGGAATATATGAGCATATGTGCATGCAACTATTTGTTTATTAGGTCGTATTGAAATATAAAACTACTTTCGGTTTTTGAATTACTAAAAATGTGAAGCCGTTGGCAATATTGCCTATCTCGATGTATTGTAAATGCAAGAATGCTAAAAAATTAACCAAAAATAATATAGTTTATTTCAATTATTTTTAATGATATTTCCACATGAAGAGAAAAATAAAGAACACCGTCATAGTTCTAAATTTTACATATCTCAGAAACTACTGAAAACCCCACTCTGAAATTTACAGTGTATTTAGAACACTGATTTTCTAAAAAAAAAAAAATTTTAATATTACGATTTAACAAACTTGCAAAAATTCACAAAAAGTTTCACCTCTGCCATATTTAGATATTAGATATTACTTTGAAAATTTAAATTAAACCATGAGGATTTCTTTATAAATTGAACGAGGGGAATAATAGGATCATCTGCCATGTCTTTAAGGTCATTGAAGAGCCTGCACCCAAAAAAGGCGAGGCGATACTCTTGCAATCATTTACAAGAACATAAAAGGTGCTGCACTGATTCCAGCTTCTACAGAAGTGTTTGAATGGAAGATGCTGTCGGTGTCCATTGAGTCGTCCAGAGCCGCGGTTTCTATTAGTGCATTGGAATCTAACACACTTGTCAGCGTTGAGAACACCCGAAGAAGTGAAAAATATGTTTAATTTTCATACATCTAGTAATGAAAAATGGAATCTTCGCCAATGAATTTAACATAGAGTTATCATTGGAGGGATATCTTTTATTTTGAAAGATATAAAGTTATTTTAAAGCATTTCAAAGGCACCATTTTTTCACTAGTTTCCATTTCTGTTTTAAACAATCCGTCTCTACCAACGGACCTTCTGGTTGCTGCTACTAACCACCTCAGCTATCGTCTGTTGTGAGTGGTGGATAACTAACCAATAATCAATATTTATTGATTAGTTGTTCGTTATTATTAGTTATAATCTGTAATCAATATTTGATTTGAACTGGGTGGAAATCATGATAGTGGTAGTGTGCAACCAAGCAATAAATGTCACCATGTCATTTGTAAATAATTTTGCATTCTATAAAATATAGAGACAAAATAATCTTGAGCCAGGAGAATATCCCAGTTAAAATAAAAAAAATAAAATATTTTTAATTTTATGATAACACCATTGACTGACTTCTACACTATCGCAATAATCAAACAATTTCTGCGCCTATATGCAGCTGTGAGAAATGCGTGGTAAAATTGACCATAATTCATATTATTATGTGTCAATAAATTTTGGGCTTTAGGAATGCTCGGGGAGAATATGAGCTGAGCAAATATATCAAACCACATTTAAAACAAATATTAAGCTCTGAAGATAAAATATAAATCGAAAATACCACCCGAAAAACTTTGGTTTTATTTGGCCGTTTATTTTCTAATTTATTGACTTCTGCATAATAACATAAAAATTCCTTGTGGACGAACAATTTAGCTGAACAATTTTCGTTCAGCTTACTTCATTTTCGAAAGACTACTTTTAAGATTTTCTTTTTCCAAAAAATAGAGTGTGGCGGCTGAAGTGTTGTAGGTGGTACACATATAATAAAAATATAGGACAAATCCCTTAACCAAGCAAAATATTTACTATTTTGTAGATTTTATTTTCCCATTAATTGCCAAATCAAAAATTAACAAGTAAGAAGGCGTTAAGTTCGGCCGGCCGAATCTTATATACCCTCCACCACGGAGTGCATTCCACAGTATTACCAGTAGATTAAAGGATGTCGACATAGAAGTACAGAACCATATTACGAAAATTGTGATATATTTATGCACATTACTATATTTGATTACTATTCCAAACTATAATGTATACTTATGCGCACTGCTTAAAATCTACTACTATAAATAAATACAATGCTGTAATTGTGAAAGTGAACATGCCGAAAATATTAGGCAACTGTCAGTCGCCATTAGGGAGAAGCATTTTCAGATACAGACATAGTTACTGCATGATTTTGATAAGAAAAGTACAAATTTTAAAGATATCCCCATTCGCAAAAAAAACTTTTTGTTTCGAGTCTCATAGTCAGACCACCGAATACACACCGAATTTCATGATATCAACTTCAGCGTTTTGGAAGGTCCCATTTTTATCCCTTAAAAGTTCGAATTTCGAAAAATCCCTCTAGTTTACGTGTTTATGCAATTAGAGGGATATACAAACCGAATTTCATGATTCTAGCTGTTATCGTATCATTGGTACCATATTCTATCCATTTTGTTCCATTTCGCCCGCTAAAATATTTATTTTCTTTGTGGTGCTTCCAAGCTACAAGAGGAATGTCCGCAACAAATTTCAAATGTATGAAAATCAAAAATTATATTAATAAGCCAAGGCTACCAATATTTTTATACTATGTAAATTTATATAATTTATATTTATATGTATACTTCAATTCATAAAGTAAATATAAGGCAGCAATCATAAATACCCTAAATATTGGGGGATAGAGAGTGCATTTTCAGCTGCAGTCCTTTGGTTGGTTGTATTTCCATCTATTTTAAATTCAAAAGTATACATTTTGAAAATACCTTATCTCTCACGTACGCAGTATAAGACAAATTAATGATTCTACCAACGATAAAGTACAAATTTGAAAAAAAATATTTTACGTGGCTATGCACTCAGAGGAATGTATATACCCAATTCCATGATACTATCTGCGGCCATTTTGTTGGTACCATTTTTATCACCTTTTCGCATTTTACTCCTTAAAAGTACGGCTTTCGAAAATTTCATCATTCTAGCTGTAGCCTTTTAGTTGGTACCAATTTTGTCCCTCTGCTGCCATTGAATCCCATTGAAAGTAAGAATTTGGAAAAACGTTTTTTTTCGTGTCACTCAGTCAGAGGAATGTATACCGCGAATTTCATGGTTCTAGCTGCATCCATTTGTTTGGTACAATTTGTATCCCCTTTTTCCATTTTACACCCTAAAAGTACGAATTTCGAAAATTTGCTATATTTAGTACGGTTTGGGAGAAATACTCATATTGTGCGTGTCTACGAAGACAGACGAGTATAACCACTAAATTTCATTATTCTAGCTACCAATTTTATCCCGTTTTTAATTGGTACAATTTTTATCCCTTTCGCCCCTTTTCCGCCTAAAAGTACAATTTTCGAACAAATCCTTTATGTTTCACGTCTACACAGTCAGATAAATGCATACACCGAATTTCATGATTTTATCTTCTGCGGTTTGGTTGGTACCATTTTTATCCCCATTTACCAATTGTATCCCTTAAAAGTACAAATTTTAAAAAATCTTTATATTTTACTTGTCTACGTAATTATAGGAACGTACACACCGAATTTCATGTTTCTAGTTGTTGTCGTATCAAATGTACTATTTTTATCCCTTTTGTCCCATTTAATCCAGTACATCTTTTTTGTGATTATACGTTACTGGAGGAAGGTACGAAACAAATTTCAAGTTTAAATAGTCTAAATATTAGGGGTATTTTCAGACCTTGTTAGGGAAAATTTTTTCCCTCTGGGCTGATTTCGCCCACTTTCAATCCCAACCGATCTGCAACCATAAGACATATTTAGGGAAAATTTTAACCTCCTAGCTCATTTCGTTCGGCCTCTATCGTGCTTTCAACAGACAGACGGACATGGCTAAATCGTCTTAGAATTTTATCAGGATACAGAATAAATATACTTTATGGGGTCTCCGTGGAATATTTCAAGGTGTTACAAACGGAATGACAAAGTGAATATACCCCCATCCTGGAGATGGAGGGTATAAAAATAGAATAAAACTTTTATCAAGCAAAAGACTGAAGCTAAAATCGTGAAATTAGGTATGTACATTCTACTGTGAATATGAAACATTTTGGATAATAAATATTAGGACTTTTCTTATCTAAATGGTACGGATATTTGGGCTCTCATGAGGGAAATTGTTCCTACCTAATAACGACTGGCAATGCACCTGATATTTAGGTCATATTTGTGAGTATTCACTTTTTGATTACCCTTGAAGTTTTATATTTATATAGAGGAGGACTCTATTATTTATTATTCCTTATAGAAATAGTAAACAAATATCGTGATATGCATAAAAAATATCAAATTTTTTCTTAATATGGTAGTGTACTTCTATGTGAAGTTGACAGCCAATAATCTGCCGGTACTACTGTGGAATGCATTCCGTGGCGGAGGGTATATAGAATTCGGCCCGGCCGAACTTAACGCCTTTTACTTGTTTTGTACTAGCTTATATTCTACCTGAGAAAACAATGTGTATAAGTAAAAGAACAATAGATAAAGTTATGACCAAATTTTTAGATGCAAAAGAATGTTTTGAAAAAAATATAAGTTTTTTAACAATTAACTAATGATCGTCAAATTACAACTACAAGATATTGGGAGAAGGCCTTCCGTTCCTTTTGAATGCAATATCCATTGGATATGTGGAATCACGTTTCAGCTAAACGAAACATCCTACACTTTTTAAAGTTTCAAGGAGAGTTGGAATTGTAGTAGGCGAAATACTAGGACGACATTTTCAATTTCGATATGGCCTATCCTATGTAACTATATCTGAACGTGTAGGTGTATGTAAAAGTTCACAATGCTTTTAGCTGAAGAACATACAAAAACAAAAAATACACCGAGTGAAACGCAAAACTAAGAGAATATTGGAGGAGAAGACAAGCGCATACACAATAAAGTAAGAACACAAAAAAGTGAAAAGAAAAGTTTTCGAGCAAACCCAGCTGTAAGGAAAGTAACAAAGAATTTTAAGTATTTATTTATGGAAAATGCCTAAAGGTTCAAGAGGTTCCCAAGGACCAGAGTCTATAGTAGCAACTATTCGGATGGAGGCTCCGATGGCAAAGTTAACTGAGACAGCCTGGTGGTCCATGTAATGGATGAGGAAGTGCCGGTTGAATGGCAAAGCATTGTTATACTTACTACCCTCGTACGCCTCGTACTTGTGCCAACATCATACATAAATGATTCATTAAAAACGTATAATAATACTTAACCAATTACTCCAGCGATAGTAGTAGTTTGTATATGCATGTGTGTGTGAGTGTGTGTTGCCAAGTGCATAATACGAGTATGTATGGTTGTACATATACAAGATATAAACATACAACAATAAGGAGAAATCTTATTCACCATTAAATAATTATCCACAAGTTGCACAGAATAATAAATTATGATAAATATTTATCATACGCCTTGGGGGACAGCGGTGATTATTTACGTAGCGCTTTCATTCAGCTGGATGTAGAGATTTCATTAAAGGACTCTGTGCTGTGCTTCTGTTTAAAAGGAATCACGCTGAACAAAATGATCACATGAGAGTGGGAAAGTGTTTATGGCAACTCTTTTAAATAAGGAGAATGATTAAAATTAAAAAAAAAATCAAATTCAAAGGAAATTTGGATCGATCTTAGAAAATAAAGTTTTATTTTAGGCAGAACTAAAAGCGGTTTCATATTGGTATTGATATTGGGGAATGAAATTTACCTTTAAATTAAATATATCTTTAACTGGTACTGCCCAATATATTCTATATATGTTTGAAATTTAATGTTCAGAGTAATCGGCCGAAAATTGATTTAATTTTGTAAATATTATTAAAATATAATTCTAATTTCTTGAAAATACTTTTAAAACTTAAAGAAAAAGTAAAAAATACTTTTAGTAGAGCGCCCCGGTAGTCGAGTTGGTAGCGTGCTCGGCTATCAGTGTGGGGGTCGTGGGTTCGATTCCCACCAGAGGCTTTGGTCTGTCGCTGCAAATAACCAGCTATTATGGTCTTAGTCCCTCCGGCTCAATCCCTGGACCCAAAATGAGAATATAAATTTACTTTGTATTATAATTCATAATAAATAAAATAAATACTTTTAGTATCCTCCCTCTAAAATGTTCCGATACCAATGTGAACAAGTAACAATTGCATTGAGTACAGCCGGGACGAATAATAGATACCCTCTAAAATGGAGGGAATCTATTTTCGAGTAAATACAAAACATAAATGTTCAAGAAGTGTGTTTCATAATACAGACTACACTTCCCAGCAATAACTATTGGAAGTATTTTACAAAAAAATTAAATGCGCGGGATCAAAGTGTTGACACTCACTTAATATTTTTTAAATCGTATTCAAATTATCTTTAATTCTAGGGGGCACAACATTTTTTTATGGGGTGCGACCCGGTCTAATGGACATTGCTAGATCGTATAGGAATTGTACCAATACTCATAATATTTATGGTTCACTAAATGTCAAACCGGACAAAAAACTTCACATCACTCCCGTTTTTTTGAAAATCTCATGAAATATTCTACTTTAGTAAATATTGTCTTAAGAAAATATCTTGAAATTTTATTTGCAGTATTGTCACAAGATTTTCAATTTTTGGTGAAAGTTCAAATGCCAATAAATCTCCATAAACAGTTTATTTTCTTAAGAAATGTGTAAAATAATTATACCTTATAATTATAATTTATAATAGGGTGTTATAAGTTAGTTACATCGCAAATCTTTGTAACACCGATACCGACCGCCCTTCTGTCTCCCATCTAAAGTTTGTTCGCCAATTTCGCAGGATTAATACAAATATTCATCCGAATTACCCTATTACTGCTCTAGAATCCTGATCAAATTTTCCACTTTATTTTATATTTCAACTAGAAATACATACTGTGAAAGTGAACTATAAAGGACCACGATTTGTATAGCCTCCATATTAACCCCCAATTATTGCTATTACTGCTAATAGTCTACACTTGACGTTGAATATTGATAAAAATTTTAAAATAATGTTTGACTTCGACAAGGTAACCTACCATGAAAGGATCCACGTTTTGGTATAGCACCCATACAAATGTTCCCCTATTTTCATTCTTATCGGATCCTGATCAATCTCACATTCATGATCTAGAATCTTCATATGAGATCGATACTGAGTTAATATTACCAACAATGCAACTCCAGTTTCGATTCGAATCTTTTTCAATATTGTAAGATATCGAAAACATAAAGTAAAAGTTGCACAGACTGTTATATTTTCGATTTAGCCCCATATAGAAACTATATACTAAAGGTGAACTCATAATGTAGCCCACATTAAATCTGTATAAATGCAGAGAATGCTGTAGGGTATCATAAAGTCGGGCCTGACCGACTTACACTTTCCTTACTTGTTTTTAAAATGACGCGTAAAATAAAGAGATTTTCCGATATTCGTAGTATCTGGATCCAAATGGAATTAAATTTTGGCTACAATCAGACGGTTGTAGCTGGAATCATGATACTCAGTATTTACACTCGTCTACGTAGACGCGGAAAATACGATGTACGAATTTTTCTAAATTCGTTCCAGTTTCACTGTACCAATAAAACGGCTGTTGCTAAAATTATGAAATTAGGTGTGTACATTCCACTCTGAAACATATTGGATCTTCAATATTACAACTTTTCCTATCAAAATGGTACAGACATTTAGGCTGTAGATGGAATCAAGAAACCTAAACAACTTCAAAGTCAAAAAATCGGCCTCGTCGATACAAAAACATCGATGTATCACACTTTAAAATCAGTTTATAAATGCAGAAGTTATATAGAAAAATGTAAAAGCGCGACCCCTACGTTCGGCATAAAAAAATAAAAAAATTTTTTTGAAACTACTTTTCAATAACACAGTGCAACACGAAAAAAAATAACCATATACGGACACCGCTACATGATAAAAGACCAAAAAAAAAAGACCCGTGTTTTTTTTTTCCCCAAAGTCTTGCACTTTTTTTTTAAGGGCCCCCAGAGATTTGAGGCCTCGGTGTAATTTTTGGAAAAAAGTGATCATATTCTCAGGCTCATATCTTGCAAACCGTTCGGAATTTTGATTTACTCTCTGAGGCAAAGTTCTAGCTCTTGTCATAAAGAACAAAAATTCGATTTTTTTTAACCTTTTTTCCCCTGTTCAGGTCCATAGGTAGCAAACCGCTGAAAATTCAGGGAAACAATCAACTACAAAAATGTACCTAAGATCTCAATAAACAACTTTCTAGAACTAGGAATTATTCTTAACACCGTTTAGGTAGCGCTTAGGTAGCCGCAAAAGTGAAAAATTTTCCAAAAATTAGATTTTTTTCCTTTCACTGTGCAACATTTTTGAAGTCATTTCAAAATAACCTTGAAGATGAAGTTTTTTTGATTTTATATGTTCACAATTTTTGTTCTTTATGACAAGAGCTAGAACTTTGCCTCAGAGAGTAAATCAAAATTCCGAACGGTTTGCAAGATATGAGCCTGAGAATATGATCACTTTTTTCCAAAAATTACACCGAGGCCTCAAATCTCTGGGGGCCCATAAAAAAATAGTGCATGACTTTGGGAAAAAAAAAACACGGGTCTTTTTTTTTGGTCTTTTATCATGTAGCGGTGTCCGTATATGGTTATTTTGAAATGACTTCAAAAATGTTGCACAGTGTAATACTTCATATTCGAAGGTGTAAGGCGAACTTTTTTTTTACTTGTAACCTGGTACGCTCTAATGTACACACCGTGTTTCTAGTTGTTGTCGTTTGATATGTACCATGTTTGTCCCATTTCACCCCCTACAAATAAAAATTACTTTATGGTGCAAGTTTTTGTGATAAGGGGAATGCACAGACTCAACATCAGGTAAATATATGAAGACATATTGATAAAAACATTCTCTAAATAATAGTGGTATTTTCAGTCCTTGTGTGTCCGACCGATCTACGACTATAAGACGCATTTATGGAAACTTTGGACCTTCTAGCTCCTTTCGTTTGGATGCTAGCGTGCTTTCAACAGACGGACGGACGAACGGACGGACATTGCTAGATCGCCTTAGAATTTTATGACGATCAAGAATATGTATATTTTATAGGGTCTCAGGTCTGTATTTCAAGGTGACAAACGGAATGACAAACTTAGTATAATACTATCCTGGAGGTGGGGGTATAAAAATAAAAAATTTCATTGATAATCATTTTATCACTGAACATGAATATGATATTTGTCAGCGTTCGAAGTGTTATATGTTAACACATTTAAAATTTTAAGAATGTATATTATTGCTCGATGTAGCCACGTATAATGTGAATATTAGCATCTAATTGAAAACAAGCTACTCACACCACTCGGTAAAACTCAAATAATATTGGAAATATTATAAATTTACATATACTCCAGCTTTATCCACCTTTCAATTTAATTGTGATGGAATTTATTAAATGCAAATACTTAAAAATAATACTTTAAAACTTCTAAATTTGTAGCATGTTAGCATATCGCTACGGCTTTAAAATCCCTTCACCCCTACCCTTTTGCCCTTTAAACTCTGTATCAACATATTAAAAAAAGTCAGGTCCTTTTGCATCGCGTAACGGCCACTGAAACTAATTTCAATTTTGTTTTTATTTGTAAAACATCAAAATAGCGTGTCTTTGACGAGCAAAAAAAGAAAAAAGCGACGAAAGCTGCCAACATGATAATGCTGTTAAGCGTGACAAACGTTCTTTTACGGTGTTTAGCAATTTAACGCTACCGAAAACACAACAGCAGCGACACGTGAATTTTTCCAACCAATTTTCTGTTTGTTTTACAGCGAGTATAACAACCCTTTAACATTTAATTTTTCGCTTTTAGCTGTTGCTCCTTTTTTGGCGAGGGTCGTCTTTTGTTTCGCTTAAAATGCCATCATTTAACATATGATACAGTCACGGCACTGTCACGCTGGCGGGAGGAGCTCCTCTGCAGTGTAGTTAGGGTCAAGTTTGGCAACATTTGAACAGCTCCACCTGCTGAACGCCCCCACCCTTCCACACACCATCGAGTTGGCCACCACGCATGTTGGCCAAGAGCAAAGAGCCATTGCGTTCAATTTCAGTTTCAGTGTTGCTGAAAGCCTCAACACAAAATGACAATAAAAAGTTGGAATTTAGGTAGTGTCCGTTTTTTTCCGTTTTCCGTTTTTATGACAGTTGTCGTTTTTTGTGCCTTTAAAGTTAGCTTTGTGTTTTTAATGATGGTGGGGTGGTGGTGCGTTGTATTGAGAGTAAAAGGACAATGGGACCCTTGCTTCAGAAGAACGTTAGGAGAGGGTTACAAAGTAAACTTTCCTGTATTATGGAGACAGTTCCTTAAACTTTGCTTTACACTGTTTTGTGGACTTCATGTGGTGTCTACAACTATTTCCCTAAGGCCGCACAGTGAAATGTTCTAAGAAGAAGACGACAGCAATTTAAAACATTTAGTGTTTTGTTCAAAACATTTTGCGTTAAGTTCGACCGGGCCGATCTTGATCTTGGTATCATCCAACATCCTTGATCCTCCACCATGAATTCCACAGAGGCTGCCGATTTTCGTAGAAGGGCAGTAACATTACAGGAAAATGTTAATTTTTTTTATAAAGCCAAAGCAAAACAAATATAAATATTAAAAAAAAAATAATTTTATAAATAAATATATATATATATATAAATACATCAAAATGTTTATCTATATATATAAAAGAGTTGCGTTACTGATTGACTTACCATCGACCAGCCCCCAGACCATACAGCAGAAGCCAAGGTCATGAAATCTTCAGGGTAGTTCCCAAATATGACGTAGACGTCGACTAAGAAAGGGTTTTACGAAATTCGTACTTCGTAAAATGGGACAAAAAGGGATAAACATCGAACCATCGTCCTGACTAAACGGCAGTAGCTAGAAACATGAAATTCTGTGTGTTCCTTGCAATGACCACGCAGACGAGCTACAAAAAGGGATTTTTCGAAATTTGTACTTTTAAGGGGGGGGGAAGAGACAAACAGGGATAAAAATGGTACCAATTTAAGAATTGCAGCTAGCATCGTGAAAATCGGTATTTTTTCTCTGACAATGTATACTTGCAATAAAAATTGATTTTTCAAAATTTCTACTTATAAGGGGTGAGCGGGACAAAAAGGGATAAAAATGGTACCAACAAAAGTATTGCAGCTATAGTCGTGAAATTTGGTATGTAAATTCCTCTCACCACATAGAAGCGGAATATAAATGCATTTTGTACTTTTAAGGGTTACGCGGGACAAAAATGGTACCAACTAAAGTATTGCAGCTATAGTCGTGAAATTTGGTATGTAAATTCCTCTCACCACATAGAAGTGGAATATAAATGCATTTTGTACTTTTAAGGATTGTGCTGGGAAAAAGGGTTAAAAATGGTACCAACTAAAGTATTGCAGCTAGTATCTTAAAATTTGATGTGTAAGTTCTTCTGGCCATGTAGAAGCGCAGTAAAATTGGAGTTTTCGAAATTTGTACTTATAAGAGGTGTGCGGGACAAAAGGGGATAAAAATAGTACCAACTAAATTATTATAGCAAGAGTCGTGAAATTTGGTATGTAAATTCCTCTGACCATGTATAAGCGGATTAAAATTGGATTTTTGGGTTACGAGGGACAACAAGGAATAATAATGGTACTAATTTAAGTATTGTAGCTATAGTCGTGAAATTTGGTGTGTAAATTCCTCTGACAAGGTAGAAGCGCAAATCCTAATGGACTTTTTCGAAATTTATACCTAGAAGGTGTGGGAGGGACAAAAAAAAATAGTGCCAACTAAAATATTGCTGCTTTCGTCGTGAAATTTGGTGCGTAAATTCCTCTGACAACGTAGACTTGCAACATAAATGGATTTTTCAAAATTTTTACTTTTAACGGGAGAGCGGGACCAGAAAGGATACAAATGGTACCAACATTAGGATTACAGCTAGAGTCATGAAATTTAGTATATAAATTCCTCTGACCATGTAGAAACGGATTTTTTCGAATAAAAGGCTGTGCGGTTGTAATTTTTTGGTAAAAACAGGGTAAAAATGATAACATATATACAGTGGGAGCCACGAGCTTAGCACACTTCACATGTTTTGTTTATAATAGCAAATAGTTTGTTCTGATAGTGTTGCTTATCGTGTGATCAGTAAGCCCAATAATTTTTTTGTATTCTTTTGTGCCTTTTTCTCGTACTCTCATGTTTTTTCTAGTAATTCGTAATCTGGGCTGGACACAAATTTAGCACATTTGATAAAAGTTGTTATTTTCTGTCTCTTTTTGCGTTTAAATTAATAATTTGGTATGTATGGGTAATTTTTACTCAAATGGACGTTTTTATTTAACAACATTTTATTAGACATGGTTAAAGGAAAATGGTGCATTGAGGCGCAGCGTCAAGTTATTATGCAATTGAACGACAGTGGAAGTACCGCTGGGGATATTGCAAACATTCTAAATTGATCCAGACAGATTGTATGCAATATACTAAGCCATATTGGCACTTATGGGAGCTTCGAAAATGTCGCACAATGTCATACGCCGGGAAAAACAACCAATAAATCGGATTTTTTAATTGATAGAACCTGCGTAGCTGATCCATTTATAAGCTCAACTGTGATTCAGAGAGATCTTTCAGCAAAATTTGACATTAGCATTTCCTCAAGAATCATAAGAAGAAGATCCAATGAAAAAAAATATATTTGGCTGCATTGTTCAACATAAGCGTATCAAAAAAACGAATTTAATTTGCTCAGGAGCATATAGAAAAATCCAAAAATTTTGGGAAAATATCGCCTGGATTGGCGAATCGAACACATGTCGGCTCGGATCTAATAGAAAACACTACGAATTGTTGCCTCCAAACATGCACCACAACCCGAAGTATAAATATGAGACGGTAAATCTTGTTGGCGAAAATCTGATGGTGTAGACTGCGTTTTCTGGACACGGCGTTGGTCAGATACACAAAATCGATACACTAATGGATCAGTATATTTACAAAAATCTACTTCTTGAAACGATGATAACATATTCAGATAAAAACATGCCAATTAAGTGGCGTTTTAAGCACGACAACCAACCAAAACACACTTAACGCCAGTGAAGAGCTGTTTGGAGCTGAACAGAATAGATTTTTAAAAATGGTGAAGAACAGTCACAGGATCTCAAACCTATTGAGAATCTATGGAATGGACTTTAACAACACATTTCTTGAATGAAACTCAAAATTCCTGATATTCTATTCCAATGGAGCGTTTTATGTTTCCAGTGGAGAGTATGTCCAGAAGATGTACAGCTATTACTCAAAATAGTGGTTATCCAAGCAAATATTAAGTTTATAATAAAATGTATTGGTTAGTTCAGTTTTTTCGGGTTTGATTAAAGTTTTTTTTTTAATTTGTGCTAAATTACTGTCCAATCACTTTTCGTATTATTTGTACTTTAGATTGCATAAAACTAAAATGCAACATAAGATCCGAACAAAAACAACGTTAAATGGTCATTTTATCGTACGTAATATTCCAGAAAAAATACCGGGCAAAAATCTTAAAAAGAAGTTGAAATATTTGCTTTATAAAGCTACTTATGGTGAATATGCTAAATGCGTGTCCACCACTGTACATACGAAGGGAGTTCAGCTAAAACAGTGTACATCGACAAGCACATTCCTTTGACTGTATATGAGTGCTATGTTTCCAATTTACTATTTTAGAAAAGAAAATCAAATAAGTACTATCCTAAAACAGAGACGGAAAAAACTAATAACAAATATCTGGATTTTTCTCGTGCGAAGCAGCGGGTACTGCTAGTACTATATATATCGAAATAATACTTCAAGTCAATTCAAAAAGATAATCTAAGGCAACAATCTTCAAAAAAGCTTAAATACCACAAATATTGGTAAATAGTAGATGCATTTTCAGCAAACAGACGTTTGGTAGGCGGTACTTCCTACCTCTCACGTACGCAGTGCAAGATAACCTAACTTCAAAGTATGAATTTAGAAAAATCTTTTTATTTTGCGAGTCTATGCAGTCAGATGAGTGTACACACCGAATTTCATGATTCTTGATGCGGCCATTTGGTTGGTACAATTTTTATCCCATTTTTCCCATTTTACCCCCTTAAAAGTACGACTTTCGAAAATCTCTTTATTTTACGATCTACGTAATTAGATGTATTTACGCACAAAATTTCATCATTCTAGATGTAGTCGTATAATTAGTACCATTTTTATCCCATTTTTCCCATTTGACCCCCTTAAAAGTACGATTTTCGAAAATCTCTTTATTTTACGATCTACGCAGTTAGAGGTATTTACGCACAAAATTGCATCATTCTAGCTGTAGTGGTATAGTTGGTACAATTTTTATCTCTATGTTTACAAAGTACGAATTTGGAAAACCATTTTTATTTTTGTCAGTCATGGGAATGTATACATTTCTCCGACTTTGCACCACCCAATTTTTATCCCTTTTTTTCTATTTTAGCCCCCAAAAAGTACGAATTGCAAAAAATCCCTTTATTTTACTTTTCCATTTATTTTTTTGTTTTATTTTTTAGATAAATGTATACACCGAATTTGGTTATTCTATGTGTAGTCGTTTGGTCGGTACTATTTTTTATACCATTTTATCCCTTAAAAGTACGAATTTGGTAAAAATATTTTTATAATATAAGTATCCACTTAATTAGGGGAATGTACATACCGCATTTAAGAATCGTGCTTATAGCTGTTGTCTTTTAAAAGATACCATTTTTTTATCCCTTTTTCCTATTTCACTCCCAAAAAATATGAATCACTTTTTTGCTGTAATGGCAATGCACATATCAAATATCAGACAAATATAAGCAGACATATTTAAAAAAACTTAAGAGTATTTACTCTACATATCTGGGGTGTTTTCAGTCTTTGTGAGAGAAAATTTTTCCCTGTGGACCGATTTCGCCACTTTCCAACCCCAATCGATCTACAACTATAAGACGTATCCATGGAAAATTTGGACGTCCTAACACCTTTTGTTTATATTCTAGCGTACTTTCAAGAGACGGACAGACTGGCATGGCTAGATCGTCTTAGAATTTTATGACGATCAACAATATATATACCTTATAGGGTATCAGGTGGATATTTCAATACCCCCATCAAGGAGGTGGTGGGTATAATAAAGTAATTGTTGTTTTTGCACACATGTTAAACCCACATAAAGTCATGCTACTATCGTAACGTTCAAACATTATTAAGAGGCGTGGCGGATGCACACATGTTCAGTAAATGGATCATAATAATTATTTTCTATTGATTTCAGTCTGTAATTAATTTGATTTGAACACTTTTCCCTCATGACATAAACAGTTTATAAACTGCTAATACCATTTTATGCTAATTTTAACATACTTGCCCTAATGTGGCCCACGGTGCAACTAGCACCGCTGTGGCAGAGCTGCGCGCCGTCATTTATTTCATACGTTTTAGGTTGTTTCTACGTGTTAATGGTGGTTGTTGTTATCCTGGCGCTTTTTTCACTGTTTTTGCATCGTTGTTGTTGCGTTGTCATGTTACTCTACCAGTGAAGTGCCACAAAGACAACAAGAACATTAGGTTTATGTTAATGTCCTCTCAAATGTGTTAAGTTTGTTGCTGCAGTGCTGCTAATTAAAAACCATAATGACTTGACTAATGAATGAATAAATGTCCTTTTTGCTTTCTCGCCGTGCGTCAAAGATTACCACCATTAGCTATACAAATGGCTGTGTGACAGTGTTTTAATGCTCTTTTTTCTTCTTTTGGTTTGCCAACAGGAGCACCTTCAAATTAAGTACCCAGAGATAATCTCATAACTCAAGGACCTCCAAAGGATGCGGAATGGGGATGGCCTATTTCTTCATTCACAACACAGACCTTTGAAGCATAGAAGCCAGACTAATTGAGCTTTGCCACACAGAGACTAAATAAAGCGTATTATTTTTCATTGAATGGAGAAGTTTTGTGATTCAAAGATATTGCCTTGTTAGATTTATGGCAATTAAGGTGTGAAAATATTAGAGAGGATACGAAAATAGTGAGGCAAGCGATGTCTAATTAAGGTTTGGTGTATATCGCATAGCAGAGTAGGGTACTTTTGAGCACTTTAGAATAAATTAATTTATGATTTGAATGCCCAGTTCCAAAACTGTGGCCGAGATGAGGCCATAAAGCTGTTTCAAACCGCCTACTTTGTGGCATTATTTTTTAACTTTTAAACGAAAACAGACAAAATTTCACATGCAGAGCAGAGACGATGATTTGCAATATATTCGATCCCTGTTGTCAACAGGGTTGGTCACCTCGGCCATGTCAACTTTTGAAATTGTTGCCAAAAGTACAGTTATGAACCGATTGCAAAGATATTTTGCACAGTGATCTTCTGGCGATTTTTTAACGGTGCTATTTAATTACAAGGTCAACTTTCAAACTACTTAGGGGGTAAAATTGGACAAAAATGGATAAACATCGAACCTTCGTCCTGACTAAACGCCAGTAGCTAGAAACATGAAATTCGATGTGTTCCTTGCAATGACCTTGCAGACGAGCTACAAATAGGGATTTTTCGCAATTTGTACTTTTAAGGGAGGAAATAGACAAAAAGCGATAAAAATGGTACAATTCGTGAAAATCTACATTTCTTTGACAACGTAGACTTGCAACATAAATGGATTTTCGAAAATTTTTTTATAAGGTAAGCGGGACAAAAAGGGATAAAATGGTACCAAGCGGGCTGTCCTTTTTCTTTGCGATTTATTTACACTCGTCGACAATATAGTTGTTAAGTAGCATGTCCGTCGTCCCCTCTTATAGCGGGCTCGATTTGGCAAGGCTTGAATCTATTTTAAGTGGCCTCATTACAGAATCGGTCTCAACTATAGTAGTTTATATTGTGGTTGCAGGTTAAAAACTAGAACACTTTTAGAATATATCAAGTCAAAATGCTTTAAGTTCGGCTGTTTTTATTGAATTTATTTAAAAAATTATTTAAATTTCTAAAAATCCTTGATATCGAACATCAAAACATTCTCAGGAATGTGCGACGAATTGTATGATTCTACCAGCAACCATTTAATGGGTAACAATTGTATCCCCTAAATGATGTATGAGCCTAAATGAACGAATATCGAATTTCTCTTTAATTTTCGCGTATATCCAGTCACAGCAACAATTGTACCAAGTTTCTTTATTCTAACTGCAGCCGTTAAGTTGGTACCATTTGTTTTCCTTTTCACCCTTAAAAGTATGATTTTCGAAACAACCATTTATTTTAGAAATCTCCACAATTAGAAGGATGTACAAACTGAATTTCTAATCTAGCTTATGTCGCACAGTGGGGCCTTTTGACTTTTTTCGTTGCAAAAATCATAACTTCTGAAATATGGAACATAATTACAAAAGTAAAATTTTGTTGTAAAGAAGACATCATAGGCTTTAAAACAAGACCACGAATTTCAGCCTATACTTACTTGGAGCTTTAAATTCAGACGTTGAATATGGATTTTTTCTTTTCAAAAACATTATATTTCGTGTTATTTTACATTTACTTTTTTGTTGTCACAGTAATCATTTTTCATTTATTTTTGATCTTACATAAAATACATTCACATATTTAGTAATATAATTATAGTTAACTAACTGAACCCCGCCCGCTTCTCCAGACAAAAACACGTACGGAAAAATCAAAATTCAGATTCATATTGTTTTTTTTTTCGTGCTCAGTAATATATATGTACTAATTTTTATAAAGTTATTCTCAAAAACAGTTTGACACGCCCCTACCGCCCCCAGTGGTAGTTTTTTAATATGTAGGCTACATATTAAATCTGTATCTGTATGAAGTCCCAAAAAGAGACAAAAGTTTTTATAATATTAATAGGGATATATATTTACTTTATGTGGGAGGTGCCACACCCACTTTTTTCGTACTTCCCACTTTTTCCACAAATTTGCACATTAATATTCAATGAACTCACAATGAATTTTAAGATTGTTACCATATAACGGAATATATTGGTTTGTAATTTTTAGAGAAGATGCCACGCCCATCTTTCAAATCCCGCCCATTTGTACCTTGCCTACGTAAGAAAAAACTTAATTAACTAATACATAATTTGAGGTGTCATGTAAGATAAAGTTAGCTACAACTGGATTTAATTTCCTATGGGATGTGCCACGCCCCTTTCAACAATACCGCACATTTTCTCCCAACTACCCAGATTAATAGTGGGTGGATTCACATAAAATTGCAGAACTCTCAATGTCATAGAAATTAATATATTTGATAATAGAATTTAATTTTGTATGAGAGGTACCACGCCCCTTTTCCAATTCCGCCCATTTTTTGCACAACTGTCCAAATTAATACTCAATGAACTCTCACAAAGACGCTGACAGTCATAGTACTCCAAATGTGTTGCTTTATATAATGCGAAACAAATAAATTTGTGTTGGAAGTGCAACACTTTTATTGTAATAACATGCGAATAGGCAAGTATCGGCAGCCAACTTTGATTGAATACGGCAGAGTAGTGAGAACTAAATCACCAAAAAGTAATGTCTTCCAAAACTAATCAAAACTTTTTTAGTTCTATTCCACCAAATTTGAAAAACGATCAAAATATAGTGTTTTCTCTAATGAGCTTTTGGGTAACTAAGCATTGGAAACCACCAAATTTTGTTTTATTTCATTTCATCTATCGCACCTTTCAAACGACACCGAAGACGTAAAAATTGGGTAGATAGTTTGTCTGTAACTCAATTATGAATCTTACAATTTTTACACTTTTTGTTTTTTTCTTGAGTTCTGAAGAAATGAATCAACTTTGAGCGGCTCTATAATCCAAAATTTTTGTTCGATTTTGAATCGGTTCTCGGATTTTTGATCGGTAATAAGTTTTCTATCAATTGGTATTATCAGTTTTACCAAAAGCTTTTATCAAATATTTGACTTTTGCCACTGATTCCTGGCAGAGGCCCCACAGTGTGTCCTTTGATTGATACCGTATGAGTTTTGTAAAAATAAATTTTGGTTCTCGGTTCTATAAAATATAGACGAAAATTGAAAAAAAAATATATTATAAATTTTATATTTTCAATCCTTCTTAGGGAAAATAATTCCACTTTGTTCCCGTTAGACACATATGCGGAAATTTTGAACCGTCTAGCTCATTTCTTACGCTAGCAAGCTTACTTTCAACTGACTAGGCAGGGTTTCCGTCCATACAAATGGAAATACAATTTCCAGCAACCAAACGAAAATAAAGTTTGGATTGTTTAATGATGATTTGCAAGATATTTCGTTCCTAGATATATCCGTCTGTGAGCTAAACGCTCCTGAAAATCATGTTTTTCCCATGTAATTTTCTTTGTGCTGCATTTTTGTCAAAATTTGAATAATTATTTTTGAATTAATAGACACCTGAAAGCTCTATAAATATAAATTTTAATTCTTGTGTTAGAGCAACCTACTGGTCGACTTATTGGACTTTTAAAGTGATTTTTTGTGATTTTTCATACTGACAACTGAAATTTTGTTTTTATTAGAGGTAGTATTTAAAAAAAAATAAACAGCTGCAGTCAACACCTATCGAATGGTGCCAAAATGATGAACATCGAAAGGATATTTCAGTCGCAACGCTCTTTTTTGTAAAAAGATTTGGAATCTTGGATCTGAAACCATTAAATATTTCACAAAAATATAGTCAGTGACGTAATTCCTTCCATTATTTTTCCTTCCATTTATTTTTCATAGCACCATTTACAAAATGTTTCCAAGAAATATGAATTTTTTGCAGTCACTTTGAAAACCACAAAAAATCAATCTAAACGTCCAATAATACAAGCAAACTTATACAAAGACAAAAATAAAAATTTATTTTTTTTTATTTTAGTGCTTCAACGGTCTATTAATTAAAAACAAGTAAAAACGGGGTTAAGTTCGGCCAGGCCGAATTTTATATACCATCCACCATGGATGCATTCCACAGATACTGTCGATTTTCGGAGAAGTGCAGTAGCACTACAAGAAAATGTCAATTTAATATAGTCAAACCAAAACAAATAAAAATATAGATAAAATAATTTTATAAATAAATATAATATTTTTTATTATTTCAAACCACGCTTATGAGGCAATGCTACCAATACATTTATACTATGTATATCGAAATAATACTTCAAGTCAATTCAAAAAGTAAACATAAGATAACCAACTTCAATAAAGTTTATATTCCATAAATATTGGTTGCGTTTCCATCATATTTTAATTCCAAAAGTACAAATTTTGAAAATCCATTATCTCACGTGCAAGATAACTAACCTATCTTCATGATTCAACAATTTTTTGTCGTAAAAGTAAAATGTACGAATTTGGAAAAATCTTTTTATTTTGCGTGTCTATGCAGTCAGAGGAATGTCTACAGCAAATTCCATGCTTATAGCTGTGCAAATTTGGTTGGTACCATTTTTATCCCTTTATTCCCATTTTACCCTTTAAAATTACGAATTTGGAAAAAATAATTTTATATTATGTATCCACTCATTTAGAGGAATGTAACGCCGAATTTCGTGTTTCTAGCTGTTGTCGTTTGATATGTACAATTTTTATCCCTTTTTACCCACTAAAAATAAAAATATGCTTAAATGTTCTAAAATAGTAGGCGTTATTATGAGTATTTTTAGTTCCTGAAAAGGAAAAATTTTTCCATTTCGCCCAGTTTCAATCCAAACCGATCTACGACTATAAGACGTATTTGTGGAAAATTTGGACATCCTTGCTCCTTTCGTTTAGATGCTAGCGTTCTTTCAACAGACGGACGGACATGGCTAGATCGTCTTAGAATTTTATGACGATCACGAATATATATACTTTATAGGGTCTCATGTCAATATTTCAAGGTGTTACAAACGGAATGACAACGTTAGTATACCCCCATCCTGGAGGTGGAGGGTATAAAAATGGACATAAATGCAACGCAAAAAAATTACACGGAAATGCATGCATTTTAGAGTTAATTAACTTTTTTAGTGAAAAACAAGTAAGGAAAGGTTAAAGTCGGGCGGGGCCGACTATATAATACCCTACACCACTCCCTGCGTATGTACCTCGCTTTGATTACTAACCCAGGTATTTCATGGGAGCAATTTTATGTAGTTCATACAAATTATATAAATTATATTCATATAATTTATATGCTATAAATTCATTTTTAGTCAAATTTAACGAATATTGTAAATAATATGGTAATTGATCCAATTGTCTGACAGACAAATACAAATTATACAGTAGTTAACCAAAGTCATACCAAAGTATGGACATATGGACATCACCCAAACAATTCTCATTGCAACAATTGAAATCGGGAAGGATTTTTGCATCCTGTAAATGTATGTGTTTGACAAAAAATGTTAAATCGGAAAGGACATTTGTATAAGGGTATTTTGAAACCTGGAACGATGTGACTCACGTGTATGTATATAGGTGAAATATAATATGTAAAGTTTGGCCAAAATCGGTTAAACATTCGGGAGCAACATTTGTATGAGGGCTATATCTAACTCTGAACCGATCTTACTCACTTTCATCATAGGTTTTTTAGTTGGATTATAAAATGTTGTGCCAATTTTAAAGAAAATCGGGTACAATATGTGGTTTCTAAAGCGGGAAAAGTGAAATCAGGAGCGACATTTGTATGGGGGCTATATCTAAATCTGAACCGATCTTACCCAATTTTTGCATACGTGTTTCTAGTTGGATTATAAGATGTTCTGCAAAATTTAAAGAAAATCGGGTACAATATGTCGTTTTTACAGCGGAAAATTTCAAATCGGGAGCGACATTTGTATGGGGGCTATATCTAAATCTGAACCGATCTTACCCAATTTTCGTATACGTGTTTCTAGTTCGATTATAAGATGTTCTGCAAAATTTAAAGAAAATCGGGTACAAGCTGTCTTTTCTAGAGCGGAAAATGTCAAATCGGGAGCGACATTTGTATGGGGGCTATATCTAAATCTGAACCGATCTTACCCAATTTTTGCATACGTGTTTCTAGTTCGATTATAAGATGTTCTGCAAAATTTAAAGAAAATCGGGTACAATATGACGTTTCTAGAGCGGAAAATGTCAAATCGGGAGCGACATTTGTATGGGGGCTATATCTGAATCTGAACCGATCTTATCCAATTTTTGCATACGTGTTTCTAGTTGGATTATAAGATGTTCTGCCAAATTTAAAGAAAATCGGGTACAATATGTCGTTTATAGAGCGGAAAATGTCAAATCGGGAGCGACATTTGTATGGGGGCTATATCTAAATCTGAACCGATCTTACCCAATTTTCGTATACGTATTTCTAGTTCGATTATAAGATGTTCTGCAAAATTTAAAGAAAATCGGGTACAATATGACGTTTCTAGAGCGGAAAATGTCAAATCGGGAGCGACATTTGTATGGGGGCTATATCTGAATCTGAACCGATCTTATCCAATTTTTGCATACGTGTTTCTAGTTGGATTATAAGATGTTCTGCCAAATTTAAAGAAAATCGGGTACAATATGTCGTTTATAGAGCGGAAAATGTCAAATCGATCTTACCCAATTTTTGCATGCGTGTATCTAGTTGGATTATAAGATGTTCTGCAAAATTTAAAGAAAATCGGGTACAATATGTGGTTTCTAGAGCTGAAAATGTCAAATCGGGTGCGGCATTTGTATGGGGGCTATATCTAAATCTGAACCGATCTTACCCAACTTTTGCATACGTATTTCTAGTTGGATTATAAGATGTTCTGCCAAATTTAAAGAAAATCGGGTACAATATGTCGTTTCTAGAGCGGAAAATGTCAAATCGGGAGCGACATTTGTATGGGGGCTATATCTAAATCTGAACCGATCTTACCCAATTTTTGCATACGTGTTTCTAGTTGGATTATAAGATGTTCTGCCAAATTTAAAGAAAATCGGGTACAATGTGTCGTTTCTAGAGCGGAAAATGTCAAATCGGGAGCGACATTTGTATGGGGGCTATATCTAAATCTGAACCGATCTTACCCAATTTTTGCATGCGTGTATCTAGTTGGATTATAAGATGTTCTGCAAAATTTAAAGAAAATCGGGTACAATATGTGGTTTCTAGAGCTGAAAATGTCAAATCGGGTGCGGCATTTGTATGGGGGCTATATCTAAATCTGAACCGATCTTACCCAATTTTTGCATACGTATTTCTAGTTGGATTATAAGATGTTCTGCCAAATTTAAAGAAAATCGGGTACAATATGTCGTTTCTAGAGCGGAAAATGTCAAATCGGGAGCGACATTTGTATGGGGGCTATATCTAAATCTGAACCGATCTTACCCAATTTTTGCATACGTGTATCTAGTTGGATTATAAGATGTTCTGCAAAATTTAAAGAAAATCGGGTACAATATGTGGTTTCTAGAGCTGAAAATGTCAAATCGGGTGCGGCATTTGTATGGGGGCTATATCTAAATCTGAACCGATCTTTCCCAATTTTTGCATACGTATTTCTAGTTGGATTATAAGATGTTCTGCCAAATTGAAAGAAAATCGGGTACAATATGTCGTTTCTCGAGCGGAAAATGTCAAATCGGGAGCGACATTTGTATGGGGGCTATATCTAAATCTGAACCGATCTTACCCAATTTTTGCATACGTGTATCTAGTTGGATTATAAGATGTTCTGCCAAATTTAATGAAAATCGGGTACAATATGTCGTTTCTAGAGCGGAAAACGTCAAATCGGGAGCGACATTTGTATGGGGTCTATATCTAAATCTGAACCGATCTTACCCAATTTTTGCACAGGTGTTTCTAGTTGGATTATAAGATGCTGTGCCAATTTTAAAGAAAATCGGGCACAATATGTGGTTTCTAAAGCGGAAAAAGTGAAATAGGGAGCGACATTTGTATGGGGGATATATCTAAATCTGAACCGATCTTACCCAATTTTTGCATAGGTGTTTCTAGTTGGATTATAAGATGTTGTGCAAAATTTAAAGAAAATCGGGTACTATATGTGCTTTATAGGGCGGAAAACATTTGTATGGGGGCTATATCTAAATCTGAACCGATTTCCTCCAAATTCAATACCGATGGTCATTGGCCAGAAAAAATAACTTCTGCCAAGTTTCATGACAATCGGACAACAATTGCGACCTGTAGAGTGCGAACAAGCTTAGATGGACAGCAGACGGACAGACGGACAGACGGACAGACGGACGGACGGACGGACGGACGGACGGACAGACAGACATCGTTAAATCGACTCAGCTGGTGATTCTAAGCCGATCGGTATACTTAAAGGTGGGTCTAGTTCGATTATTTCTTGGTGTTACAAACATTTGGGGCGAAACTAACTTATAATACCCTAGCCCACGAAGTGGTGTAGGGTATAAAAATTGCAGATCATCATAATCCAATCTTTATTTATGGGGGGTGACAGCAGCAATTTATTTTCTTGGCCCATTCTAATAAAGTATATATATATGGGGTCTGAAACGAAGTGAAAGTGTTGCAAACGGAATGACAAAATTAATGTACACTCCATCCAACGGTAGACGTTATGAAAGATGTCTTCTCAACTTCATACTGGGCATTAGTAAAGGAGCTCTAATCAGAAATCGAAATTTTCAAGACCGGATGTAACGGGCCTTTTGCGAAAAAAATATGTCATCCATTCAAATGAACAATCCAACATAGTAGATTGTATTAGATTATTTAACACTTCATCAGGATAATCCGTGGCAACACTATAGAACTGACCATGTCGATCGGGCTTTCAGGAGACAACCGAACATTGAATCTCTAAACGTATCCTAGTCGTTGCTGGACAGAGCTTAATGTACTCTTTCACAATTCTCTTCATGCTCACTACTTCAGCTCATTTGAGTTGATGTTCAGGTTTTTGAACTTCCACCATCATTTTTCGCCGACAATGCCATGTACAGGGAGTAGTTGGCGGGGTAACATATGGTTGGTCCTGTCCAATTTGTTTTGCCTTTCTTTACTGGTTTCCTTTTTGAACACCAAACTAAAGTCCATTCAAGTTAATGGATTACAAATGTTGCACGCCTTATAAACCCCATTTCCAAAACGAAAATGATTTCCTCTTCCACTCCACTCTCTAAGTTTACCATAAGTGTTGTGTGAGCAACATTTTTCTTCTTGTTCAGCATAAACTCAACAACAAACAACTCTATTTTTATTTTCCTCTATATAATTTAATTCTTAAAAAATTCGCACGAGCAAAAGGAGTGAAAAAAACAAACTGCAACTAAATTGAGGCACATATGAAGTTTACAGAATATAAAAACAGCCAGCACCCAGAAATAATGGGGGAAAAGTTACCCCGCTGGTTAATGGCCACAAATGTTGCTACGGCTGGTGGTGCTCGTGGTGCTGGTGCGACAACAAGCACTGCTGCTGCTACTGCCACGGCTAGTGTTGGTGGCATTGAGTTGTTGCTGATGCCGCCAGTTGTTATATGTACTCGTAGTATGGCCAGACTAGTACGGCTACTGGCGTGCGTATGTTGCTGCATATTTCGGTCGGGATTTTCTTTTTTCATTTGGTTGGTAGTTAACTGAAGGCTTTTAAGTGTAATTGCCGTACCCCAAGTGTATATAACGAGCATTATTTTTATGCATTTTCTAGACGCTTTTAACAATATTACTATGGATTCTTGTACGCTTTTTCATCTCCCGTCGTTTTTTCCAATGTGCTCGGGTTTTTTATTACTCGTTTTATAGTTGTTAAAATAGGAGATATTAAAAAGGATTTAAAAATTGTTTAAAATATATATAAAAAAAAAACAATATTTAAAGGATGCCATTTTTCTTTACACGGACGACAGATGTTTATTGCTTAGCTTGAGTTAAATCAGTAGTCAACAATCTATATATATAGAAGAGTTGCGGCTGATAAACATCGAACCTACGCCCTGGCTAAACAGCAGAAGCTAGAAACACTGCTTACACTGACAAGCTACAAACAGGGATTTTCGAAATTTCTACTTTTAAGGAAGGAAAGAGACAAAAAGGGGTAAAACAAGAAAAAAATCGTGCACATCTGTATTTACATTTCTTTGACAACGTAGACTTGCAACATAAGTGTATTTTTCGAAATTTGTACTTGTACGAGGAGAGCGGGACAAAAAGGGATAAAAATAGTACCAATTTAAGGATTGCAGCTATAGTCGTGAATTTTGGTGTGTAAAAACCTTTAACCACATAGAAGCGCAATATAAATGAATTTTTGTACTTTTAAGTGATGAACGTCACAAAAGGGATAAAAATGGTACTAATCTAATTATTGCAGCTTAGTCGTGAAATTAGATGTTTACATTCCTCTGATTATGTAGAAGCGCAGTAAAATTGGATTTTTCGAAATTTCTACATTAAGGGGACAAAAAGGGATTTCCTCTGACAACGTAGAAGCGGAATCTAAATAGATTTTTCAAATTTTGTACTTTTTAGGGGAGCGAGGCATCAAAATGGATAAAAATTGTACCAATTTAAGTATTGCAGCTATAGTCGTGATATTTTTTTGCGAAAACTCCTCTGAATCGAAATGGATTTTTCGAAATTTCTATTTATAAGAGGTGAGCGGGACAAAAATGGTACCAACTCTAGTTTTGCAGCTATAATCGTGAAATTTGACCACGTACAAGTGCAGTAAAATTGGGGTTTTCGAAATTTGCACCTTTATGGGGTGCCCGGAAAAAAAAGAGATAAAAATCGTACCGACTAAAGTATTAAGCTAGAATCGTGAAATTTGGTTTGCAAATTCCTCTTACAACGTAGAAGCGCAATCAGAATGGATTTTTTTCGAAATCTGTTCTTATAATGGGTGAACGGTACAAAAAGGGATAAAAATGGTACCAAATTTAGTAATGCAGCTATAGTCGTAAAATTTGATATGTAAATTCCTCTGACCGCTTCTGATAGAAGCGTAGTAAAATTGGATTTTTCGAAATTTGAACTGTTAGGGGTGAGCGGCACAAAAGGGGATAAAATTGGTACCAAGTAATTTGTTACTTTTAGGTGGTGCGCGGGACAAAACGGGATAAAAACGGTACCAACTACAGTATTGCAGCTAGAATCGTGAAATTTGGTATGAAAGTTCCTCTGGCCACGTAGAAGTGAAGTAAAATTGGATTTTTCGAAATTTGTAGCTTTAAAAAGTGCCCGGGATAAACAAGAATAAAAATGGAGTACAGCCATGTAATTACGTAAAGGCGGAGCATAAATGGATATTTCAAAATTGGTACTTTTAAGAAGGATGCATGACGAAAAGGTATAAATGTGGTACCAAATAAAGTACATTATTTTAGGAGAGAAGCGAGAACATATGTTACCTATAAGTAATTTTTCAAAATTTTCACTTTTTGGGAAAGAGGCACAATAACTAATAAATAATATACCCTCCACCACGCAGTGCATTCCATAGTATTACCGGTAGATTAATGGCTGTCGACTTTACATAGAAGTGCGGAACCATATTAGGAAAATTGTTATATTTTCTATGCACATTACTATATTTGTTTTCTATTTCAAACTATAAGGCATACTTATGAGCAGCGTTTTAAAAAAATTGCCTTGCTTCATTATTATAATAATAATAGTCCACTGCTATATATAAATATAATACTGCAATTGTAATCAAAAAGTGAACATGATGCAGCAACCTTCAAAAAAACTGTATTGTCAGGCATCATTAGGGAGAAACATTTTGCCCCATTTGCAATATCTTGATTCAGCCTACAGACAAAGTAAATGAAAAGTACAAATTTCAAAGTTTCGTTATGCTTCGGGTCCACATTGGAATGTACACATCTAATTTCATGATTCTAGGTACCAGTTTTATTTGATCATTTTGATCCTACAAGTACGAACTATGAGAAACAATCATAATTTGCGTGTCCTTGAAGACAGACGCGTGTAAACACTGAATTTCATGATTCTAACTACAGCCCTTTGCTTGGTACCAATTTTATCCCGTTTAATCCAAAAGGTACAAATATCGAAATACATCTTTATTTTTCGCATCTACACAGTCAGTGCAATGTACACACCGAATTTCACCATTCTAAGTCCAGCCGTTTGGTTGGTACCTTTTTCATCCCCTCTTGCCCCATTTCTACCTAAAAGTCAAAATTTCGAAAAATTCCTTTGTGTTTCCGGTCTATACAGTCAGATAAATGCATACAGCGAATTTCACGATTTCAGTTTCAGCGATTTGGTTGGTACCATTTATATCCCAATTGTATCCCGAATTTCGAAATATCACTCTATTTTATGTGTCTACGTAATTTTATGAATGTACACACCGAATTTTATGTTTCTAGCTGTTGTCGTATCATTGGTACCATTTTTATCCCCTTTTGTCCAATTTCACCCGCTAAATCTTTTTTGTGCTTTTCGGTGTTTAAAAAATTTGCTTAAATAATATAAATATTAGGGGTATTTGCAGTCCATGTTAGGGACAATTTTTTTCCTCAGGGCTGATTTCACCTTAGTGATCAATCCCTAGCTATCTGCAATCACAAGACACGTTTAGGGACAGACAGCTAGACGGGCATGGCTAGATCGTCTTAGAATTTTAACACGACACAGAATATATATCGAAGGCTTTTAAGTGGCTATGAACCATTTTCTCGAAAATGCGTTTCTGATTCCAAACTTTTCCCAGATTTGGATGTCATCTCTCATATAAATTTGGAAAAGATTTTTTTTCCTAAAGACATTTTTTTCAAATTTTTCTGATTTGGCATCCACTCAAACGTTAGTTTGTGACTGCATAAGTGGCTATAAACATAAAAATAATATAAATAAAATAGTTCAACAATGGAGCGGCATATAACCGAAGATTATAATTCGATTTTGTTTATATATTTAGGTCATATCGTATTATAAAATTCCATCATTTCGCGTTAATAGCATTTTGATTCCCAAGTTATCAGGTTAAAGTTTCTGTATAGTCAAAAATTGTGAAAAGTATCTTTAGAAAAACCTGCGTAACTTTTTATTATATTGAGAATACCAAAATATTTCTTTGGTATGTGATTGCCGACTTCATGGGGACTATTTGTGTCAGAAAAGTTTCAGAAGCCTGGATTAACAAAGTTAAAATGTAAGCAATTGCAACCGCGAATTTTGGATTTTTCAAAAATTGCAGTGATTTTCGCGACTGGCTACATACAGCGTTTTCCAACAAGAGGTGTTATTATGGTATTCAAAGCAAAATGTCATTTTTTGAGATAAATGATCGGATGTTTATTTCATAATAAAGGGGAAGGTATGCCGTTAATAATGAAAAACAACATCAGCCAAATGGCAACCACGACCACGATTACAGGACCATATCCTTTTCAGGCAATTTTCCATAACCAAATCGCAAAGTGGCTGCCCTATGTCCTCTATAGGCTCACGAATTCTATCTTTGAGGTCTTGAATCGACGCTGGGCTGTTGGCGTAGACCTTATCTTTCGTGTGGCCCCAAAGTAAGTAGTCGCAAGGTGTTAAATCACAAGATATCGGTGGCCAATTTTGATCACCTCTTCGAGAGATAACACGGTCCGGAAACTTTTTCCGTAATAGGGCAATGGTTTCGTTGCTTGTGTGGCACGTAGCACCGTCTTGTTAAAAGTAGACGTTGTTCAGATCAATACCATCCAACTACGACCATAAAAAATCATTATTCATCTCTCACCGTAACTGTTGATCCAATCTAATTTTCGAAAAAGTAAGGTCCAATGACCCCGCCGGACCATAAACCGCACCAAACAGTCACACGATGAGGATGGAGAGGCTTCTCAACTCTGGGGTTTCCGAGCCCAGATGAGACAATTTTGCTTTGTTGTCGTAGCCACCGAGATGGAATTGGGACTCATCAGTCAAGATGATTTTTCGATGGAATTCCGGATCATTTTCATTCATGAATTTTAATAATTACAATGCATTGTTGAAGCGTGTATCGTTCGATTTTTATACACTCCACGAGAGTATTATGTCTTTGTACATTTGTTTGTAACACTCAAAAGGAAACGAGTTAGACCCACTGTTTATTATACAGATCGGCTTAGAATCACTTTCTGAGTCGATTTAGCAATGTCCGTCTGTCTGTCCAGCTGTCCGTCCATCTATTCTTGTAATCACGATACAGGTCCCAATTGTAGACGGAACCAAATGAAACTTTGCACAACGAAGTTTTTCGGGATAAGGACGAACACTTTTTAAATTGATGAAAATCGGTTCAGATTTAGATATAGCCCCCATACGAATGTCACTCCCGATTTGACTCTTTTCACGCTGGATACAACATATTTTAACAGATTTGGTTCAAATTTGCTAGAACATCTTATTTTTCCAATATAAACACCCATGATAAAAATGGGTCAGATCGGTTCAGATTTATATATAGCCCCATACAAATTTCGCTCCCAATGTGACTTTTTCCGCTCTTTTCAAATTTGGCAAACCATCTTATATTTAAACTAGGAACACCTGCGGTGAAAATAGGTCAGATAGGTTCAGATTTATATATAGCTCCCATTCAAATTTCACTATCGATTTTACTTTTTCTGCTCTAGATACCACATATTTTATCAGATTGTTTTCAAATTTCGCAAAACATCTTATATTTAAACTAGGAACACCTCTGGTGAAAATAGGTCAGATAGGTTCAGATTTATATATCGCTCCCGATTTGATTTTTAGTGCTCTAGATACCACATATTTTAACAGATCTTCTTCAAATTTGGCAAAATATCTAATGTTCCACTAGAAACACCCATGGTGAAAATGGGTCAGATCGGTTCAGATTTATATATATTTATATTCGCTCCCAGCTTGACTATTCCCCCCAGTAACTACGTATTTTCAGAGAATTTCTTCATATTGAACATAACACTTTATACTTGCGCTGGAAGAACCTATTGTGTAAGTGGGTCACATAATTCCATGTTTGGATATAGATCGGATACAGATATTCTTCTCGATGTGACAAATTGGGTCAGGACATATTAGCCTATGATTAGGAAGCATACAAAAATCCTTTCCGTTTTCAATTTTTTAACGAATTGAATTGTATTCGGAAGAAAGTGGAGTGTATCACATAGTCGGCCCCGCCCGACTTTAGCCTTTCCTTATTTGTTATTTTAACTTGTCAAATGTCAAAGAATAAAAGCTTCTAAAGTGACAACTACCGAAATACCGGCTGATTCAAAATAACACCTCTTGTTGGAAAACCCTGTATATGTTAGAAGTATTTGTTCTTAGTACAGAACAGTTTTCACAGTAGTTTTCTAGAACACGCGAAAATCAAAAAAAAAAAAAAAAACAAAAATGTCATGAATGAAAATCATTTTAGCCATATTTCCACCGAAAATTAAAATTTTCAAAAAAAAAATGTCCAATTTGTATTTTTTGTTTACCGTGCCCTACCGTAATATAATGGAAAAAGGGATGAAAATGGTACCAATCTGACGGATGAAGCTGGAATCTTTAAATGCGCTGTGTACATCACAGAAAATGCGTTTTCTACACAACATTGCCAAGATTTCATGAAAAACGTTATCTGCGATAAAAGAGTTCGTCTAGAGAAGAGTAATTTTGGAAATTGGACTTAAAGATGAAATGCAAGCTCTACTCAAGATTAAAGAAAGCATTTAAAAATACTCTCAATTTAATGTTCTGTTTGTGTTTATTAAAGTGCCCAGAAAAAGTTCCATACTGAAGCTTATTCCACAGAGTCACTCCTGATTGACTGGAGTCGTAGATTGGAACGTTTCAGAGTTATCCTGGGTAACACCCTAGATATTTCTTAAAATTAAAATTTTTCAAATTAAAACATATGTGTACTCACTGGCTATATGTTCGTTATGAAAGGCCAACATTGTTATTTCCGTAGTAAATTGTTTATTTGTTTCTTGTTGCTGTTGCTACTGTTGTTATTCTTCTTTTTATCTTCTGGTTGATGATGATATTTTATTTCTTCCTCTAGAAATTAATTATTATTTTCTCTTCACAGACAAAAAAACGCGCGCACACGCTTACACACAGATATACAGATAAACGCAAAAAACACAGATGTTGTTCACGATTTATGATATTTTTTCATTCACATTTATACGTTCATTCATTCATACGGCTACGTTTATCGCTGCTTATAACCGAACCGAGCGGCAACACCTGTAAAGAGAGTAAACAAAGTGGAAGTATGAAAAAAAAAACATTGTTAACAAAAAAGTTTCAAATTGTTTTTTAAAAATGATATACAAATTTCGTGTTTTTATGTGTCGCCTTGTACACGGAAAGTTTTGTGGGGGAGGGCAGCAGCAGTGCACAACAGTTTTGTTGTGCCCGATAAATGTTGCATGACTTTTAGCCGGGCTTTTTGGCTTGTTTATGTTTTGAATAATGCGTCTGGATATGTTTTATGTCAACACTACAACTGCTGCTTGTGCTACTGCCGCTGCTGCTACTAGACAAATAGGTGGAATAAAATATGTTTGCAACAAAATGTTGCAAGTTCGTAAAGTCTGATATTTTATGCAAAATATACGAAACAAAGTTGTGCTATACACACACAGTTGGTATATTGCGTAGGGGCAGATGTTTGTGACGGAGTTGCTCCACTTTTCACCATATAAGATGTGGTTATTTGCTCCTATCTTTTTATAACATACACCACTTCGTGGACTAGGGTATTATAAGTTAGTTTTCCGCCAAATGTTTGTAACACCAAGAAATAATCGAGCTAGACCCACCTAGACCCACCCACCCATTTTTTGTTTACATAACTAAGTGAAAAATTATTTCATAATATTTGAGCATATAAGTGGGCACATTAAATAAAAATTAGTTTCATATCGTTTGTGGCGTATGTTTTGAGAAATAAGCACATAGTTTTAATTGGGGTACCATGACTTTTGCTGCTCACTGTATGTGCGAATATCACAGAAATTACTGACGATGTCATTCTGAAATTTTCAGGGAATGTATCGCACAAATGTAGGAATTTGAATCGAAAATTTGAAAAAATAACATATATTTTTTGTTAATTATTCTGAAAATGTTTTTTCTTTCCTTATTTCCCTACTATCTTTTTATGTTAATAAAACAACAATATTTCCACAATTCGTGTATTGTAAACAATATATTATTGTCTCTATTGTAAACAATATATATTGTTATATATTATAGTTTCTAATAGAACGGAAAACATATATGGTTGTTTTTACATGTTTTATGAACATCTAAAAAACATAAATTAAAAAAAATGCTAGGTAGTTTTATGTATGTATTTATTTATGTATATTTAGGTAAAAACATATATCCTATCATTTTATTAACAAATATAAGTAATGTTGACAATTCTATAATTCTGTCCTTTCATATATTTTATTATTATTATCAAAATCAAAATTTTTAAAATAATTTTGTAATATTTTATTAACAAAATGAGTACATTTGTGCCGATATCTCACGAACCAATTGCGATCCTATTCTGAAATGTACGGAATGTGTGCTACATACATAAAGCTACATGCTATATAATTAAAAAATATATATGATTCATTCCATGTCAAGCGGTACGATTTGTGACCTCGATAGCTGCGATTGTGTTGAAAGTTTGTACATGTATTCTTCTCATAGAAATATTGTATACGTATTTTTGGAAAAAAATTGATTTTTTTCACGAGTTACGACAAATTTAACAGTGTAAAACAAGTAAGGAACTGCTAAAGTCGGGTGGAGTCGACTATATGATACACTCCACTTTCTATCCGAATACAATCCAACTCGGCAAGAAAAGTTAAAACGTGAAGAATTTTTGTATGTTTCCTAATCATAGGCTAATATGATCTGGTCCGATTTGCCAAATCGATAAGAATATTTGTATCGGGGCTATATCCAAACATGGAATAAAGTGACTAACTTTCACAATAAGTTCTTCCAGTTCAAATATAACGCGTTATGCTCACTTTGAAGAAATTCGGTGAAAATTCGTGGTTTCTGGGGCGAAAAAAGTCTATCCGGGAGCCAAATTTGTATGGGAGCTATATGTAAATCTGAACCGATCTGACCTACTTCAACCATAAGTGTTCCTCGTTTAAGTATAAGATGTTTTGCCAAATTTGAAGACAATCTGATACAATATGTCGTTTATAGAGTGGAAAAAGTGAAATCGGGAGTGAAATTTGTGTGGGAGCTATATATAAATCTGAATCAATCTAACACATTTTGAGCACAGGTGTTTGTAGTCGAAATATAAGATGTTTTGCCAAATCTGAAGACAATCTGATATAATTTGTGGTTTCTAGAGCGGAAAAAATCAAATCGGAAGCGAAATTTTAATGGGAGCTATATAAATCTGAACCGATCTTACCCATTTTCACCATTGGTGTTTCTAGTTTAAATATAAGATGTTTTTCCAAATCTGAACACAATCTGAAACAAGATGTGGTGTTTAGAGCGGAAAAAATCAAGTCGGGAGCGAAAATTGTATGGGAGCTATATATAAATCTGAACCGATCTAACACATTTTTACCACAGGTGTTTCTAGTTGAAATATAACATGTTTTGCCAAATATGAAGTCAATCTGATACAATATGTGGTTTCTAGAGCGGAAAAAGTAAAATCGGGAGCGAAGTTTTAATGGGAACTATATATAAAGTTGAACCGATCTGACCTATTTTCACCATAGGTGTTCCTAGTTTAAATATAAGATGTTTTGCCAAATCTGAAGACAATCTGATACAATTTGTGGTTTCTAGAGCGGAAAAAAATCAAATCGGGAGCGAAATTTGTCTGGGATCTATATATAAATCTGAACCGATCTAACATATTTTTACCACAGGAGTTTGTAGTTGAAATATAATATGTTTTGCCAAATCTGAAGACAAACGGATACAAAATGTGGTTTCTAGAGCGGAAAAAGTCAAATCGGGAGCGAAATTTGTATGGGAGCTATATATAAATCTGAACCAATCTGACTTATATTCCCCATGGTTGTTTCTAGTGGAAATATAAGATGTTTTGCCAAACCTGAAGACAAACGGATACAAAATGTGGTTTCTAGAGTGGAAAAAGTCAAATCGGGAGCGAAATTTGTATGGGGACTATATCTAAATCTGAACCAATATATTCCATTTTCAACACAGATGTTTCTAGTAGAATTATAAGGTAATGCAAGGTAATTTGAAGCAAATCAAGTGAAATATGTGGTCTCTAGAACGGAAAAAGTCAAATCGGGAGCGAAATTTGTATGGGAGCTATATGTAAATCTGAACCGATCTAACACATTTTTACCACAGGTGTTTCTAGTTGAATTATAAGATGTTTTGCCAATTTTGAAGAAAATCTGTTGTAATATGTGGTATCTAGAGTGAAAAGAGTCAAATAGGGAGTGAAATTCGTATGGGAGCTATATGTAAATCTGAACCGATCTGACCCATTTTCACTATGGGTGTTTCTAGGACAAATATAATATATTTCGCCTAATTTGAAGAGGATCTGTTAAAATATGTGGTTTCTGGGGCGGAAAAAGTTAAATCGGGAGTGAAATTCGTATGGGGGCTATATCTAAATCTGAACCGATTTTCTTCAAATTAAATAGCGTTCGTTCTTATCCCGAAAAACTTCGTTGTGCAAAGTTTCGTTTGGTTCTGGCTTCAATTGCGACCTGCATCGTGATTACAACAATAGATGGACAGACGGACATTGCTAAAGCGATTCAAAAAGTGATTCTTAGTCGATCGGTATAATTAACAATGGGTATATCTCTTCCTTTTGGGTGTTACAAACAAATGCATAAATACATAATACTCTCGTGGAGTGTATAAATACTACTTTTTCAAAAAGGTGTGTTCATTCAATCGCCTGTAACTCCTGAAATACTTTACCGATTTTAATGTGTTTTACCTTGTTTTGAAGGTAATTTCATTTACTTTTAAAATATGTCATAGCAGTTTTAGATTTTTTAAATGTTATTCCGAATTTCCGTGTAGAAGTTACATTGGTTTTAATTTAACATAAAATATGGGCCATTTATGTGGGAGGTACCAGAAATGGCGTGGCAATTTCACTCAACTTCCAACTTCGTGAAACGGATTTGGTCCAAACATGTTTAGAGTCTTGAGTCATTCTTTCGATACGTTACACTTTTTTCTGTCCCAAATGATTACCTCTTATTCTGTAGAGTGATGGTATAAACACCATTTGTATCCATTTCTTTATAATGTATAAATCCGCATGATAATAATTTAATTTAAAAGAAAAACTTTGATCAGGTTTCTACCGATTTCAGCAGGCAAATATCGAAAAAGACGGTCTTAGCACACAGCTTCAAACTCACTTGTAGGGCATCAAGCCAACTCGACTTTAGCCTACCATATGTAGAGTGTCTCATTCAACTCTCAATAAATGGAAAGAATTTTGTGCAAAACTGGTTGAAAGACCAATGCTTTCGTAGACAAATGGCAACCGTCTAAAGCTCTACGACCTCTTTCAGCAACGAAACTTTGGTGGGTATTGTTGTCACAAATTGTGTCCCAAGAAAACTCTTGCCGGCCAAACAAATCAAAACTCCACAGACATGATTTGTTAAAAGTAAAACACTAAAAAAATAAATACTTATTTAGAATAATGTTAACGAGAATATGAAAAATAACTTATATACCACACCACTTGGCTATTATAGCGATTTCATTTGTAAGTTCAACAGAAATTCGTGTCACTTCAGCAATTATACAATTTTTGCGTTTCACTCTTTCTAAATGCTATTTCCTTTCCCCAAATGTTATCGTTTTACGAACACCATTTCACTGTCTAACTGCTGGAAAAGGCAGCTCTTTAATTTATGCACAAAACAACGAAAAATCATTGACTTCCTGTTCCTTCTCACATTTTTCGAACAACCGGAAATGTCTAGTCAAACTTAAAATATTTATACGACGAGTACCATGACTAAAGTGCAACTTCCTCTCAGTCGCTGGGTAAATATTTCAAAGTTTCATTTGCCGCGCGTTTTTGGTCTAAAATTAAAATTTGTGTTTCATGGCCAAAACAAAACTAAAACGAATGGGATGGTAAAACTACCAAATCAAGAAGTCTTGTTTTATGAATGCCTGTCAAAGATTTCGTTTTGTTTTTGTGTCGCGAGTGAGTGGGAAAGTACACAATCTTTTGCCGAAATATCTTGGAGGCAACGGATGTAGAAAGTAAGCTTGTGTAGCAAAAATGTCCGTTCCGCTGAATGAAATGTCGGATACATTAAGAAATTTATTAACGATATTGACACGTTGATTTTAATCGAACAGTCAAAGTGTTACTTATGTTTAACTGGAGCACAAAATATCGTTTATTATTTGGAAATTTCAATCTAATCATATACCTTAGGTTGGAGCAGAACAATAAGATGAATGTTCTCCAAATAGCTACGTAAATAGTTGTGTGAACTTCATTAGCATCAAAAATGTTTTATGCAACTACCTCGTGGTCTGTGAAAACGCAAATTACAAAGTTTACATTTAAGCGGAATTAAATAGATTTGAGTATATAGAAAGGTGGTGTACAAAAGTTGAACATAAATTGAAAAAATATAAAATGATGTTCGAACGGGTCGTCGTATATAGGGGAATTCCATGTAAATCCAACCAGAGATTTTCGAAGATCTTTTGATTTTGATGAAATTTAATAAAAGTTTTTATTGTCTAACATTGATATAACGTATTTTTGTAATTTTTCAAAACATGATTTTTTTATTTTATTTTTTTATAAAATAATATTTTTTAAAATATAACGTATATTTGTTATTTTTCAAAAAATACTTTTCTTATTTTATAAAAAAATATTTTTTTTTAATTTCTATTTCTTTGGTAAAAACTAACAATTCTTCTGAAAAAAATCTCCATATTTATCAAACAAAAATATATGACATATACTTTCAAAGTGACACACTTTTCAAAAATTTTAAAAGTAATTTTGTCTAACTTAATATTTTGCAATACCAATCTTTTTTGTCAATTTTCATTAAAATCGGAAGACCATAGAAAATGTATCATTTATTTAATATGGAATTCCATATTTGTGCCGATATCTCAGATACTACTTGGGTTCGCACTCTGATATTTACAGAAGATATTCAGTATGCACGTAGTTTTTTTAGCCCAGGAAAAATTAACTAGGATTAAATATGATTTTTTTAAATAAATCTCAACAGATTTCGGCATGAAAAGAAAATAGTTAAAAAGGAAAACCATTGGAGTACTTCTACATTTTTGACGATATCTGAGAAAAAAGGGAGATTTTTTAAAATAAATTTTTAATATTTGATTTGAATTTGAATTTGATGGTGACACTTACTACATGGCTGCACACTCTTTAAGTAAATGATGCACCTAAACGAATGAACACTACAACTCACTTTCTGAATATCAACCAAAACCGCGCATGTTGCCATCTCATTAAGTCACATATGTAGGTATGTGTATATGCTGTTGTAGATACCCAGCAATACTTCATTTTTCGTTTGTTTTAATTCGGTCTGTAATTAATATTTGATTTGAAGTGGGGTATTGACTGGCTCAATACCACTTTATATATTATATAATACAAATTTATTTACAAATAAATAAATAATTTATTTAAATTTGCATTCCATAAAATGGTATTTAGCCAGGACAATATTCCTAGTTCAAATCAAATGTTGAGTAGAGACTGAAATAAAACAAACGAAAATAAATTTTCAATATTAACATTGATATATTATATATATATTGATAATATTATTTCCGCTACAAACCTGCAATTCTTCTGTACAAAATTGTCTTAATTTTTTTACAGAACAAACGTTGACTCATTGAAAACTAAAAAAACTGCAAAGTTACTGAGTTTTCAATATCCTTCAAAAAAAAAAATAGTCGATTATAATATCTTGCAATACCAAATACGTTCAATAAATTCCATGCAAATCGTAGGACCTTCGAAAAATTTTATTCGGTTTTATATAGTATTACTGAAATAATTCTTTTTTTTGTAATTTTGAGAACCTCAAATAGGTGATGTCAGACGAGGGAGAAGAATATCGGTTAAAATACATGCATTAACTACTACTTCAAGTTCTCCCCTTTAAAAAGTTGAAGTTTATTTATTTGAAATGGTTGTTTATGCTAAACATATAAAGGTCGAAACATCAAATTTGAATTATTTTTAACACAAATTCTTTTCTTTCATTTGATACGCATATCGTGGCTATCAAAAGTACGAAAATAAATTATGTCGGTAATATTATGTAAAACCACAACATTTCGAAGGTCATCCGATGTGGATGGAATTTATTGCGTACTGCAAGATATTATAATCAACTCAAAAACGTTGAAATGAATATTTTTCAAGGAGTCATAACACCGCCAGTGTATGACTCGGAAAATTACGAAAATAAATTATTATAACATATCGAGGGTTTATATTCATAAGTGGCCCATTTTCTCGAAAATGAGCTTTTGATGCCAAACTTTTCTCAGATTTGGATGTCATCTTTCAAATAAATTTGAAGAATAAGATTTCTTTTCTAAAGCCATTTTTTAAATTTGGCTATCTACTCACACGTTAATTTGTGACTGCAAAAGTGGCTATGAACATAAAAATAATATAGTTCAAAAATGGGGCAATATATAACAGAAGGTTGTAATTCGCTACAACGATTTTGTTTCCAGATTTAGGGCATATCGCATTATCAAATTCCATCATTTCGCGGTTAATAGCATTTTGGTTCCCAAGTTATAAGGCTAAAATAGGATAATTAAGGGCTGTAAAGTAAAAAATTGTGAAAAGTATATCTAGAAAAACCCGCGTAACTTTTTATTATATTGAGAACACCAAAATACAAACACCGATCTCTTTATTTTTCACAATTTTCACTATTATAGCTGTAGGCGTTTGTTTGGTGCCACAATTATACCATTTAGTCTCGTTTTCTCTCTAAATTCGAAATTTCGAAAAATGTTTTTACTGCAAATGGAAACAGACGATTGAATCTATTCAGTTTAATCTGGAACCATTTATATACCTGTTTTCCCACTAATTAAAGAAAAAATACTTTTATTTTGCTACGTCATTAAAGGTGAATTTCATATTTCGATTAGTACCATTTTTATCGGAGGGCATGGCTAAATAGTCTCAGATATTTTGGGGTCTCCATGGATTTTTCAAGATATTGCAAAGCTAATGACATTGGCTAATCAGATTGTATACAAATGTGTAAGTTAGGAACGGTTGAAGTTCTCTTTTGCTGTGGGCGTTTATGGCTTGACTAAAATAATAGTAATAACCCTATAGCGGTAGTAGCGCAAATCAGAAGGTCGGAGGACTGGTGACGTACCAAAAAAATCCACAGGGATTATATGGTCACCTGGAAATTTTGAATAAGAGCTGATGTAATATTTTGGTTCTAAAGAAATACGAATGGATTAATTGTATAGGGTCTATATAAAAACAAAGACCCATTTTGTTCAGTTTCATGGTAGATGCTCTTAATTGAAATATAACGTGATATGGAAAATTTGATCAAAATTCAATATAAAACGTAAATTCTGAGATTTTATTATTTCCCAGCTTCTACATGTTGAAAGCATTCGAAATTAATGTCAAATTAACTTCAAACTTTTCTGTCCAGCAATTGAGTAGTGATATTAACTTACATTCTTCCCTCTTTCCCCACATGTTATGATGTTTTGATATATTCACCGTAAAATTGCACTTCAGATTTTAATTCTTAAAGCGTATATAAAATTACTTTAAGTAAAGAAGAGAATAAATAACATATATCTTGATAAGGGGTTGAACAATTTCGAAAACTATCGAAAATTATTCCCATCCTAAAATATACATTTTTGGAATTTAAAATTATTTTAATAGGTCTTTTCGACCTCCCTTACATAATTTATAAGTGATTCAATTTCATAATCATTTCCCCAATTGAATATCCTTTATTAATACGTTGACTTAAATCCAGTCCCTCTGCTTCCACATTCTATGTGCACTAGAGCGTACCAGGTTACAAGTAAAAAAAAAAAGTTCGCCGTACACCTTCGAATATGAAGTATTATTGAAAGGTAGTTTCAAAAAAAAATTTTTTATTTTTTTATGCCGAACGTAAGGGTCGCGCTTTTACATTTTTCTATATAACTTCTGCATTTATAAAGGGATTTTAAAGTGTGATACATCGATGTTTTTGTCTCGACGAGCCGATTTTTTTGAAAATCGACATACTTCCTTAGGAAGAGTTTCATGATTTTATGCGAGCTTTAATTTTCTGATATTAGAGTGGTACATTAGGGTAGTAGCAACTGAGATATGATGGGTAAGTACCAGAAGGGGGTGCTTGAGCTTAATGACTTCAAAGACAAAAAAATCGGCCGAGACAAAAACATCGATGTATCACACTTTAAAATCCGTTTATAAATGCAGAAGTTATATAGAAAAATGTAAAAGCGCGACCCCTACGTTCGGCATAAAAAAATAAAAAAAAAATTTTGAAACTACCTTTCAATAATACTTCATATTCGAAGGTGTACGGCGAACTTTTTTTTTGAGGTACGCCCTAATGTGCACCTCCACTTATTGTGGAATATATCCACGATACTCAAATGTTTTACATTTTATACAGACATTGTTGAATTGACCGTGGTGGTGATTCCAAGACGATCGAGTAACAGTGTCTATATCCTTATTTATCACCATTTTTCTCAAATATTATAATGAAGAATATAAGATCGTCAAAAAAGTAAAGAAAACAAGAAAGGCTAAAGACGGAGGGGCCGACTATACACACTCCACTTTCTATCCGAAAACAATTCAACTCGGTAAAAAAGTGAAAACGGGAAGAATTTGTGTTTGTTTCCTAATCATAGGCTAATATTACCTGGTCCAATTTGTCAAATCGAAAATATTTATATCGGTGCTATATCCAAACATGAAATATAGTGACTAACTTTCACTTTCAAGTTCATCTAGTTCAAATATAACGTGTTAAGCTCATTTTGTGAAAATTAATGCATTTTTTGTATGGGAGCTACAGGGTGATTTTTTAAGAGCTTGATAACTTTTTTTTAAAAAAAAACGCATAAAATTTGCAAAATCTCATCGGTTCTTTATTTGAAACGTTAGATTGGTCCATGACATTTACTTTTTGAAGATAATTTCATTTAAATGTTGACCGCGGCTGCGTCTTAGGTGGTCCATCCGCTTAGTCCAATTTTGGCATTTCCACGTTTTTGAGTAACAGAGACCCAATTGGTGCGAACGGCGACGAATCGAAAATTGGTGGTCATCATTAACACTGGCCGATACAGCTGCGATATTTTCTTCAGTTCGCACTCTACGTAAGCGTGTTGGTGGTTTAATGTCCAACAATGTAAATTTGGTGCGAAATTTAGTCACAATAGCCCGAATAGCCGCTTCAGTGGGTCGATTAAACTGACCATAAAATGGAAGCGCGCAATGAACTTTCTTAACAGAGCACGCATTTTGATAATAAAATTCAATAATTTGCAAGCGTTGTTCGTTTGTAAGACGATTCATGATGAAATGTCAAAGCATACTGAGCATCTTTCTCTTTGACACCATGTCTGAAATCCCACGTGATCTGTCAAATACTAATGCATGAAAATCCTAACCTCAAAAAAATCACTCTTTATATGTAAATCTGAACCGATGACCCATTATCACCATGGGTGTTTCCAGTTGAAATATGAGATAATTTGAAAGATTTGAGGAAGATCTGTTAAAATATGTGGTTTTTAGAGTGGAAAAAGAGAAATCGGGAGTGAAATTTGTGTGGGAGCTATATATAAATCTGAACCGATATGCCCATTTGCGCCATGGCTTTTTATAGAAGAAATATAAGATATTTCGGCTAATTTGATGAGGATCTGTTAAAATATGTGGCTTCTAGAGCAGAAAAAGTCAAATCGGGAGCGAAATTTGTATGGGAGCTATATAAATGTGAACCGATCTGACCTATATTCACCATGGTTGTTTCTGGTGCGAAAATATAACATGTTTCGCCAAATCTGAAGACAATCTGATACAATATGTGGTTTATAGAGTGGAAAAAGTGAAATGGGGAGTGAAATTTGTGTGGGAGCTATATATAAATCTGAACCGATCTGACCTTTATTCACCATGGTTGTTTCTAGAGGAAATATAAGATGTTTTGCCAAATCTGAAGACAATCTGATACAATATGTGGTTTCTAGAACAGAAATCGGGCGCGAAATTTTAATGGGAGCTATATAAATCTGAATCGATCTTACCCATTTTCACCATTGGTGTTTCTAGTTTAAATATAAGATGTTTTTCCAAATCTGAAGACAATCTGATACAGTTTGTGGTTTCTAGAGCGGAAAAAATCAAATCGGGAGCGAAATTTTTATGGGAGCTATATATAAATCTGAACCGATCTAACACATTTTTACCACAGGTGTTTCTAGTCGAAATATAAGATGTTTTGTCAAATTTGAAGATAATCTGATACAGTTTGTGGTTTATAGACCGGAAAAAAATCAAATGAGGAGCGAAATTTGCATGGGAGCTATATATAAATCTGAACCGATCTAACATATTTTTACCACAGAAGTTTCTAGTTGAAATATAATATGTGTTGCCAATTTTGGAGAATATCTGTTGTAATATGTGGTATCTAGAGTGAAAAGAGTCATCTCGGGAGTGAAATTTGTATGGGGGCTATATCTAAATCTGAACCGATTTTCTTCAAATTAAATAGCGTTCGTCCTTATCTCGAAAAACATCCATGTGCAAAGTTTCATTTGGTTCTGTGTACAATTGCGACCTGTATCGTGATTACCAGAATAGATGGACAGACAGACGGACAGACGGACATTGCTAAGTCGACTCAAAAAGTGATTCTAAGTAGATCGGTATAATTAACAATGGGCCTATCTCGCCTCCTTTTGGGCGTTACAAACAAATGCACAAAGCCATCATACTCTCGTGGAGTGTATAAAGAGTGAACTTGCAGTCCTGTCCTCTGCCTATTGCTTACTGCCCCCCTGTATGTATACTTTATATTCTTAGATGCCCACTAATAATAACACTCATACGTCACCGTAGTCCACATTCTATTCTCCATGGCTTCAAATAGAAACAGAAGGCAGAATTTAATTTACATTATAAAAGAGTTCCCAGAATAGAAGTTTTGTTGCTCTGTAACAATAGTTTTCGAACAAAAGCATTCCACATTTCACTTATGCCACTCTGACTGGTCTTATGCTAAAAGTACAATTACACACTCGTCCGATTGCATCTATTATGGCACCGCCCACCCGCCCGGTCGCATGAAGAACAAAAGCTGAAGTCCATCCGAAAATGTTCAACACTTATCGATTTTTTCCAAAAAAAAATCCAGCCTAATTGCAAATGTTGTTATTTTTGCGAAGGCAGAACAAGTTCGTGTTGGTTTTAGTTTCTATCAAAAAAAAGGAAAATGAAAAAGTTCTGTTTTTTTCGGTATTCAATACATGGACTTTTGTGTATTCAGCGCCGACTATAGATAGACAAAAGTTTTACACAAGTTTACCTTAAGTAAACCTCAACAAACAAGAACAACAAACAACAACGGCAGAGGCAGCGGCAACAGCAACAACATTTCAGACACACAACAATTTTGAGGCTTTCTAAGACCTGAAACATAAACACGTACAATTACCATTTGTACAGCACTCCAACGTTGTGAGACCCCCCTCAAGTCTGCCCAGGCAAATAGCACAGGGACAAAGGACAGGCCCCACTGTGAGGCAGTGAGGTGTGTGGGCAGGGTGGCAGGTCGGAGGACAAATGCTTAAGCTTAGCTAAAACAGCAGCAGCAACAAAAACAATGACTACTCGTATTTCGGATAAGAGCAAATGTTGTTGTTTATGGGCTTCTGTTTTTGTTTTCTCACAGGAACAAAAGTAGGCTGGCTCTACACCGCCCCCTCCCCACTTCCCTACACAAAGTGGTCGGTCATTTAAAGCAACGAAAGGCTGAACTTTTGTTAGGCAAGTAGTGAGGAAGGATTGAACATTGGTATGTCTGTCTGCGTCTGCCCTGATGTTCTTAATGATGACATTTTAAATGTTTAAATTATAACTGAAGGATGGAGAGAGTAGAACATGTTAGTGTTTTTGTTTTTGTAATTTCTCCATAACCTTTCCAGTAGGATTTTGGTTCGGCTACATTTATCCAGGTAACTGTTTAAACCCTGCTCTTCCGTTTTGTAGTTTTCTGGTCGACAGCACAAAAGGCTAAATGGGTTTGAAATTAATGGAAATTTCATGTTTATTAAAATTTAGTTGATAAAGAACTCAATTAATTATGACATTGCGAAATGTAGCCATTCATCTTGGGTATTCCATGCAGATAACAAATGTTCGAAATTGTTTGATTGAGTTTCTTCTAGTGGCAGAGGTTAAATGGTCATTTATGGTTTATAATAGATTTAAAATAATTTTCCAGATATTAATAATAGTTTAAGTTGTATCGAATCAGTCGCAAAGGTTTAGTTATAGTAATTTGAGAAAATTTTATTTTTTTTAATTAACCTTGGCAGGCCTATAGACTAGACAATAAATTAAATAAAATGTACCTACCCAGACAGACATAGAGATATAATACAGAACTGCTGCCAAAGTGTTCGTAAATGTTAAATCACTTCTCAATTCTTATATAATAGTAATTATTATTATAATTATTTATACAAATAATACGATTTTTTTATTTTTTTTTTCGTTTGTTTTATTTCGATCTGATTTATGATAATAAATATATTTACTATGTTAATTAGTTTACTAATATTCGCATTCTCGTCGATGGTCGAAGGTAAAGTAAAGGGTTTACCAATAAGGACTTGACAACTTTTTAAAACAAAACGCAAACCATTTGAGATATTTCCAAAACTTTATGATCGACTTGAAATACAATCAAAACATTTATGAATGGTACTTGACTTCGTTCATATTGACACCGAGGGCACGTTGGCAGCGATCGATTCGTTGGTCCAATTTTCGATGATTCGGTCACACATTTCGGCCGTTACGTTCGCTATTTCGCGGTCAGTGTTGGCTCTGAGTTCTTCCAACGTCGTCGGCTTGTTGGCATAGACCAGTGATTTGACGTAGTCACAAAGAAAAAAGTCTAGAGGTGTTAAATCGCACGAACGTGGCGGCCAATTGACTGGTACATTTCTTGAGATAACACGCTCACCAAATTTACTCATCAACAAATCGATAATAACGTGTGCTGTGTGGCACCGTCCTGTTGAAACAACACGTCGTCCAAGTCCAGGTTTTCCAATTCGGGCCAAAAATAATCGATTATCATGGTGCGATAACGATTGCCATTCACAATAACGCGACGACCCAGAGCTGCTTTTAGTTGAAATTTAAGTTGTTTTGCCAAATTTGAAGAAAATCTGTCAAAGTTTGTGGTTTCTAGAGCGGAAAGAGTCAAATCGGAGGAGACATTTGTATGGGAGCTATATATAAATCCGAACCGATCTATACTATTTTTACCAGAGCTGTTTCTAGTTGAAATATAAGCTGTTTTTTTTTTAAATTTTAAGAAAATCTGTTAAAGTTTGTGTTTTCTAGAGCGGAAAGAGTCAAATCGGATGAGACATTTGTATGGGAGTTATATATAAATCTGAACCGATCTATACTATTTTTACCAGAGCTGTTTCTTGTTGAAATATAAGCTGTTTTTTTCAAATTTGAAGAAAATCTGTTAAAGTTTGTGTTTTCTAGAGCGGAAAGAGTCAAATCGGAAGAGATATTTGTATGGGAGCTATATATAAATCTGAACCGATCTATACTATTTTTACCAGAGCTGTTTCTAGTTGAAATATAAGCCGTTTTGCCAAATTTGAAGAAAATCTGTCAAAGTTTGTGGTTTCTAGAGCGGAAAGAGTCAAATCGGATGAGACACTTGTATGGGAGTTATATATAAATCTGAACCGATCTATACTATTTTTACCAGAGCTGTTTCTAGTTGAAATATAAGCTGTTTTTTTTTTTCAAAATTTTAAGAAAATCTGTTAAAGTTTGTGTTTTCTAGAGCGGAAAGAGTCAAATCGGAAGAGACATTTGTATGGGAGCTATATATAAAGCTGAACCGATCTATACTATTTTTACCAGAGCTGTTTCTAGTTGAAATATAAGCCGTTTTGCCAAATTTGAAGAAAATCTGTCAAAGTTTGTGGTTTCTAGAGCGGAAAGAGTCAAATCGGAGGAGACATTTCTATGGGAGCTATATATAAATCTGAACCGATCTATACTATTTTTACCAGAGCTGTTTCTAGTTGAAATATAAGCTGTTTTGCCAAATTGGAGGAAAATCTGTTGAAATCTGTGAAATATATCTAAATCTGAACCGATTTGCTTCAAATTAAATAGCCTTCGTCCTTATCCCATAAAACTTCGTTGTGCAAAGTTTCAACAATTGCGACCTGGACTTTGGTTACAAGAATAGATGGACAGACGGACGGACGGACATCGCTAAATCGACTCAAAAAGTGATTCTAAGTCGACCGGTATAATAAACGATGGGTCTATCTCGTTTCCTTTTGGGTGTTACAAACAAATGCACAAAGGCATTATACCCTGTGGTGTAGGGTATAAAAAGCTTTGTATCGACTCTGTCGCTCCAATTTCTAAGCACTGTAGCTTTGGAAATAACTCCAGTTTAATTATGCGGAGACTCTTAAAATATTCTTTTATTTTTAAGAAAAAAATTATCCCCAAAAAAAATGTATGTATAAAATTTTAAAATATCAGTGTTTCATCTTCAATGATCCATATTCTTTATAGCTGGACAAACAAGTTATAGATTATTCGCATTGGAAATGTTGTTGTCTCTTTTAAACAATGACTGAAAAGGACACCCAAATTGACATAAACGAAATCATCAAACAATTTATTTCGAGACTTGAAGTGAAGGGATCAGTCTCCATGGGTGTTTCAATACACTACCTAGGAGAAACATCTGGTAAAGGGATTATCTTCCTTCGAAGATTGGCCGTTATTTGGTGTCACTTTATTTTCAGCGCAACGAACACAATACTACATTTTTGGCCAAAGAAAAAATAAATCTTTTAAAAATGAAATGGAAAATGCTAATACAGATACAGATGTTTCTTAACATTGTATCCTCTTCGCCTTACGATGGATAGTATATGCAGATTCTCATTTCACGGTTTTTCCAAATGGATACATCGTCTTACAGCTATAAAAGGAGTCATATAGCGTATACGTGTCCTTAAATCGGATGTATTTATTTAAACCCATTGTGATAATATTTACGATATATTCGTTATTTCTTAAGAATATGCCATTATGCATATTTTTCGGTGCTAAAATTTTTATCACAAAGCCTGGCTATGCTGCACAGAAGTCACACTTTCGCATTCATGTTTCAATTTTAAGCCCAGCAAATACCACGAAATTCCCGAAAACACATTTCCCGAATTTAAATTATGCCCAATCATCCAAAGCCTATCCAATTATGGCTTTGGCAAATAAACATTTATTTGCACCATTATCGAAAAGTCCTCCAGATATCCTTGAATCAATGCAAAAACGTTAGACAAATACACAAGTCATAGCCATCTACATACACGTGTGTGTGTATGTATATATTATTACGATTATATGTGTATTTTATATTAGCAAATGTTATAAAAATTTCCTTCTAAAACGGTATTGTAAACACAACATAAACTTTATTGTTGTTAGCAGTGAAACACACACACACTCACCCACAAAAATCGAACAAGAAGGACCCTCTTTATGGCACGATACAGACAGAAGCGATCCAACACCCAGTTACAAGGCAAATAACATGTTTGCCCTTTTTCCAGAGTATCCTTCTAAGGACGACAGCGACAACAACTACGACACCAACAACAGCAAATGTCCTAACAAATCAGCAGACAACAGCACACAACACATGTGCCCTAAATTGCTTCAACACCAACCAACAAAAACGAACGAAAAATGATGAACCCATCACCAGGTTGCCGGCAACCATAACATTCAGCCTTAGGCCTCTGTTTCCAGCGGAACAGCCAGCCCCACGCCAAAACAGGACGAACAAACGAACGAACGAAAGGAAGGACACGGACAAACGTTGCCTAAACCGTCTGATGATGAGCCAGCCTGATGGTGGTTACCTGAGTGCAAAATGTGAACATTCACACATGTCTAAATTGTAGCAGTTGGTGTTGCTGTATTTCTACATGATATAAATGATGATGAAGACATTTTTATAGAGAGCATAAAAACGGAATGTTTGGAAAAATAAGCGAACGAAACGAACCTATGAATAGCGAGGACTACGAAATGAGCATGACGGATTGTGGCAACACGTCTGTATAGAGTAAGACGATGGCAAATCAGAATAAAAATAATTTTTTTTATTTTTGAAGAAATGCGGTTCGAAATATTCCTGAGAGATGTTAAAACTATAAAAAATATTTATAATTTTGTATAAAATCGCGATTGAATGAGCAGGAAACAAATGTACTCCACCTACGATTTATCGAACATATTAAAAATTAAAATAACATTAAAAACAACAGAAGACATTTTTAGCAAAGTTTGCTAAATATGTATTTTGTGCTTATTACCACAGAAGTCTCACAAAATTTAAACGAAACTGCTGCAGGGGTTTCAAGAGAAATTAAAACTAAACAAGAAATCGTAGTAGGTTCACAAGATTTATTAATATAGTGATTTTAATGATTGGAGAGAAATTCTACTCAAGCGAGGAGTTTGCTGTTTGAAAAGATATTTAAAAAACAAGTAAGGAAAGGCTAAAGTCGGGCGTGGCCGACTATATAATACCCTACACCACTCCCTGCGTATATACCTAGCTTTGATTACTAAACCAGGGTATTTCTTGGGAGCAATTTTATGTAGTTCATATAAATTGTACAGTATAAATTCATCTTTAGTTATATTTAACGAATATGGCAAATAATTGATCCAATTTTCCGGCAGACAAATACAAATTATACAGTAGTAATAGGATGAATCGGACCGACATTTGAAAGGAGGCCTATAGCAACACCGGCTCAAAACATGGGCCTATATATTTCTCATTCACTGTAGGTATTCATAGTTGAAATATATCATGATCCGATGTAAGACGTAGTTTCTAGAGCTGTATTAGAGTAGAACGGGTTATTCCAAAGTGTGGACACATATATTTGACTTTGTATTCTGAAATATAATCTGCAAAATTTGAAAAAAAAAAATCCGATGTAAAATTTGCGTTCTTGGGTAAAAATTAAAATGGGGCTATTTGTAAGGGCTCTACATTAAAAAGAGGTTCCATATAGATCACTTTCAAAGTAGGTATTCTTAGTTGAAATATGACATGATATGCAAAATTATATCGAGATCTAATGCACGATGTGGGTTCTAGAGATGTAATAGAGTGGAATGGGGGCCCAATTTGTATGGGGGTTATACCAAAATATGGACCCATATATTTGACTATCATAATATGTCTTCTTAGTTGAAATATATGAGGGCTATATCTAAATTTGAACCGATCTTACCCACTTTCACCATAGGTTTTTTAGTTGTATTATAAGATGTTGTGCCAATTTTAAAGAAAAACGGGTATAATATTTGGATTTTAGAGCGGAAAAAGTCAAATCGGGAGCGACATTTGTAGGGGGGCTATATCTAAATCTGAACAGATCATACCCACTTTCAGCATAGGTGTTTCTAGTTCGATTATAAAATGTTGTGCTAATTTTAAAGAAAATCGGGTACAATATGTGGTTTCTAAAGCGGAGAGAGTGAAATCGGGAGCGACATTTGTATGGGGGCTATATCTAAATCTGAAGCGATCTTACCTATTTTTTGCATACGTGTTTCTAGTTGGATTATAAGATGTTCTGCAAAGGGTATTAAAATTTATAATACCCTAGACCACGAAGTGGTGGTGACAGTTCTTATTTTTGGAGTCTATCTTCTATCTATAAAATAAACAAGTATGGAAAGGCTAAAGTCGGGCGGTACCGACTATATAATACCCTACAAAACTCCCTGCGTATACACCTCGCTTTGATTACTAAACCCAGGTATTTCATGGGAGCAATTTTATGTATGTATGTAGGTATTCCTAGTTGAAATATATAATGATCTGCAAAATTTGATGAAGATCCGATGTAAAATTTAGTTTCTAGAGCTTTAATAGAGCAGAATGGAGCCCATTTTGGTTATACCAAAGTCTACAGACGGACGGTACCGACATTATGATACACCCCACTTTCTATCGGGAAAGATTTTTGAATCCTGTAAATGTATGTGTTTGACAAAAAATGTTAAATCGGAAAGGACATTTGTATGGGGGTATATTGAAACTTGGAACGATGTGACCCGCTTTCACCATGTATGTTTATTAGTGAAATATAATATGTAAAGTTTGGCCAAAATAGGTTAAAGATTCGGGAGCAACATTTGTATTGGTGCTATATCTAAATCTGAACCGATCTTACCCACTTTCACCATAGGTGTTTTTAGTTTGATTATATTATGTTGTGCCAATTTTAAAGAAAATCGGGTACAATATGTGGTTTCTAGAGCGGAAAAATTGAAATCGGGAGCGACATTTGTATGGGGACTATATCTAAATCTGAACCGATCTAACCCGCTTTCGTCACAGATATTTATAGTTAGATTATAAGGTGTTATGCAACCTTTGAAGAAAATCGGGTACTATATGTGCTTTATAGGGCGGAAAAAGTCAAATATGGAGCGACTCCAAATTCAATACCAATCGTCCTTGGCCAAAAAAAGTAACTTCTGCCAAAATCCACGATAATCGGTCAACAATTGCTACATGTAGAGTGCGAACAAGCATAGATTGACAGCAGACGGACGGACAGGCAGACATCGTTAAATCGATTCAGCTGGTGATTCTAAGCCGATAATTGATAATTGTGGGTCTAGCTCAATTATTTCTTCTTGGTGTTACAAACATTTGGCGGAAAACTAACTTATAATACCCTAGTCCAAGAAGTGGTGTAGGGTATAAAAATAAATGATGTTCTATATAATAAATGTAGAGGGTGTCTCATAAGTAATACTATAGCCTAAATACAACCAACCAACAACGTAAATTAACTTAACCAACAGGTTAACTTAACCAACGGCTGGGACCTGAAATTAGTAAAATTCTAGATAATGGTCTAGTGGGGCACATCAAATTGTAACTAACAATTAGTGCTTTTGAAAGAAAACATTATTTACTAAATAAGGCATTACCTTACTCATACGCCAGCCTTTACATGTTTCGGAGTGAATATATCTGATGACGTATTCAAATGCTAGCGGTTTAAATTTAATTCGACCTCTAATCATTCTAATATAATAACGTATAGTCCCCGTTGTATCAGATATGAAATATTATTAGTGGAATGCTTGCCTTATAAATACTTTCAGGAAAAATGAAACAAAAAAGTAAGACGACGTTAAGTTCGGCTGAGCCGATTTCGCCCACTTTAAATACCAACCGATCTGCAATCATAAGACACATTTAAGGAAAATTTGAACCTCCTAGCTCATTTCGTTCGGCCGCTATCGTGCTTTCAACAGACGGACGGACATGGCTAGATTGTCTTAGAATTTTACCACGACCCAGAATATATATACTTTATGGAGTCTCCGATGCATATTTTAAGGTGTTACAAACGGAATGACAAGGTGAATATACCACCATCCTTAGGTGGAGGGTATAAAAAAAAAATGTTGTGTCAAAGACCCTATTGCCATTTTGGAAATATCGGTCCGCTTGTGTTATATTTTATATAAAGTTTAATAAAAGTTAATTACGATGGTTACAAATTTTGAGTAGGAGTCTCCGAAAAATTATAGATAAATAAACAAGTTTTTATAATCATTGTAAATACAAAAGTTTTTATACCCTCCACCTTCAGGATGGGGGTATACTAACTTTGTCATCCCGTTTGTAACACTTTGAAATATCGACCTGAGACCCTATAAAGTATATATATTATTGATCGTCATAAAATTCTAAGAGGATCTAGCCATGTCCGTCCGTCTGTTGAAAGCACGCTAGTATCTAAACGAAAGGAGGTAGAACGTTCAAATTTTCCATAAATGAGTCTTATAGTCGTAGATCGGTTGGGATTGAAACGGGGCGAAATCGGCCCAAAGGGAACAAAATTTCCCTCACAAGGACTAAAAATACCCACAATAATCCCTAATATTTTAGCGTATTTAAGCATGTTTTTTGAATATGTCTGTTTATATTTGCTTGATATTTGGTATGCGCATTCCCCTTATAGCAAAAACGTGCACCATAAAGTGATTATTATTTGTAGGGAGTGAAATGGGGCAAAAAAGGGATAAAAAAGGTACATATTAAACGACAACAGCTAGAAACACGAAATTTGGTGTGTACATTCCTCTAATTGAGTAGATACATAATATAAAAGTATTTTTTCCATATTCGTACTTTTAAGGGGAAAAATGGGAATGGTACCAAACAAACGGCTGTACCTAGAATAATGAAATTCGGTGTATACATTCCTCTGATTGCATAGACAAGTAAAATACACGGATTTTTAAAAATTCGTACTTTTTGGGGTTAAAATTAAAAAAGGGGATAAAATAGTACCAATCAAATGACCGCAGCTAGAGTCATGAAATTCGGAGTATACATTCCTCTGACTGTGTAGACACGGAAAATAAACTGATTTTTCGAAATTCGTACTTTTTGGGGTCAAAATAGAAAAAGGGGATAAAAATAGTACCAATCAAATAACCTCAGATAGAGTCATGAAATTCGGAGTATACATTCGAATTTTTCGAAATTCGTACTTTTTGGGGCTAAAATGGAAAAAGGGGATACAAATAGTACCAACCAAATGACCGCAGCTAGAGTCATGCAATTCGGAGTATACATTCCTCTGAATGCGTAGACACGGAAAATAAACGGATTTTTCGAAACTCGTACTTTCAAGGTATACAATGGTACAGAGGGATAATAATAGTACCAACTAAACGTCTACAGCTAGAATGATGAAATTCTAATTGCGTAGAAACGTCAAGGGGGTAAAAATGGTACCAACCAAATGGGCGCAGCTGGAATGATGTAATTCAGTGTACACATTCCTCTGTCTGCATAGACACACAAAATATTTTTTTTTTCAAATTCGTACTTTTTCTTTTACGGCAAAAATTGGTTGAATCATGAAGCTAGGTTATTTTGCACTATGTACGTCTGATAATGGATTTCCAAAATTTGTACTTTTGGAATTAAAATAGGTGGAGGGTATATAAAGTTCGGCCCGGCCGAACTTAACGCCGTTTTTACTTGTTTTTTTAATAAGGATTTGTAAAAATATTCGATAAGTAGCGCGAAAACCCACTTTACAAAAAAAAGATAACAGAATATTTTATTTTATTATATAAAGTTACTTATATTCCACCGTTTGCAATGGTGCATGGTTTGCGTTTGAGTAAATTAAAAAATATTTTTTCATCTAAGCACATTTTTTTACAATATTCTTCTACTTTTCTTTTTTAAAAAATATTGACAGATTGGTACCGGGGAACCACAACGTTCAGAGAATGCACCGATTTTTATTTATTTATTTTATTTTAATTCGAAAACGTATTATTTTCTTACAAAAGATGAAAGAAATAAACAAATATTCTATTTTGGTGTGGATAAAACGAGAATTGTCATTGTTAGGGTACATTAAAAAATCAACAAGAAACATCGCTAAATTAGAGGACTGATCAAAGTAGAGAAAAATTAGCATATCTAATTTTTTGGATGCTTTGAGGATAGTCTCATTGTAATTTATTTTTTGGGCAATATTATATCTTAATTGGGGTTTATTTCACATTCACAAAAAATCGGTGGTAAATTTCTGAACACAAGTTTCATAGATTCGGCCGGGCTAACAGAGAAGACTCTGCAGTTAAAAATAATGTAATCTTACTACACTTCTATGAAAATTTCTAATTTGGAGTTTTGTCGTCTATTTTGGGATTAATTTATTTATTCCTTTTGGATGATATTTCTGAAATTATCTTAATCAAACGGTTTTACCCTTTCTATTGTGCTCTGTATATTTATTTAAAACATTCAGTAAATAGTCGGCCTATCTATAAATTGCGAGTAAAAATTACGAGTTAAATTGTCATCCCAATAGACGCACCCTCTACCATATGACCAAAATAATGTGATAAAGGCTGCTGGCAATGAAAACGGGATGAAAAAGAATTGGAAAAAAATCTTCACACTCTCACAAAGGAGCACATCCACATCAGTCGAATAAGAATAAAGAGGAAATTATGACGTTTGCAAATTCCCCATTTACAATAGATGCCTGCATATATCTACATACATTTGCCCGTGTCTTTCCACAGGCATTGGCAATGGCCACGACACAAGGCCTCATAATCATCATTACCTTTTTTTCCAGCAACGACAACACCACTCTGCCAGACACTATGGGATGTTAGGGAATGGCCCCAAACGCTAACAACGCCGGCAACCGACAACCGGGTCTCCGAGAAAACCGAAAAAAACCTGACTATCAATCATGACTTTATAAAGCAAATTCTTTGGTTAAATAATGGTGTTAAAACATATACAAAAAAAGACAAACCGGTGAAATGCAGAAGAAGGTGTTGGAGCAGAAGACGAGAGACGGAGCGAGAGAGACAAAAGCCTGAAGAAGAAAAAACAAGTAAGAAGGCGTTAAGTTCGGCCGGGCCGAATCTTATATACCCTCCACCACGGAGTGCATTCCACAGTATTACCAGCAGATTAAAGGATGTCGACTTTTAAAGATATCCCCATTCTCCACCCAAATGTACAAATTTCGAAAAAAAACCCTTTTTCAAGTCTTCATAGTCAGAATGTATACACCGAATTTCATGATTTCAACTTCAGCGGTTTGGTAGGTCCCATTTTTATCCCTCTTTTTAATTATATCCCTTAAAATTACAAATTTCGAAAAAGCCCTCTATTTTACGTGTCTATGCAATTAGAGGGATGTACACACCGAATTTCATGATTCTAGCTGTTGTCGTATCATTGGTACCATATTTTATCTCTTTTTGTCCCATTTCGCCCGCTAAAACTTTTATTTTCTTTATGGTGCTTCCAAGCTACAAGAGGAATGTCCGCAACAAATTTTAACTGTATGAGAATAAGAAATTAAACTAATAAGCCAAGGCTACCAATATTTGTATACTATATATATATATAATGGATATAATACTTCAATTCATAAAGTAAATATAAGGGAGCAATCATAAATACCCTAAATATTGGGGGATAGAGAGTGTATTTTCAGCTACAGTCGTTTGCTTGGTTGTATTTCCATCCTATTTTAATTTCAAAAGTATAAATTTTGAAAATAACTTATCTCTCACGTACGCAGTATAAGACAACTTCATGATTATACCATTTTTTGTCGTAAAAGCAACAAAATAAAGTACAAATTTGAAAAATAAAAAATTTTACGTGGCTATGCAGTCAGAGGAATGTATACACCGAATTCCATGATTCTATCAGCGGTCATTTTGTTGGTACCATTTTTATCCCCTTGTTTCAATTTTGCCCCCTCAAGAGTACGACTATCTAAAATCTCTTTATTTTACGTATCTACACAATTAGAGGGATGTACACACTGAATTTCATCATTTCATCATAGCTGTATTCGTTTAGTTGGTACTATTTTTATCCCCTGTAGCCATTGTATCCCTTGAAAGTACGAATTTGGAAAAAACGTTTTATTTTTCGTGTCTACGCAGTCAGAGGAATGTATACTCCGAATTTCATGATTCTAGCTGCTGTCATTTGGTAGGTACTATTTTTATCCCCTTTTTCCATTTGAACCCCAAAAAGTACGAATTTTGGAAAGTTCTTTTATTTTACGTGTCTACGCAATCAGAGGAATGTATATATCGAATTTCACTATTCTAGGTGCAGCCGTTATGTTGGTACTATTTTTATCCCTTTTGCCAATTTAACCCCTTTAAAGTACGAATTTAGACGAAATACTTTTATATTATTTATCTACTCTATTAGAGGAATGTACACGCCAAATTTCGTGTTTCTATCTGTTGTCGTTTGAAAGGTACCATTTTTATCCCTTTTTGTCCCATTTCGCCCCCTGCAAATAAAAATCACTCTATGGTGGCCTTTTATGCTATAAAGGGATGGCGCATTGCGAATATCAAGTAAATACAAGCTAATATGTTCAAAAAACATGCTGAAATACACAAAATATTAGGGGTATTTTCAGTCCTTGTGAGGGAAAAATTTTTCCTTCTGGGCCGATTTCGTCCACTTTCAATCCCAACCGATCTACAACCATAAGACACATTTAGGAAAAATTTGAACCTCCTAGCTCATTTCGTTCGGCCGCTATCGTGCTTTCAACAGACAGACAGACAGACAGACAGACAGACAGACAGACAGACAGACAGACAGACAGACAGACAGACGGACAGACGGACAGACGGACATGGCTATATCGTCTTAGAATTTTACCACGACCCAGAATATATATACTTTATGGGGTCTCCGATGAATATTTCGAGGTGTTACAAACGGAATGACAAAGTGAATATACCCCCATCCTGGAGGTGGAGGGTATAAAAAGGCGCTTTCAAGGATGAATGCTGGCGTTGATAGATGATGATAGGAAATCGATTTTTTATGTTAAACACGATAATAAAAAATAGGAAATGTTTAGATTCCACAATACAGCCGGGCATAGATAGTCTGTAAATATGTGCATATATACATACATACAAATGGTTGGTAGGTAGATGGATTCCCGAAAAAGTTATTTCAGACAGTTAATTACGAACGAAGTGTAATTGAGATTAATGCAATTTTTGTGGAGTTTTAGAGGTCTTTTATGATTATTTCTGGATCGTTGGCCACAAAAGGTTAAACTATTTCAAATGATGAAAATTTTCGTTGATATCAAACAAAAGATAGGAAATAATTAAGGAAAAACTAAAGTGAGAGGTTATTGGCTGTTTTAAAATCTGTTGTGGACTACATTCAAATATCATATAAAGATATCTTAGTATGAAAATATGTGAATGTCCTTCATTCGAAATTTCTCTTTTTTTCAAAAATATCCAAATTTCAACCATTTTAATAATTTCATATTAATAGCAACATAGCAGCCAGCCAGACGATCAGACAGATTTATAAAGCAAATGTTTCGAAACCCGTACATTTAAGGGACAAACAGAAAGAAAAAAATCGTAAACGCGAAACATTGTAACTTTAACTAACTTTATGGAGGAAAAGGACGAAAGGGATAAAAACGTACCAACCGAACGAAAGCAGTTAGAATAGGGAAATTCGGTGTGTACATTGCTTTGAGTGCGTATGGAATAAAATTGGTACCAACCAGAATCATGACTAGAATCATGAAATTCAATGATTACTCTCTGACTGACTGCGTAGACGCGCAAAAAAGAGGATTTTTCCACATTAGTACTTTTAGGGTCAAAATGATATAATCATAAAATTAAGCGTGTAATTCCACCGTGGACGCATGATGGGCCTTCAATATTAGTACCTTTCGCATCAAAATGGTACGAACATATGATGAAAATTGGTCATATCGGTTCAGATTTATATATAGCTCCTATACAAATTTCGCTCCCGATTTGACTTTTTTCGCTCCAGAAACCACAGTTTGTATCAGATTGTCTTCAGATTTGGCAAAACATCTTTTGTTTCAACTAGAAACACTCATGGTGAAAATGGGTCAGATCGGTTCAGATTTACATAAAGCTACCAAACAAATTTCGCTCTCGGATAGACTTTTTCCGCCCCAGAAACCATGAATTTTCACCAAATTTCTTCAAAGTGAGCATAACACGTTATATTTGAACTGGAAGTACTTATTGTGAAAGTTAGTCACTTTATTCCATGTTTGGATGTAGCCCCAATACAAATATTCTTTTCGATTTGACAAATTGGACCCGGTCATAATAGCCTATGATTAGGAAACATACAAAAATTATTCCCGTTTTCACTTTCCTACCGAGTTGAATTGTATTCGGATAGAAAGTGGAGTGTATCATACAGCCGGCCCCGCCCGACGTTTTTTTATTTCTTGTAGGTTAGGTTGCACGGGGATGCCCGCCAGTTGCGGGCACAACCGTCGAGTTTACTCGATGCCAACTAATTTCGGCCCATTAGGATTCCCGTAAGTAGTATTGCAGAAAGGGATTTAGAAGGTTATCTCATATTCTGTATTCCCATTGATTTTTTGAACGAGGAGGATTTCTCTACAAATCGGATGAGGGTTATTTCTATAAATCCTTTAAAACTATGTTTTTATGACAAATATAATAATTTACTTTATTAAAGTTCGAATGTTTTATTCGGAAAAAAGAAAAAAATATGTTTTTATATAGCAAACAATATGTTGACGATTTCCTGTCTTGTCCCGGGATCTCAGGTAATCGAAAAATAATTTCCGTTTCCCGGGAAATAAAAAATACGGTAAAATTCAAACCCTAATTGTGGAAAAACGCATATAAATGTAGTTGCTGCCCAATATTGATTTTAGAGACATGTCATTGCCAACTTCCTTTGTATATAGTTCATCTATAACCAAGTCTTAATCAAAGTCGTTGCAATGACAGGATAAGTTAGTTAATGAATCTTCTTACCAAATCAACACCTCGGTAAGTAGAATGCATTGAATTGTGAGAAGCCAAGCCGAAACCACACACACATTCTTAAAAGAGTGTTCTTTTGTAAATTAACATTTTGACTACTTACTTGTACCCTCTCTTAAGGTTTATAGTTTTCCCTTTTTATAAATATATACATAAAAATATATGTATATATACATTTAGTTTGATTTAATTTAGTTTTTCGGTTTTATTTCTTGTTGCTCTTGCTGGTGTTGCTGCAACACCACCATACCTTAGGGGTATTATAACAAAAATTTTAATCAAAAACTCATTTAGAAAACGAGAATGCGGTATGTAATAATGATGGTGATTCTGATGGTGGCACTGACGTTGGCTATGCTGGAAATGATGATGGTGAGGTCACATTCTGCTGGTGCTGGATGTTCCAGCTATGTCATGGCGTTCGAGATGATGCTGTTGTTGTTGGTTATACTGCTGCATGTGATGGTGAAAGTAATGCTGATGATGTTGCTATCTACGTTGTTGCTGCAAGTTCGCTCTCTTCCTTTTTTGGGTTAACTGGAAAATTTGATTTTATTTCAATTTCTGAAAATGATGAAAGCCACAAAATTCATTAGCGAGAAATCCATGATGTGCTCCAAAGAAGAACCAAACGAAAGTGCAAGCGAATGTGCTGTTATGGATCGCATTACTTTGAGTAATACTTGGAACACTGGGAGAAAAAATGTAGCTCGAAATGAATTATTGTTAGCTAAGATGTATGGATGTACGCTGGCATCCAAACGAAATGAAATTTTTCCAATTATATACACAGCTTTTTTTAAATAGGAGTTCATTGATTTTCAACATACAGGGTTGCAAAAGTTTAAATTGGGCATCGTGTTCACATAGTCATAACTTTTGACAACATTCTCGGGTTCACAGTTGGTACTATAAGAATGGGACAATCTAATCAGGCCGGTCCGTCTAGTGCTCGATTTTTATACCCTCCACCTCCAGGATGGGGGTACACTAACTTTGTCATTCCGTTTGTAACACCTTGAAATATCGACCTAAGACCCTATAAAGTATATATATTTTTGATCGTCATAAAATTCTAAGACGATCTCGACATGTCCGTCAGTTCGTCCGTCCGTCAGTCCGTCCGTCCGTCTGTCCGACTGTTGAATGCACGCTAGCATCTAAACCAAAGGAGCTAGAACGTTCAAATTTTCCATAAATGCGTCTTATAGTCGTAGATCGGTTGGGATTGAAATGGGGAGAAATCAGCCCAAAGGGAAAATTTTTTCCCTCACAAGGACTAAAAATTCCCATAATAATCCCTAATATTTTAGAGTATTTAAGCATATTTTTTCCATATGTCCGCTTGTACTTACTTGATATTGGGTATGCGCATTCCCCCGATAACAAAAACGTGCCCCATAAAGTGATTCTTATTTGTTTAGGGTGAAATGGGGCAAAAAAGGGATAAAAATGGTACATATTAAACGACAACAGCTAGAAACACGAAATTCGGTGTGTATATTCCTCTAATAGAGTAGATACATAATATAAAAGTATTTTTTCCAAATTAGTACTTTTAGGGGTTAAAATGAAAAAAGGGATAAAAATAGTACCAATCAAATGACCGCAGCTAGAGTCATGAAATTTGGAGAATACATTCCTCTGACTATGTAGACACGGAAAATAAACGGATTTTTCGAAATTCGTACTTTTTGGGGTTAAAATGAAAAAGGCGGTACAAATAATACCAACCAATTGACCGCAGCTAGAGTCATGAAATTCTGAGTATACATTCCTCTGACTGCGTAGACACGGAAAATAAACGAATTTTCGAAATTCGTACTTTCAAGGGATCCAATGGTACAGAGGGATAAAAATAGAACTAAATAACTAACTTTTAGAATTAAAATAGAACGGAAATAAAAGCAATACAATACAAGAATATTTATTTTTTGAATTGACGTATTGGTAGCCTTGCCTTATAAGCGTGGTTTGAAATAATCAAAATATTATATTTATTTATAAAATTATTTTTTTAATATTTGTATTTGTGCTATATAAAAAATTATATTTTCCTGTAATATTACTGCACTTCTACGAAAATCGACATCCTCTGTGGAATGCAATCAATGGTGGAGGGTATACAAAGTTCGGCCCGGCCGAACTTAATGCCGTTTTTAACACGTTTTAATGCCACGTAGAACTGTAAAAACATATAATTTTTAATAAAAACTAATTAATTTTAAAGATATCGTCCAATCATAGGCGAGTCTACAAAAATGTTTCTTTTATAATACTACTACTAATACTACAATATACATGTGGGTTTTTATTTATTATTTCAATAGATAATGTAACTGATGTTTATTAAATAAAATGAAATATATGATTTAATTCACAAAGTAAATGATTTTAAATTAAAAATTAACATGACTGAGTAAAAGAGAAAATGTAGATAAATTGATGTGCTTTTCGTCGTTTTCAGCAACAGTTCACGTCGATCGTCGTTTCGCTACTGACTTCAGTTGTATTCCCTCTGGAGTGAAATAGTCTCTCTCTTCTACGAAACCCTTTCCCACATACATTAGGCTGGAAAAATAGAAAAACAATTTCCAGTCACCCCACGAAAATAAAGCTTGGATTGTTTATTATTTCGTCGCTGTGTCAAGACGCCTGTGAGATAAACGCTCCTGAAAACACCTCATGCTTTTTTCCCGTGCAATTTTTTATATGTTGCATTTGTGTCCAGTTTTTTCTGAATTAATAGAACCTTGAAAGCAATTTAAATATTCTGATTCTTGTCTTAGAGTAAATTATTGGTCGAATTATTGTTTGTTTATAGAATTTTTTCATAGTAACATCTTTCGTGTTTTGTGGTAGTATTTTATAAAAAATAGATAGCTGTAGTAAATACCTTACGAATAATGCTTAAATGATGAAATGATTGAAAATTACTCGGGAAAACATGATTTTTAGATGTGTTTTGGCCCATCCTAATACATATATCGAAATAATATATAAATAACACTTCAAGTCTATTCAAAAAGGCAGTAATCTTCAAAAAAATATTCGTAAATACCCTAAATATTCGAGATTATTGTATTTTCATTCGCTGTTAGGGAAGAAAGTTCTCACTTTGGACCGTTTCGTCATTTATGAAAAATTTGGACCAGACCACGGTGGGGCAGATGACCAGTTTTAGAGTCAAAAAAAGTGGGAGGCAGCTACACCTTTGAAATTCCGTACATGTAGGTATGGTGCTTACAAAAGTCGTCTATAAAAAAATTGCAGTTGCCACGCCCACTTACAGTGGGCTGGAAGTAGTTTTTAGAGACAAACTACCTTAGTACGTATACCTTTTAAATTTTGTACATGTACTTATGCCGATTTCAAAGTTTTTTATAGTGGGTGATTGGTATTTGTCCCCATCGTGGCACATGGAAGAGTATAATAACATATACAATTTTACATATTACTTTATATTTATTAGTTAAATATGATTTTATAGTACACTGGATAATTTATATGGACTGCATAAACTATATCCACTGTTATTACAACACCAGTGTATATTAAAACCAGGTATAGGTGCAAGGAGTGGTGTAGGGTATCACATAGTCGACCACGCCCAACTTTAGCCTTTTCTTACTTATTAGTGATATATAGGGTCCGTCATCTAACGTTTTTTTGTAACTAATCAACCGTTGGACTATTATTCGTGGTGTGTCCGAGGCAACCATTTGAATGAAATTATTTTCCATTCTTAACCGGAAGGATTGTACTTTCAAATAAAAAAGAAATTTGAGAAAATATTCAGTAGTTTTTTATAGCATTTTCAAAAAAAAGTTATTTAGCGTACCCATACATTAATTATAAAAAATTCTGCAAAATATCGCAGCATTTCATTTTCTAACCGAAATTTTACAATATCTATATTTTTAACTTTAATACAATTTTAAATCAGAAAATTTCATAATTTATGGCACTTTGCTGCTACCCATTTTACCGGCATATTAAAGTGCAGCTTTTAACCTTTCTTCTAATATATTTGGTTCAAAGTTCTATTTCAAGAAACACAGGAACGACTCGTAAACATACATGAACAACTTTTTGCAATAACATTTTTACATTTTTTTTTTCATTTTTGATTAATTTACATATCTGTGTTAGTGTTTTCTAATTAACAAAAAAATTAGTAGCTTGTGCATTTCTGTTGTAAAGATGTGTTTTCGTTATTACTTTATTATCAAAAATGAAACAAGGGAAAAAGTATTAACTTTGGTAGCCAGGTTTGAAAAAAAGGGTTGCCACCTGGTTCCAAACTTTTATATTTTGCCGTCTTAAAGTGTTGACAACAATCTGCCATTATTACTTTCTGAAAATACATAACTCTTGTTTTGGACTTTTTGCTTCTCATGTTGGTGTTTGGCCCCATCATGCAGACGGACGGACGGATTGCTAGATCTTCTTAGAATGTCATGGCGACGAAAAATATATATACTTTATAGGGGTTTAGGTTAATATTTCGAGGTGTTACAAACGGAATGACAAAGTTAGTGGTGGATGGTATAAAAAGTCCTCATTCAACCAGTCCATCGTAACTTATGTTTGATGGCCAGTTGAAATATTCCTCGTAATTTTCCCGAAGTTGAACACCTATTGTGCATTTCGGACTGTTTGAATACGACCATCAACTCGGCTTTTCTTCTCAAAAATACAACCTTCCTTCCCTAGGACTGTGTACTCTGCATTTAGTGTTTACTATTTCCATCCATTCATATTCCTTCCATTAGTCGATTAATCCTTCCATTCTGTTTTAAATCCTTATGTATGTTGTCTATGAATACTCCCACATTATTACCGGTTCTTCCCTATATTCATTCAGTCTTCTATCCATTTTCTAATCAATTTTTCCATTCGACCATCCATCAATTGGAATTGATTTCCATCTGCAATTTTCTATATACTTAATTTCATCGACCATATTTTCATATATGTATCTAAAAATATCCTCTCAGTTCTTATATACGTGAAATATATTCTGTAGACAGTTGTCCAATTAAGCATCCATTGATTCGTAAGTAAGACCATTCATTTCATATAATCTGAATTATTTTTATTAAGACAGATTTTAATTTTATCTGACACGCGTATACTTGTCAATAATTCCATTATTATCAACAAGTATACGCACAAATGTCCGGGAATCTTCTTTCGTTTTTAAGAGAGGCTGTGACCTTCAGAGTTAACTAATAGATACTCTTTATGCGTTTCTCAGTTCTGTGTGAGTGTAAATATCAGTTGTTATTGCCGCCCTAATCCATATTAGACATTAAAAAAAATCAGTTGTTTATAAATGTTGCCTCCGAAAAATAAGGTACGCAAAATTTTCCTAAATCTACTACCTACATATATATTTGATATCTTACTGCTACATCTTACATGTTTGCCTAGATCTCTAAAGTTTCATAATTCGACTGATATTCTGATTATAAATTAAATTTATTTAAATTTGCCCATATTTATTTTGCCCAACTTTTATTTAATTTGCCAAACCTATGAGCAAAAACTTGTAAACCCCCAAAATCAATTCAATTCAATTCAATTTAACATCCTTAGCCAGAACAAAAAAAGTGTCTTGCACCAAAACTAGAGTCACACGACAAGAGCAAACACAAACTAAAATGAATTTATGTTCTAAATAAAATTCAAACAACTCTGACAATATGCCAACATGGGTAATTGTATTTGGGACCTAAAAAAAGATGCATTTACCCCCCACACTCTCCCCGCCAGCATCAGCTAAAGGATAAAAGACACAGGGAGACATGTGCAAACACACTCATATACAAACTGAAACAGTAGCAATAAAGTGTGAACACAATTTTTTCGGAATGTATTTCGTTTTTTTTGTTGCTGGCAAAACTCATATTGAAGCCAAAAGAAATGAATACCAATGATACAAGTGTCTGCAGCTGAAGACAGCAACAAAAAAGAAAATAATTGGAACAAAAAGCAAGTCTGAACAACATCTGTTTGTTTTGATAATGATGAGATGTTAACAATTCGTTGCTTCTCTGTTTTTCTCTTGTTTCGTCGAACACTGGTGTTTAAAGGATTGAAGGACTTGGAGGGAATGAAAAGAAAGCAAGGACAAGCCAAAGAAGGGGCATTATTTTATTGGGTACGACTTTCAATTGATGAAAATGAAAATTTGTTCAAAAATAACCTTTTCTCTGACAATATCTGTTCGAAATTAGATTTAGCAAATCCATTAGTAACCTTTGAATTGGTTGCAAACAATTTAAGGTCCAAAAAATAATCTTCATAGGAACTGCACCTTATGCAACAAAACAGAAAAAGAAAAAATAGTGTGCGCCACCTATACATTTATTTTGGCGTGTATTATTCCATAAAATAAATACCAAAATTTAATTATGGACTCATTACACTGTACAAAAATTTCAAACTTTTTCCAAAATTATGGGGTTCTGACAATGGATTCTAAAAGAGGAGCCTAAAAAATATACCTGAGTCGGCGTTTTGACAGATCACATCGAAATTTCATATTATTGGCGGTTAAAGCTTCCCAGCTATGGCGTGTTCTTGCAGCATATCGGTATATAAAACTATGTTAAACTTATAACGGTACTTTTCGGCTTTAATCTAACAAATTGTAAAAAACACCCCAGAAAAGGGGAATGGGGGGGACGAAATGTTCCACAAAAATGTTGGCCATAAAATTTTACTATGTATGTCAGAACACACGACTTTTCGATTTGGATATCCTATTTTGTGAGGTTTGGACAAATAAGTCATGAGTCGAAAATTGGGGAGTGGTGGGGTGAGTGTAAGTGGGCGCTCATCGGGGTCAAATGTAAGTTGTAACAAGTAAGGAAAGGCTAAAGTCGGGCGGGGCCGACTATATGATACACTCCACTTTTTATCGGAATACAATTCAATTCAGTAAAAAAGTGAAAACGGGAAAAATGTTTTTATGTTTCCTAATCATAGGCTAATATGACCTGGCCCAACTTGTCAAATCGAGAATAATGTTTATATCGGGGCTATATCCAAACATGGAATGAAGTGACTAACTTTCACAATAAGTTCTTCCAGTTGAAGTATAACGTGTCCTGCTCAATTTTAAGAAATTCTCTGAAAATACGCGGTTTCTGGGGGAACGAAATTTGTATGAGAGCTATATATAAATCTGAACCGATATGACCCATTTTAACCATAGGTGTTCCTAGTTTAAATATAACATGTTTTGCCACTTTTGAAGAAAAACTGGTAAAATATGTAGATTCTGGAGCGGAAAAATTCAAAGTGGGAGCGAAATTTGTATGGGAACTATATATAAATCTGAACCGATCTAACACATTTTTACCACAAGTCTTTCCATTTGAAATATAAGGTGTTTTGCGAATTTTGAAGAAAATCTATTAAATATGTGGATTCTAGAGAGGAAAAATTCAAATTGTCAACGAAATTTGTATGGGAGCTATATATAAATCTGAACCGATCTAACACATTTTTACAACAGATGTTTCCAGTTGAAATATAAGGTTTTTGCGCATTTAGAGGGAAATCTGTTAAAGTATGTGGTATCTAGAGTGAAAAGGGTCAAATCGGGAGTGAAATTCGTATGGGGGCTAAATCTAAATCTGAACCGATTTTCTTCAAATTAAATAGCGTTCGTCCTTGTCCCGAAAAACTTCGTTGTGCAAAGTTTCGTTTGGTCCTGGCTACAATTGCGACCTGCATCGTGATTACAACAAATCGCTAAATCGACTCAGAATGTGATTCTAAGCCGATCGGTATAATTAATGGGTCTATCTCCCTTCCTTTTGGGTGTTACAAACAAATGCACAAAGACATAATACTCTCGTGGAGTGTATAAAAATACACAAAAGGCCCCAAAACTGCCTCGGAGTCGTCCCCAGAGTGGTTAAATGCAAGACCGACCCCATTAATTTTTTTCGAACACACATACCCCCTATTACCCTACTTAAGGGGCTCCCATATACAAATTTATTTTTTTATAAAATTTGTCCACCGCCTTTTCTGGCCCCAGGAGACCGGAGACCAGACTGGTAAAGTCAAATGTACGACCAACCTCTTATATTGTTTAGCCCCAATATTTTCTCAGAGCAAATCCACCCTCCATCAGCAACCCTTAAGATGACCCCTATACATTTGTATATTTTTATACCCTACACCACTTCGTGGTATTATAAGTTAGTTTCGCGCCAAATGTTTGTAACACCAAGAAATAATCGAGCTAGACCCACCTTTAAGTATACCGATCGGCTTAGAATCACCAGCTGAGTCGATTTAACGATGTCTGTCTGTCCGTCCGTCCGTCCGTCCGTCCGTCTGCTGTCCATGTAAGCTTGTTCGCACTCTACAGGTCCCAATTGTTGTCCGATTGTCATGAAACTTGGCAGAATTTATTTTTTCTGTCCAAGAACCATCGGTATTGAATTTGGAGGAAATCGGTTCAGATTTAGATATAGTCCCCATACAAATGTCGCTCCCTATTTCACTTTTTCCGCTTTATAAACCACATATTGTACCCGATTTTCTTTAAAATTGGCACAACATCTTATAATTCAAATGCCACCACGACAAAGTTTGTAGACAACCACCCTGTGGTGAAGGTATATAAAAGGAAAGTTTGCGATTCTAGATTTGTGTGGTTTGTTTTCAGCCAAACAGCGCTTTAATTCGTTGATATATAACCAGTCATAAAGATTGATTTATTTGATTAGATCCTATCAAAAACATATGACGCACAATGTTACTGTTGCGACCAAAATCGAATGTTGAAAAGTCGCTGCGAAGCCATCTGAATGAAACCTTTGACAGGGTGGAAATCATGATAGTGTTAGTCTGCAGCCAAGTAATAAATGCCACCATGTCATTTATAAATAAATTTGCATTCTATAAAATATAGACAATATCACAGTTCAAATCAAATTTTAATAATTTTACAAATCATCTAGTAGAATTTAGTAGAAAACAGTATGAGTAAGAAAGAGTTATGCATAGTGGACTTTTGAACAGTTTTCATATTTCATTTGTGATAGCTTAAAGTTCGACTTTCATTTATTTTAATTTAATGATTATTTTTTCAAATTTTTGCTTTAATTGAAAATGTTGAACTTTGTCATTTAATAATGGAACATAATATCATTAATATGACTAGTATAAACCAAATCCACACCAAAAGGTGATTCGTTGTGGATGCATTGGATTCTCAAAAGTCACGTGTGGGTTCTCTCAACCAATTATGCGACATTTTTGCTTATTGACATAGCCATCGAGATGAAAACGAGCTTCATGAAGGCTGAACTGATGGCCTCTTCTCGAAAATTTTCGACGTAAATATCTTACAGTTTGGAAGTAAGTTTTTAATATTTCTCAAATTTGTTCGAACGTATAGTATATAAATGAATCTGTGTTTGTTTGTTTGTTCTTTATAGCAGCTTAAACTACCGAACCGATCTTCTTGAAATTTTCAGAGTATGTTCATGCTGAACCGGTGGTGAAAATAGGCTATATAAATTTTTGATATTTTCAGTGGGCGTGGCTCCTCCCACACAAATTGTGGTTTTAATAGTTTTTTTATAAATTAGCATATTCGGAGTACTGTTGCGGGTAGAGTCTTGCATTTTTGTGAAAGTTCACTAATTATTATATTATTATTATTATTTTAAAGGGTGATTTTTTAAGAGCTTGATAACTTTTTTTTAAAAAAAAACGCATAAAATTTGCAAAATCTCATCGGTTCTTTATTTGAAACGTTAGATTGGTCCATGACATTTACTTTTTGAAGATAATTTCATTTAAATGTTGACCGCGGCTGCGTCTTAGGTGGTCCATCCGCTTAGTCCAATTTTGGCATTTCCACGTTTTTGAGTAACAGAGACCCAATTGGTGCGAACGGCGACGAATCGAAAATTGGTGGTCATCATTAACACTGGCCGATACAGCTGCGATATTTTCTTCAGTTCGCACTCTACGTAAGCGTGTTGGTGGTTTAATGTCCAACAATGTAAATTTGGTGCGAAATTTAGTCACAATAGCCCGAATAGCCGCTTCAGTGGGTCGATTAAACTGACCATAAAATGGAAGCGCGCAATGAACTTTCTTAACAGAGCACGCATTTTGATAATAAAATTCAATAATTTGCAAGCGTTGTTCGTTTGTAAGACGATTCATGATGAAATGTCAAAGCATACTGAGCATCTTTCTCTTTGACACCATGTCTGAAATCCCACGTGATCTGTCAAATACTAATGCATGAAAATCCTAACCTCAAAAAAATCACTCTTTATTATATACCTCCCATACGAAGATAAAATCCAATTTTGAATATTGTCAGTTCCATGATACCTATAGTGCTGAAATTTTGTGTAAGTGCATCTAGCATCAATATGCGTAGTTGTGCCAAAAATGGGCGGTATTGAAAAAGTGGGCGTGGTACCTACCATACAAAGTTAAAACCCAATTTTGAATATTGTCAGTTCCATGACATCTAGAGTGCTGAAATTTTGTGTGAGTGCATCTAGCATCAATGTTCGTAGTTGTGCCATAAATGGGCGGTATTGAAAAAGTGGGCGTGGTACCTCCCATACGAAGTTAAAACCCAATTTTGAATATTGTCAATTCCATGAGTGCTGAAAATTTGTGTCAGTGCATCTAGCATCAATATGCGTAGTTGTGCCAAAAATGGGTGGTATTGAAAAAGTGGGCGTGGTAACTCCCATACGAAGTTAAAACCCAATTTTGAATATTGTCAGTTCCATGAGTGCTGAAATTTTGTGTCAGTGCATCTAGCATCAATATGCGTAGTTGTGCCAAAAATGGGCGGTATTGGGAAAGTGGGTGTGGCAACTCCCATACGAAGTTATAACCCAATTTTGAATATTATCAGTTCTAGGACACCTAGAGTGCTGCAATTTCGTGTAAGTGCATCTAGCAATAATATGCGTAGTTGTGCCAAAAATGGGTGGTATTGGAAAAGTGGGCGTGGTACCTCCCATACGATGTTAAAACCTATTATCGAATATATTCAGTTCTATAACAGCTACAAAGCGAACTTTCGTGTGAGTGCATCTAGCATAAACCTGCGTAGTTGTGCCAAAAATGGGCGGTATTGGAATAGTGGGTGTGGTATCTCACATACAAAGTTAAAACCTATTATCGAATATTGTAGATACCTAGAGTGCTGAAAATTTGTGTTAGCAGATCCAGTGTAAATAGTTGTGCAAAGATGGGCGGAAAGTGACCGTGTGCCTTCCCATTCGAAATTAAAACCTGCTTTAGAGTATATTCGACACCGAGATTCCTATATTGTAGTGTAAGTTCATTTATTTGTAACCTTCTTAGACAATATACAAATGGGCGTGATTTGAAAGATGGGTAATTTTTTTATGTGCATTTTGCACAATAGTAAAGAAAGGTTGCAAAAAAATAAATATTTATTCGTCAAAAGCCGACTTAAGTCAAGAAAATGGAAATTATATTAATTTGTTAGTTTTTGTGTTGTCTTATTTGTGAACAATTTGATTGACTTTCTATATGTTTTGAATGTAGTACTTTCCAGAATTCCAGCTATTCGATTAAGTTCTCCTTACGTAGGAAGTTTATTGGTTTGTTTATGGAAAGGAGAAGAATCACACTCAACATAAAATAAATTTGATTTTTGACAATTCTTCCGTTTTCGCCGTAAACTAAACTTCTGTTCTTCAATATTCTCCATGGAACATATCCATTGATTATAAGTGGTACATATATTACCTATCACAAGAAAAACACTATGAAACTTGATTTTAATTTCCGTCTGTTTTTCTGCCTGGCGAAGCGGGTGGGGGTTCAGCTAGTAAAACGTAAACCTGGTAATAAAAATAAAAATTAATTTTATTCTACCTTTCAAAGTCAAAGTAATCTGTAGATTAAATTTAAAATTTTAAATGATCCACCCTATAGATGGGAAGCTATCTGTGTTGTTTATATTATTTCTGTAATATTTGCTTCATTAAGTTTTGTTGGATTTCCCTAAATATAACACATTAAATATTCTGCATAAAATTTTCAGAGCACAAGGAAAACACATCTAGAATGATTTTAGCGGGTTTTAGGATGATGATATGTGCTGATTAAAAAATGTGTGAAAAAAATCAAGACAATGACCAAACCGCAACCGAAATTGTCATAGATTACAAATAGTGTTAACGTATACCTGATGACAATGTGTTTGAAATCGATTAAACTGATTATATAATGCAAGGATTTGAATATACACCTGCCAGTAGAATTTTATTTTTTTTTGGAAATTACAATGTCTATAGCTAACCATCCAGGCATAAGACAGACCGACGAAATAAGATATTAAACAGCTAAATCTGAAATACCGTTGTGTGGACAGTTGACCAGAAACTTAACTGCGTTGCTCCTTAGTTGCGAAAACTTTCGTCTGGAAGTCGTTTGAGATGCCAGGAAGACAGAATCGCCATACTAGAACAGTTTTTAGCGAGAAGACTTCTCAATCCGTTTTGGAGCCTTCAGAGTATACCTCCGATAATTGTGGGGAGATGACATTACAAGATAAAAGGTACGAATGAAAATAGTAAAATATCGGGAACATTGGCTACATTTCATTAGAACATTTTCGAACACTAGCACATATCCTTTAAACAGAAAGATAATTGTGGCAAATTTATTTTATGATGTGCTCTCATTGTTATCCAAGATATTCAAGGCTACCCAGAAACATGCGTTAATGTATTTCTTCATGATGATGTAATAGATTCACCCTCTAATATCGATAATGAGTTGACAACGATTGCTAACGGTTGGGCAAACTTCCATCATACGAAAGAAGACAAATTCATTTGTGCAGACCTTTCTCCGAGTTTAAGACAGATTTATTTAATTCTTACAAGGCGTATGATTAATGTGCAATATGTCCCCCTTAATGTTTACATTCGTTTTTTGCTTCTTATTTCATTTATGTACATTAAACTTAATTCACTTCAAATAAGTCCCCACCAACAACGAACAACAAAAACACATCATATACGAAAAGACATTATCTCCCGCTCTGGATATTTAGGCCAGGCCAAAAGGGATAACGTTTTAGAGCATCCCCCCAAAAAGGTTGTCGATATCAGCTTGTCAAATGTAATTTATCTTGAAAATAAATATTCCAGTTAAAAACCTAAGATATCAATCAACATAATGTGGGAAAAATGGCAAACAATTCATATAGCCAAGAAAACGAATTGTGTTTTTTTTGTTGGTGCTTGCATTTTGTGTAAATGTCCTTTTAGACATTTCTTCTCATCATTCCCGGGGTTTTTCTCCGGGTCGTTTTCATACCAAAGATAGGGGAATAAATGATAAAACATTAACATCATTTTCCTTTCTTTTTCTTTGTTTTTTTTTTCAGCTTCGTTGTCTTGGTCTGGGTTTCCAGCATTTCATTCTATTCGAACATTGATCATTTTTGTGTCTCCTTATGTAAGGACACTTAGGAGCAAGGGGTGAATGACTACTTTCTCGAGGCAGCAAGCATCTCCTCTACGGCACTTTAATGTATAGATACATATACACATATATATAGGACAAGGACATTTTATGATGAGTAAGCACCAGCTCTTTGGGAAAAATAATACTGAAACAGTTGAGCCAAAGGAACAAAGAAACATACTGAGTAGAACCCACCAAAAAACACTCACTCACACACACACACACAAAACGTCACAATGGAAAATGACACCCAAAAATTCTTCATTTATTTTGGATGACATCCAACATTTTTGTCTATACAAGAGAGACCATAAGACAAATATGCCCACATCCTTCGCCATGTTCTTCCTGCTCCGCCTTCTGCTGCGAATACAGCAAAATATTGAAGAACTAAGCCGTTGCCTACTTTTTATGTTAAGTGTTCAACATTAATTTTGTTATTATTCTTCGCTTTATTCCGGGGGAGGTGGAACGTGAAGTCAATAGTTGTAAAGTGTAGCATATTTCTCCAGCGCCGGGAATGTTGCCTTTGGCCATAAACCATGCTTCGAGCAATATAAATATGAAGCCATTTAAAAGTTGTAAATCTTTTTTCTTTGAAAAATGAATGTGTTAGTTGTGTTATCAATGAAATTGGAGCATATTCTCAGTATTTATTTGGCAACAATTATAAGAAAATAAAATGATCGTTTTTGAAGTCTTATACTACCAAACCAAACGTTCAGAAATCGCTACGACAGCCGGCTAAAACTTCCACATTCTGGTCTGAAATCGAAGCGACATAGTTACGAAAACATGAAGTCTTACCGAGGTAAATTTGTTGATTACAGCGAGACGTTGCACAGTGGAATCTACTCGTACAAACTGCGGCAAAAATTAGAAGAAATCGGGCAATTTTCCAAAATAGAGTAACAAAGAATAATAAACATTGAATTGGTAAGAAAGTACAGGTCGCAATTGTTTTCATATAAAATGTAAAGGAGCCAAAAGATCAATCAATAGATATCGGAGATAGACATATACCGAAAATTCTGGGAATTATTTCAGTCGACCACCAATGCAAAACGGGAACGTTTGGTAATCATTTACATTTTAATAATAAGATATTCGAGAAAAATTTTTATACATACAACTGTCGCACAGAGGAAGATTAATTCGGGGAAGCCTTCGGGTCAGGTAATGTTTATATCATAAACAGTAAAAGAAACTACAATTTTAGTACAATATAGTGGAAGCAAAAATTTTTCCTGGAAAATAAATTAATAATTCATCCATCCATATATTCCTGTTATCGAAGAACACGTCGCAATTATTATCCAATCCCAACAGAACTTGTTACAATTGATTTTTGCGCATCAATGACGGACGCTATAAAATCGGTTCAGATTAAGATATAACTTCCATATAAACGTCACTCCCGATTTGACTTTTTTCGCTCTACATATACAATTTTAATCGATATTATTCTAATTTGGCACAGCAATTTATATTTCGACTGGAAATATTTATGGTGAAAGTGAGTCACATCGCACAGTGGGATTTTTTGTGCAATAAGTTATTTTTTCGACACATAAAATTTAGAAATTATGAAGAATCCAAAAATTGTATCCCGAAAAAACGCTTGTTTGTTTTGAAATAATGAAGTAAAGTCAAATGTAAATTTTTGTTCAAAATATTGAAAACTGTTTACCCAATTCTATAGTGTTTGTTCGTAAGATAATTTTATTGCTCTGATTTAAATAGTGATTTTTTTTCAAATATAGCCTTTTCTGTGTATTTAAAAATATATATATAGTTCGCTCATATGGTTTAAAAGATATGATAGAATAAAATTTGTTCTATAATGTGCCGTGACTGCAAACTTCCTTGGAAGAAGAAAAGGTTGCTCAGTCGTGCTAGGTGCTCCCGCTATAATAAACTGAAAGGGAAGACTCCATACTATAAATTAAAATTAATAAAAGTTTAAATAATTAATAATCTTTTATAAAATCATAAAATTTTTCTTCAAATTCATGAAATTTTTAATTTTAAAAAGTTACATAAAGATATAGAAAAAGATAAAAGATTATAGAAATTATAGATAAAAGATCTCTCAGAAAGTGTGATAGAGTTACAACAAATACAGATGTTTTTCATCGACTTCTAGTATCGTCAGATCATTTTATAAGTAGAATTAGATGTCAACCCCGTAAACACCTTCTAGAACTTGACACAGAAACAAAAAGTTTTGGAAAAAAATATAATATGGGATATGTGGGCGGTGATCGGTGGGCGTTAATTGAGGTTATAAAAAGTTCTGTGCCAAATTTCAAAAAGTTTTGGGCCAAAAATAAATTTGGGTTCTATGGGCGTTGGGTGGTGGGCGTGTCCAATTTTGATGAAACTTGGGTGGTGGGCGTGTCCAATTTTGATGAAACTTTTTTTATCTTAATTGAGGTAATAAAAGGCTCTGTGCCAAATTTCAGAATGTTTAGACCAAAAATAGATTTTGGGTTCTATGGGCGGTGGGTACTGGGCGTGGCCAATTTTGATGAAACTTTATATTTTTCTTAATTGAGCTAACAAAAGGCTCAGAGCAAAATTTCAACGTTCTACGAGCACTCCCTATATTTTTATGTCAAACTTTGTATGAACAAATCCCTCTGTGCATCGGTTCAGATTTAGGTAATGCTCCCATACACTTTTTTTAATAAATTTTTTTCACATTTGGCACATCTTGTTACATTACACCTAAAAAAATCTATATTCGGTCACATCGGTCCATTGTTTGATATAGCCCCCATAAGATTTGGTATGACATTTGCTAATAAGGAGTATCGTTTCGAATTTGTCCGTCATAAAACTTTCACAAATTTTTTAAATTACTCTAGAATTGGTAGAAAATTGCTTGTAATAGAGCAGAAAGTGCAGGGTATCATATAGCGTCGCAAGACTTTAGTCTTTCCTTACTTACGTTTGTAGAGGGACGTTTATAAATGAAGATTTATTGTTCATTTTGGAATCTCATTCTTCTGCTGTCAATGCTTCTTCATGGGAAATAGTTGTTTCATTTAGTTTTCGTCAAATTCAAATTTCAAGTAGTACAATAAAAATGCATGTATAAACACCCATAGAAATTGCCTAATTTCACAATTTTGTAATAAAATAAATAACGCACAACATATAATTGCGAAATGTTGAAGCTATCACATTGTAATTTCATTAGAAATTTACCATCTGGCGATATGTTACAGAATTCACATTAAAAACTCCACATATATTTTAAAAAATACCTCAAATTTAGACATATTTTCAAAAAAAATCTAAAAATATATAATGGGGGAATATTTACCTTTAAAATATGTCAATTTGCAAATGTTCGCGTAAAACTCAAAACATTCTTGTTTTTAAGACGGCTCAACTGGAAAAGTAAGCAACACATTGATATTTTCGATATTGATGTAGAATTTTATATTCTTTAATCGAACAGTAAAAGATTTTCAAAGAAATAAATTTTTCATGTTTGAATTAATCTCCATTTCAACCAACTGTGAATCGTCGCCAAAATCACAATTCACTAATCTATCATTTTTTTCAAATAGTTCTTTGGAAGATTCTTCATAGAAATTTTAAATTAAAAAAAAAAACAAGTAAAAACGGCGTTAAGTTCGGCCGGGCCGAACTTTATATACCCTCCACCATGGATTACATTCCACAGATTTTCGTAGAAGTGTAGTAATATTACAGGAAAATATAATTTTTTTAATATAGCCAAACCAAAACAAATACAAATATTGAAAAGTTAATTTTATAAATAAATATAATATTTTAATTATTTCAAACCACGTTTATAAGGTAATGCTACCAATACGTCAATTCAAAAAATAAATGTTCTTATATTTATATATTCATTATTATTTTTTTCCACTATCTACCAATACAGTTGGTTGTATTTCCATTCTATTTTAATTCCAATAAATAATTATTTTAATTCCAATAAATAAAAATCTTTTTATTTTGCGTGTCTATACAGTCAGAGGAATGTATACACCGAATTCCATGATTCCAGCTGCGCCCATTTGGTTGGAACCATTTTTACCCCCTTGACGTTTCTACGCAATTAGAATTGTATCATTCTAGCTGTGGTTGTTTAGTTGGTACTATTTTTATCGCTCTGTACCATTGTACCCCTTGAAAGTACTAATTTCGAAAATTTCGTCTATTTTCCGTGTCTACGCAGTCAGAGGAATGTATACTCCGAATTTCATTTGATTGGTACTATTTTTATCCCCCTTTTTTCATTTTAACCCCAAAAAGTACGAATTTCGAAAAATCAGTTTATTTTCCGTGTCTACACACTCAGAGGAATGTATACTCCGAATTTCATGACTCTAGCTGCGGTCATTATTTATTCCTATTTTACCCCTTAAAAGTACGAATTTGGAAAAAAATACTTTTATATTATGTATCTACTCAATTAGAGGAATGTACACACCGAATTTCGTGTTTCTAGTTGTTGTCGTTTAATATGTACCATTTTTATAAGGGGAATGCGCATACCAAATATCAAGCAAATATAAACAGACATATTCAAAAAACATGCTTAAATACGCTAAAATATTAGAGATTATTATGGGTATTTTTAGTCCTTGTGAGGGAAAATTTTTTCCCTTGGGGCCGATTTCGCCCCATTTCAATCTTAACCGATCTACGACTATAAAACGCATTTATGGAAAATTTGAACGTTCTAGCTCCATACGTTTAGATGCTAGCGTGCTTTCAACAGACGGACAGACGGACATGGCTAGATCGTCTTAGAATTTTATGACTATCAAGAATATATTTACTTTATAGGGTCTCAGGTCTATATTTCAAGGTGTTACAAACGGAATGACAAAGTTAGTATACCCCCTTCCTGGAGGTGGAGGGTATAAAAATGGAATGTGCACTTCAACTATTTTAAATTTTGAACTTTAATGTTGTTTTCAATTTGAGTAATGTATTTGTTCGAGACATTAAAACTCTACTGCCATTTCCATGATAATTTCTAAAAAATTTAACCCGAATGGTGCTAGCGTGACCTTATGGTCACACATAGAAGACGTTCACCAAAGCTTCTGGTGTGGACCACTGATAACATGAATGTTTTATCTCAAAATTCGAAAGAAAACAATTACAGCACTATTCGGGTTAATGCGAGTTTTACATTGAAAAATATTTTGATAAATAATGCCGCGGCGACTGTTGAACGGCAATCGCGTCGGTCTGAAAGTGGATAAAACACCAAATTTTTCGTCTGAAATAAATGGAGACATAGAAATTAGTTCGATGAAGAACAATGATTTCGAACGAATCGTTCGACAACATCAATAAAAAAGAATTATTTTTAATGAAACAAAGACAACTACAAAAATATGCTATTATTATCATTTATTTATATATTTCAGATTTAATTGCAAACTCAACATTTTAAACGATTTAGATTAAGAATCGATTCTCAGGATCGATTCCAAGAATCGGATTGAAAAATAGTTGATCTGGGAATCGATAATCGATTCTCGCCCTTGATTACCATTCACTACTAGAAACATATGCGTTTAAAATACAAACTTTTTCCCAATTTGATTTTTTTTGCTTTAAAAAACACGTACTGTGGGTCAGGTCGGTTCAGATATAACTACCATACAATTTTCGCTACAAATGTCCATCCCTATTTGTGTTGTTTCGCTCCAAAAGCCATATTCTTTTACAGATTTTGATCTAATTTATTTATTGGACTGTCATTATAGGTTCAGATAGTGGGATTTGGTATTCGCAACCTTTTAAAAAAATTTGCTTCATTTTCGTCTTGCATTTCAATTTGGAATATGCAATAGTTATGATTTAACGATATTCTTTAATAAATATATGTTTCAAACTATAAATTGAAATACAATATGTATTTTTGTTACAAGTTCTTAAGGCAATATTTGAATTTTCTTTTTCAACATTTATCTAGAGTAACCAGTAAGGAAAGGCTAAAGTCGGTTAAATTCGGATAAAAAGTGAAAACGGGAAGGTTTTTTGTATCCTGTAAATGTATGTGTTTGACAAAAAATTTTATATCGGAAAGGACATTTGTATGAGGATATATTGAAACCTGGAACGAAATAGGTGAAATATAAAATATATAGTTTGGCCAAAATCGGTTAAACTTATGGGAGCAACATTTGAATTTGAGCTATATTTAAATCTGAACCGATCTTACCCACTTTCACCATAGTTTTGTTTAATTAGATTATAAGATGTTGTGCGAAATTTAAAGACAATCGAGCACAATATGTGGCTTTTAAAGCGGCAAAAGTCAAATCGGGAGCGACATTTATATGGGGGCTATATCTAAATCTGAACCGATTTTCACCATAGATGTTCTTAGTTTAAATATAAGATGTTTTGCCAAATCTGAAGACAATCTGATACAATATGTGGTTTCTAGAGCGGAAAAAGTCAAATCGGGAGCGAAAATTGTATGGGAGCTATATATAAATCTGAACCGATCTGACCGATATTCACCATGGGTGTTTCTAGTGTAAATATAAGATGTTTTAACAAATCTGAAGACAATCTGATACATTATGTGGTCTCTAGAGCGGAAAAAGTCAAATCGGGAGACAAATTTGTATGTGAGCTGTTTATAAATCTGAACCGATCTAACACATTTTTACCACAGGTGTTTCTAGTTACAATATAAGATGTTTTGCCAATTTTAAAGAAAATCTGTTATAATATGATGTATCTAGAGTGAAAAGAGTCAAATCGGGAGTGAAATTCGTATGGGGGCTATATCTAAATCTGAACCGATTTTCTTCAAATTAAATAGCGTTCGTCCTTATCCCGAAAAAATCGTTGTGCAAAGTTTCATTTGGTTCTGTCTACAATTGCGACCTGTATCGTGATTACAAGAATAGATGGACGGACGGACAGACAGACAGACAGACGGACATTGCTAAATCGACTCAGAAAGTGATTCTAAGACGATCGGTATAATTAACAATGGGTCTATCTCGTTTCCTTTTGGGTGTTACAAACAAATGCACAAAGACATAATACTCTCGTGGAGTGTGTAATTATACTAACGTTATTCTAACCAGCAAAAATTACTATTCACAAAATTATTTTTTCCTTCAAAATGTATTTAGTCATTTGACCTGCTAACGGGGCCAACACTAACTTTACATTATACATTGACTTAAAGATGTCCATATGGCTGCATATTTTCGATTTCTTATCTATAGAGTGATTTTTTTGAGGTTAGGATTTTCATGCATTAGTATTTGACAGATCACGTGGGATTTCAGACATGGTGTCAAAGAGAAAGATGCTCAGTAATCTTTGACATTTCATCATGAATCGTCTTACAAACGAACAACGCTTGCAAATTATTGAATTTTATTATCAAAATGCGTGCTCTGTTAAGAAAGTTCATTGCGCGCTTCCATTTTATGGTCAGTTTAATCGACCCACTGAAGCGGCTATTCGGGCTATTGTGACTAAATTTCGCACCAAATTTACATTGTTGGACATTAAACCACCAACACGCTTACGTAGAGTGCGAACTGAAGAAAATATCGCAGCTGTATCGGCCAGTGTTAATGATGACCACCAATTTTCGATTCGTCGCCGTTCGCACCAATTGGGTCTCTGTTACTCAAAAACGTGGAAATGCCAAAATTGGACTAAGCGGATGGACCACCTAAGACGCAGCCGCGGTCAACATTTAAATGAAATTATCTTCAAAAAGTAAATGTCATGGACCAATCTAACGTTTCAAATAAAGAACCGATGAGATTTTGCAAATTTTATGCGTTTTTTTTTAAAAAAAAGTTATCAAGCTCTTAAAAAATCACCCTTTACTTAGGTTTTAAATTTATTCAATAGTTTTTCTTTCCTCCCCATTTAAACTGAACTTTAAGCCAATAGTTTATTTACTGTTGTTAACAAAACCACACTTCTGTGGCTTACATAAATAATAAGTCTTTCGACATGGTTTTATCCTTTATTTTCGCCTTGCTACAAGTTGAGAGAATTTATTTTATAAAATTAAAGAAAAATATTTATTTTTACAAGTGTTTTGCCACTCTGGTTACAACTACCACTAGCAGCAGCATCGCCATCAGCACCGCAAATACTGTCTACAATTTAATGTCATCTTGAGAGCCATTAACTAAACCAACATCAATGAAGAGGAACGAGAAGAAAAAAATCTCTAGTAGCGAATACAATGGCGTATTTAGTAGGTACCGCGTAGGTTGCCAGAGTGAAGGAAACTCCAAGTACTTCTTATATTCCGGAATAATCAATGATGTGTACTGTGAAAGCAGAAAAGTCAAGAGATAGAACGAAACCTGCAACGCAATAGAAGAAAACTCATCATCACTTTCTTATTTGTGCTCGTATTTTTTCTGGTCACATTTTTGGCTTAATGATAGGAAGGAAGTGGATGGTATACTAGGCCTTATCGACAATAGAATACAAATTTGTGATTTTCGAGAAAAAAGAATGTTCAACTAAGAAATATTCTAATATCTGAATTTGGACATAAAATCGACACATTTCTATTCTTCCCTCCAAGTTGGTGATATACATTCGGTAGAGAAAGTTGAAGTTTCGTCACGGCAGAGCTTTCAAACATATCCCCTGAAATCTGTACTATTTTCAGTTCTTTTCAACTTTCACATTTTTCTATATTTATCCTCCTTTCTTCTCCAATAGCTGATATACTATTGGAATACAATCTCGAAAAGTCATTGCGACCTATTATACATCCCATCAAACCGCTCCATCAGAATCTTAACGTCAATAACAACTCGGTAAGCACTCATTGGATATTTGTCACCGAAAAGCAGCAGACAAAAAACTTAAGCAAATATGACGAAGAAAGAAAGCATGGCAAATATCTACAAAAGAAATAGTGACATCTTTTCCAAAGAAAATTCAAACATCTGCACTTCGACGTATTGGGAACGGAAAGAAAATAGTTTTATATTAAAGAAGGACTTTAGCACAATATATTGGAAATGCCTTAAATTGATGCATATTTCATGTCACTTGAATTAAAATAGTTTTAAAGCATATTTTTGGGATTTTAGTACTGTAGTACTAAATTTAATTTTAATTTTTATAGAAACACTAAAAATCAATTTAAAAGAAAAATATCAGAAAGGGCTTGAGACTGCAGGGTATTATATAAAATTTATTATATTGACTGATATCAAGCTATTTCATTAATAAACTAAAACTAATATTATTAATATAGATTAAAAAAATTGCAAACTAGTTTTATATTAAACAAGGAACGCCCACCGGAGTTCAAGCTACAAGATCATCTGTCAAAGTGCCGCACGGCAACACATTAGTTACTAACTTATATAATACGAAACCCCTTCACATAAGCATGTAGCTGATACACAACCATTGATTACAACTTAAAATAATAGATTGTAGTTTTAAGTATCCTTTATTCCAATATTATCTGTTAAATGTTTATAGAAGTCTCAATAAAGTAAATCATAATTAATTCTCTAAATAAAATCGTCATTGTTCCCGCAGATTCTGAAATTGATATAAAGTTAGACTTAAGTACTAAAATTGTAAGCTCCTTTTAATGTTGTTATCGCGTAAGGATTAAACAAAAATTCCGCTCAATATATTGGGTGTTTCGCTCTTTCTAGCTAAGATTATATAAACAGAAATTGATCGTCGGTTGTATTTATAAAAAAACCTTATTTTATATATAATGTCCACTGTTGAGGTGTTGTCGAATGAAACACACCGGTTTTCACCCGTAATTCCCTATTTTGAAGGTGTCTTGGAAATTTCACAAATAGATTCTTGTTGTACACGACAAAAAATACAAGAAAAATAATATAACTTTCCAGGGTTTTCTACTTCATTCTTTTTTGTAGCACTCGAAAAAAAACCGGTTGTCATGCTTTCAATAAACATAGATCGAAAAAATCGCAGAAAATATTTCAAACATATTTTGATCCAATGTGGATTTTGTTTGTTATTCGATATTTGCTGGTAGAGTGACTGTAATTTTGATAAGAAAAGTACAAATTTCAGAGATCGTTGTGTATCGCGTCCATATTGGAATGAACACATGTAATTTATGATTCTAGGTACATCCGTTTTTATAATTTTTTTTAATTTTGACCATAAAAGTACGATTTTGGAGAAATAGTCATATTGTGCGTGTCTACGCAATCACAACTATGTACACACCGAATTTCACTATTCTAACTGCAACCGTTTGATTGGTACCATTTTTATCCCTTTCGCTCCATTTTCCGCCTAAAAGCACAAATTTCGAAAAAATTCTTTGTTTCGCGTCTACACAGTCAGATAAATACATCCACCGAATCTCATTTTATCTTCAGCGGTTTGGTTGGTACCATTTCTAACCAATTGTATCCCTTAAAAGTACAAATTTTGAAAATATCTCTATTTTACGTGTCTACGTAATTATAGGGATGTACACTAGGGCGTACCTCAAAAAAAAAGTTCGCCGTACACACTTAATTTCATGTTTCTAGCTGTTGTCGTATCATTGGTACCATTTTTATCCCTTTTGTCCCATTTCCCCCGCTAAATATTTTTTGTACTTTTAGCTGATTACACGTTACTAGTGGAAGGTACCAAACAAATTTCAAGTGTATCAAAATCAGAAATTTTCAAAAAAATTGCTTAAATAATCTAATTATTAGGAGTATTTTCAGTCCTTGTTAGAGAAAAATTATTCCCTCTGGGCCGATTTCGCCCACTTTCAATCCCAACCGATCTGCAACCATAAGACACATTTACGAAAAATGTCAACCTCCTAGCTCATTTTGTTCGGAAGCTAGCGTGCTTTCAGTTGGAGGTGAAGGGTATAAACGTGAATATACCCCCATCCTGGAGGTGGTGGGTATAATAACAGAAAAGGCTTGAGAGTACAGGGTATTATCTTTATAATTTAAAGTGATAATGTAGAACAGTATCGATGTATTTCATTATTAAAGTAAAATTATTAATAACAATAATCAAATCGAAATGGATGAAAATGGTTTTAGTTTTTAGCTGTAATACTTCTATATACTTCTTGGCGTTGCAATTAATATACTTTTAAAGATTTTTAAGGGTTTGATCATAAAGTCCTACATTTATTTTTAATTTTTTGATCATTTCATAATAAACAATTAAAACAATTAAATCATGCATAGAAAAATAGCAAAAGAAAAATTAAGACTATAGAATATTATATAAATAAATTTCGATTGATTATGTAGAACAGCATTGAGCCACTTAACGAACAAAGTAAAATTATTATTAAAAATTCTAATTCATTAAAGAAATCGGAACAAATAAATAATTTACATTAATGACCTGAGCACAATAAATTTAAACGCATAAGCATAATTTTTTAATAATAATAATAATAATTTTAGGCATATTCATAAGATTTGATTCTCAAATACAATAACATACAATTGGAATAATACATGGAAAATTAACAAATGAAGACTTGAGACTAGAAGATTGTGAAAATTTGAATCGGTACTAATGATTTTAGCATGCGATTGTCATAGGAAGGATGAAAATTGATGTTGATTAATCTATTTAACATAGAGTTGTCATTGGAGGGATGTCCCTTATTTTGAAAGGCTTAAAAGTTAATTTAAAATTGTGGGAAATAATCCACTACTATTTTAGGTATAATTGACCATAGCAAAGTTTACAAAATATTTGTTTTTTTTTTTTTCACTGAACCAACACTCAGGGGATGTCCCATATAAATGCAGTGCATTGTGTTGGTAGAAGGAAGATAAGGTATTGGAAGGAGGAAAGAGGGAGTAGTGTCTGTTGACATCTGTTTTGAATCTCTGAATGTCGTAATTGGAGGGAAAGATATTTGCCGGAAGTCGATTCCACATACGGATAGTACGGGCGAAGAACGAATTTATTCTGTAATGTGTAGTGCGGCCGGTTGTCCAATCGACAACAAATGGGTGAGCGTTCCTGGAGAGTCGCGTATCTCTACCGAACGTTCTCACGGGCGGTATAAGATCACGAATTTCCGAAGAACAAACACCATGAAAGTATCGATAGAACAATGACACACAACCAACATTACGACGGTGTTCAAGGGAGACAATATGTATATCCTACCATCACCTATCAACACCATCGCCCTCCTCTGGACACGGTCAAGTAGCTCCAGTGATGAAGCTGGAGCACCCGACCATATATGGGAGCTGATTCCATCTTTGGTCTGATGTAGGTAGTGTAGACATTGAGAAGATCAGAGGGTGTGAAATATTTCTTACATCTTTTTAAAAAGCCTAAACATTTGAAGGCATCTTTCGACACATCAAATACATGTTTTGTCCAACGAACAACACATTGTATTTTTATGCCAAGAACAACTAGATCATCTGATTGCTCAATATCTACACCGTTCATTAAAATCGACGACACCGTTGGATCAGTGAATCGTTTGTGAGACAACAAGGAGCACTGGGTCTTACGTGCATTAAAATCTACTCTATTTTCTCGACCCCATTCAGAAATGGCTATCAAATCCTGGCTAAGTGACTCATCCATCAATCGCCTTTTATCCTCAATTTCTTGACGACTTGGTCTATGATCGAATGAGTATGAATGACAGAGGTTGCTGTCATCCGCGAATGAGTATGGTGGATTCACAGTCCGATCCAAGATGTCGTCGATGAAAATAAGAAAAAGGGAGGGGGAAAGGACAGAGCCCTGTGGTACTCCTGCGGTTAACCTATGCTCGTCGGATGAGAACCCATCTACAACAAAACGTATAGTGCGATCTCTGAGGAAGCTCGAAATAAATCGAGAGAAGTCTCTACCAACACCAAAAGCGATAAGCTTTGATGTGAGTGCACCGTGCCAAACTCTATCAAAGGCCTTGGAGATATCTAGAGCAACGACCTTACTCTCGCCAAGCTTGTGAATAGATCGATTTAATTAGTATTAAATTTATTAATACTATTAAAGGCTTTTGACATTATGAGGTACTAATAAAACTGCCCAACAGCATTTTTGGAACAGAGTAACGACCCTATAATTCTGAAGGGCCATGTGGAGTAGACAATTTCTAGCTGGTCTGAGTTTATTTTTACAGTGGATCAAAGTGCGAAAAGTATTGTAAGTTAATGGCTGGGGGAATTCTTAATGTCGGAACTATTTTATAGAATTTTATAAGGATTATTATAGTGGAAGATCTCAACCCTCTAGCTCTTCTCTATAACGAGTCATACGAACGCGATTTGGGTATCCAATGCAAGAGAAGAATATCTGTTGAAAATACCCTAAATATACTGATTCTATCTGTATTCGGGAATCTTCCGAAACCGGTTTTTCGATTTGTTAAAAAATTTACAATTAGAGAAATATAATAAACTTACTTCCAAAGTAGTGAGTCTTTAGCGCAAACTGTAGGAAATTTGTGTGGGAAATTTTCAGATGAAGCTCATGTTCATGTGGCTATGCCAATAAGCAAATTTGTCGCATAAGGGGTTTAGAAAACCCACACGTGACTATTGAGAAGCCAATGCATCCACAAGCAGTCACTGTTTAGTGTGGATTTTTGAGCTGGCGGCATCATTAGACCATGTTCTGGAAAATTGCGTTGATCGGATGAGGTATTGCCGAGCCAGTCGTGGTAGTCATATATGAATGATATTGAGTTCCATTATTAAATGACAAAGTTAAACCTTTCCAGAAATTTGAATATATATATGCTTTTTATAGCCGATTCTAATTTGAAATTATACATACTTTTCTAATTTCACATTTTAAATAAAAATTTACTTAAATCGCCTACCTTGTTTATTTAAATTACCAAATTATTGTGAAGTTTGTTTTCAGCTTTCTTTAGACGTTACGAGATGCTATGCTATCTTATCAAATTTTGTTCACAAAAATATTATCATTTTCGTACTTTTTCTGCCTCAATTTAATATAATTATTATTTTGGGAATATCTAAACTCTGCGGTATTAAGTTGTCAGTTCAGTTTATTTTCACAGCTAGTAAACAAATCATGTGAGAGTCATGAGTTTCTTGTATAGTTTTATTGTAGAATATATCCACGAAACGCAAATGTTTTGTAATTTAAAATTTTTTGTAATTTTTAGACGGTGTCGGAGTTAACACAGATTAACCGGTTTTCTGGTTTGACATCCCTAATCTGCATTAGTTTAGTATTAACAACAATTACAAATTTGTTGTCTTATTTATTTAGTTTCTTCATCTTTTTCTATTTATAGATATATTATATTTTAATGCTTATTAATGCTGAAATAATACAGCTAGAAGCATGAATTATTTTTTTTTTATTTTTAGCAGACATTTTTCTCTTTCATTTGATACCCATATCGCCTGTGTATGACTCTCGAAAGTATGATAATAATTTATTAAGATAAATATATCCTTTGGAAATTTAAAGTCTTGTCAAAAGGAGAAAAGATAATAAAATGAAACAAGTAAGAAAAGCTAAAGTCCACTCCCTGCGTATATACCTCGCTTTTATCACTAAACCCATATAAATCTATATAAATTCATCTTTAGTCATATTTAACGAATATGGTAAATAATATGATAATTGATCCAAATTTCCGGCAGACAAATACAAATTATACAGTAGTAATAGGATGAATCGGACCAACGTTTGAAAGGGGGCCTATAACAACAGTTGGTATTCCTAGTTGAAATGTATCATTATCCGATGTGAGACGTAGTTTCTAGAGCTGAATGGGATAGAGTAGAATGGGGCCCCATTTGGGTTATTCCAAAATATGGACACATATATTTGACATTCATAGTATGTATTCTTAGTTGAAATATAATATAAACTGCAAAATTTGAAAATAAAAATCATATGTAAAATTTGCGTCCTTGAGGGGTAAAAATTAAAATGGGGCCATTTGTAAGCGCGCTACATTAAAAAGTACACTTTCAAAGTAGGTATTCTTAGTTGAAACATGACATGATATGCAAAATTGCACGATATGGGTTCTAGAGCTGTATTAGAGTGGAATGAGGGCCCAAGTTGTATGAGGGTTATACCAAAATATGGACCCATATATTAGACTTTCATAGTATGTACTCTTAGTTGAAATATAATATAATCTGCAAAATTTGAAAATCTTCCGATGTAAAATGTGGGCCCTAGAGAGGTAATAATTAAAATGTGGCCCATTCGTAAGGGCGCTGCACTAAAAAGTGGGCCCATACAGATTACTTTCAAAGTAGGTATTCCTTATTGAAATATAACATGATCTGCAAAATTTGATCAAAATTCAATGTAAGATGTGGGTTCTAGAGCAATAATAATGTTAACTAGGGCCCATTTGTATGGGGGCTATACCAAAACATTGACCTATATAGCTGGGTTTCAAAATACGTATTTCTAGTATAAATGTAAGATTGTGTGGAAAATTTGATCAAGATCCGATGTAAAATGTGCATTTTAGAGCAGTAATATTGTAAATCGGTACATTTGTATGGTGGCTATATCAAAACATAGACCCATGTGGTTAACTTTCCCGTGAGCTGCTTCTAGTTCAAATATAACACGATCCTGAAAATTTGGTCATGATCTATGTAAAATGTGTATTCTAGAGCAGTAATAGTGTAAATTATAAAATTTTTGTATGGATGCTATATCTAAATCTGAACCGATTTCCTCCAACTTCAATACCAATCGTCCTTGGCCAAAGAAGTAACTTTCGCCAAATTTCAAGACAATAGGACTACAATTGCGATCTGTAGATGTGGACAGCAGACAGACAGACATCGTTAAATCGATTCAGCTGGTGATTCTAAGCTGATCCGTATTCCTAAAGGTTGGTCTAGCTCAATTATTTCTTGGTGTTACAAACATTTGGCCGAAAACTAACTTATAATACCCTAGCTCACGAAGTGATGTAGGGTATAAAAATTAGTACGTTTGAAAATAATTTCAGATTTATATATAGCCCATAGAAATTTCGCTTCCGATTGAATTTTTTGCTATATAGACCACATATTTTAAACTTTTTTAATTTGGCACAACACCCTACATTTCAAACAGAAACATCAGATTTATATGTAGTTCTCACACAAATTTTGCTCCTGATTTGATTTTTTCGCTCTAGAGACCATATATTTTAAAAAATTTACATCAACATCTTATATATCAAATGGACCACATTTGACGTTTCAACCAGAAGGAACGGTTAAAATCGTTCAGATCGGTTGAGATTTATATATAGCTCACTTGCAAATGTCGCTGCCGATTTGACTTCTTCCGCTGTACAAACCAAATATTTTTACCGATTTTCTTCAAATTTGGCAGAACGTGTTATATTTCTACAAGAAGCACAAATGTGTCTATTTATCCGTCCGTGTTTCTATCTATATATCTGTCTTTCCGTCCGTCTATATATCCATATGTCAGCCTGTAAACAAGTTCATTCTATTTGTATTTGAAGTCCTACTTTTCAAAGATTACGGTTTCTTTTAATATTTTATATTCCAAGGAGGCCTAGCTATTTTAGGTATTTTTCCTTTTTAGGTAGAGTCCTCGGTGAAGCCAAGACCTCGCACATCAAACCCGGTTCTCGCGTCACATCTGCCATAAGATTTCCATATTCCAGCAAAAACTTCCATTAATATCGCATAAGCCATAACTTTGGCATAGTTTTAGTTTTCCACAAAATCTAGTATAAAAAATATGATTATACAAAATATTTTATAAACAGCATTCAACTTTGTACTTGTACATCAAGCATATGTTGACCGTTAAAAGTTTGCATGTGCCCACATTGGACATAAAACGGAGCAGTGTCAGAGATACGAGTATGATATGCCGCTCTGCAAAATGGCAGCACTACCTACAGCAGCATTTGCATTTTAATGGACAAAAACTATGCGCCGAAATACAAAAAACAGGGAATCACACTCACGCCATTTTAATCAGAAAGTTTTTTGTTTTTTTTTCGTTCCCAAGTGACCAGCTGTTAGAAATCCCCCGAAAGCGTGCACGACACTATGACTGCCAAAAAGGAGAGGCTAAAGTGCAAGTTCAAATGTAGATGTGTTGGCCGGTCATAATGGATGGGGGAGGTGAGTAGATGTTAGTGTCAGTGCTGTGCAGTTGCACTGGCAAAAGGTTAAGTTTTGGCGAATTTAAACAATTTGGAACTTTTGGTCACATACCTTCCCTCGTTGCACCTTTTGTCATGACTTAAATGAAAACTCAATTTTCACTGAATATTAATGGGAATACTTTGGCAAAGCTCAAAACCAAAACCGAAAGAGAGCAAAAATCAAATATGATATTAATGAATTTGTTAAGGTGGACGGCGGAAGTGAAATGTTGAAGGAGTGCTGCAAAATCAAAAACTAAGAAGGTATTCGTATTAATTCAAATGAACATTGCTTCATTAATAATCCCAGATGTATTAAGCTTTTGGAAGTTTTAGCAACACATGTAGACTATGGACTCCGCCATAGGATAGAGAGTAGAGTGAGTAGTGAGTATGTACAAAGGCATCAATGAACTAATATTCGGATAAAGATCGCCCAAAGGCCAGAGGAAATGTTCATCAATCAATGAGCCGTGGATGATAAAATGTTGGTCTCCGAAATTGAACTTCTGTTTAGAGCCGGCTCCGAAAGGCTAAGTATTATTTTAGAGGCAGTTTAATGGATTTTTATTCATAAATGCCGCACAATTAATGGGGTGTAACAGCCTCTGAATAAATTCATATATTAATTATGTATGTGGTAGGTACTGGGCACAATATTCTTCCTTTCATCTTTCAGTAAGTAAGCACTATGTCAATGTGCCCGTGCCCCCTCATGTGAAGAACATTCTTCCATATGTTTCATTTACTTCAGCATAAAACTATAATTGCGAGGCCGACCGCTGTTCTAACATTTACAAATATTGATAATTTGGGACCTTAGTTAATCATTGTAAAGAGAAGCAGTATGAGTGATTCCATGTCAAGCAGTACGGGTTTTGACCTAGATAGCTGCGATTTTTTTGAAAGTGTGTGTATGTATTCTTCTCATAAAAATATTGTATACATATTTTTGGAAAAGAAATTGAAAACTTTTTTTCACGAGTTATGACCAATTTAACAGTGAAAAAATTCTACTTTTTTTAAAGGCGAGTTCATTCAATCGCCTGTAACTCCTGAAATACTTTACCGATTTTAATGTGTGATACCTTGTTTTTAAGGTTATTTCAATTAGTTTTAAAGTATTGAAATATCGTTTTATAGCAGGGTTAGATTTTTTAAAGTTTTTGCTATTTAAATTCAAAATCCGTTCCAAAATATCGTCGACGAAAATAAGAAACAAGTAAGGAAAGGCTAAAGTCGGGCGGGCCGACTATTTGATACACTCCACTTTCTATCCGAATACAATCCAATTCGGTAAAAAAGTGAAAGCGGAAAGAATTTTTGTATGTTTCCTAATCACAGACTAATATGACCTGGTCCAATTTGCCAAATCGAGTAGAATATTTGTATCGGGGCTATATTCAAACATGGAATGAAGTGACTAACTTTTACAATTAATTTGAAGAAATTCGGTGAAAATATGTGGTTTCTGGGCGGAAAAGTTAATACGGGAGCGAATTTTGTATGGGAGTTATATGTAAATCTGAACCGATCTGACCCATTTTCACCATGGCTTTAAGATTTAAGACTTTAAATATAAGATGTCTTGCCAAATCTGCAGACAATCTGATATAATATGTGGTTTCTGGAGAGGAAAAAGTCAAATCGGGAGCGAATTTTTTATGGGACCTAATCTGAACCGATCTGACCTATATTCACCAAAGGAGTTTCTAGTTTAAATATAAAATGTTTTGCCATCTTTGAAGAAAATCTGTTGTAATATGTGGCATATAGAGTGAAAAGAGTCAAAGCGGGAGTGAAATTTGTATGGGGGCTATATCTAAATCTAAACCGATTTTCTTCAAATTAAAAAGCGTTCGTCCTTGTCCCGAAAAACTTCGCTGTGTATAGTGATTACAAGAATAGATGGACAGACAGACGGACATTGCTAAATAGATTCAAAAAGTGATTCTAAGGTATAATTAACAATGGGTCTATCTCGCCTCCTTTTGGGTATTACAAACAAGTTCACAAAGACATAATACTCTCGTTGAGTGTATAACAAGTAAAAACGGCGTCAAGTTCGGCCGGGCCGAACTTTATATACACTCCACCATGGATTGCATTCCACAGAGGTTGTCGGTTTTCGTACAAGTTCAGTAATATTACAGGAAAATATAATTTGTTTAATATAGCCAAACCAAAATAAATACAAATATTGAAAAAATAATTTTATAAATAAATGTAATATTTTAATTATTTCAAACCATTGTTTATTTCAAATCAAAAAAAAATATTTTTATATTTTCAAAAATCTTAAATACCATAAATATTGGTAGATAGTGGGTGCTACAGTTGGTTGTATTTCCATTCTATTTTAATTTCAAAAGTACAAATTTTGAAAATCCATTATCAGACGTACATAGTGCAAAATAACCTAACTTCATGATTCAACCAATTTTTGCCACGCAATTCGAATTTCATCATTCTAGCTGTAGTCGTTTAGTTGGTACAATTTGTATCCCTTTGTACCATTGTATCCCTTGAAAGTATGAATTTCGAAAAATTCGTTTATTTTCCGTGTCTACGAAGTCAGAGGAATGTATACTCCGAATTGCATGACTCTAGCTGCGGTCATTTGGTTGGTACTATTTGTATCCCCTTTTTCCATTTTAACCCCAAAAAGTACGAATTTCGAAAAATCAGTTTATTTTCCATGTGTAAACAGTCAGAGGAATGTATACTCAGAATTTCATGACTCTAGATGCGGTGATTTGATTGGTACTATTTTTATCCCCTTTTTCATTTTAACCCCAAAAAGTACGAATTTTGAAAAATACGTGTGTTTTACTTGTCTATGCAATCAGAGGAATGTATACACCGAATTTCATTATTCTAGATACAGCCGTTTGGTTGGTACCATTTTTATGCCTCTATTCCCTTTTTACCCCTTAAAAGTACGAATTTGGAAAAAATACTTTTATATTATGTATCTACTCCATTAGAGGAATGTACACACCGAATTTCGTGTTTCTAGCTGTTGCCGTTTAATATGTACCATTTTTATCCCTTTTTTGTCCCATTTCACCCCCTACAAATAAGAATCACTTTATGGTGCACGTTTTTGCTGTAGGGGGAATGCGTATACCAAATATCAAGCAAATATTAACAGACATATTCAAAAAACATGCTTAAATACGCTAAAATATTAGGGATTATTATGGGTATTTTTAGTCCTTGTGAGGGAAAATTTTTTCCCTTTGGGCAGATTTTGCCCCATTTCAATCCCAACCGATCTACGACTATAAGACGCATTTATGGAAAATTTGAACGTTCTAGCTCCTTTCGTTTAGATGCTAGCGTGCTTTCAACAGACGGGCCGACGGACAGACGGACGGACATGGCTAGATCGTCTTAGAATTTTATGACGATCAAGAATATATATACTTTATAGGGTCTCAGGTCGATATTTCAAGGTGTTACAAACGGAATGACAAAGTTAGTATACCCCCATCCTGGAGGTGGAGGGTATAAAAAGGACGGAGAGAGTGGTAATCCTGCGGTCTACCTATGCTCGTTGGATGAGAACCCATCTTCAAGCGATCTCTGAGGAACTTCGATATCGAGAGAAGTCACCACCGTGTTGGTGCCATTATCTTTAATATAAGTGGGCCTTGGAGATATCTAGAACAACCACAAACTTGTGGATGGATCGACTCCATTGTTCCGACAGCAAAGTCATCAGGTCGCCCATTGCACATTGGTCCCAAATCCATTTTGTATGACATTAAATTAAAGATACAATCTTGTAATTTTGAACATTTGCTAGACATAACAAACTCAAAATATACAAATAAAATTAGGCTGATCGGACCACGCCCACAATCATCACCCATATAAACTCAATATCAACAAAATTGTATTGGTACAGGTTGACCAAAAACAAAATTTTATAATAGATAGATATGGTCAAATATGTGTATGTATGGCTAATCGAATCACACACTACACACTCAGACGAACACTTTCACATTTACATATTGAGTCAAGTTGAGTCCTACATATAACTTTTGGTCCATGACATTTGACACTTAAGAAAACTGACCACAAGACCACAGTAATCACAAAATGTTAAATATAACTTTTTAGCTACTTTTTTTTAGCGATCTATTTTGAGAATTTATAAACTATAAATAAATTATCGACGATGCGGTATAGAAGGAGTAAATCGATAAATTAAAACTCCCCCCACACCTCCAATAGATAAATTGCCTTCTGAGCATGTTAGTAGGCTTGCCCAATAGAAACCATTTTCAGTGCCACTACAAAATCCTACTCCGCCTCTGCTATGGATGAGGAGGTATGAGAAACTGTTTATTTGTCTGTCTACCCGAGTAATTTCATAAAGTGTCTTAAACACGATAATATTCCCATTTTGCAACAACAGCACCAGCAACGTAAAACTTTAATCGACACGCACAGCCGTATTTGGTGTTTAGTAGATATCGCGCAGCAATTTGAAGTTAGCACTCATGGACATAGCACGGAGAACATGTCGAAACCATTATTGATTTATCTGTGGAACATTAAATCATCATTAGATACCGGCACGCATAAATACGTTGAAGAATTTAAACATTTTGCCAAACTCCCTCGGAGCCATAAATGATAAAGTGCCCCGAACATTCATAATAAACCAAAACAATTCGCATAGTAAACGCATGTTTAGCACACAAACACTCGCACACACATAGCCCACTCATAGTTGTATAGTCAAATATGTATTTATGTATAGGGTTATCAAAGAAGGACAACATATATTTCATAACGTTTGTAAAATGCTTGAGGTGAAATAGTACGAAGAACCTAGGAAAAAGGATAGGAAAAAAGATAGGAAACACACGGATGGGTAGGTGGATGGAAGGACAGACAAGCAGATTGGCTTGTACGCGGACTGGCAGATGGGTGGCCAGGCGGATGTATGGACAAATGGATGGTCAGACTGGCAGATAAAACGGACAGGGTGAAAGAAGTTCAGTTGGACAGGCTAGGACTGACAGACGGATGTAGGATAGACAGATGGATGGGCTAACATACATATGGCTAGAGAAGCAGACGGCTGTAGAGGTGGACGGATGCTGTATAAATATACATACAAATGGTGGAAGGACAGTCAGAAGGGCAGATGGACAGGCGAAAGGATGGACAGAAAGACAATTGGATAGGTGGACGGAAGATACATATATTAGCAGACGGAAAGATGAACGAACTGACGGATGTACATGTGGATGGATAGTAGGGTAGATGGGCAGACGGCTTGACAAATGGCTGGACAGGCGGACATATGGACAGAAGCGACAGGGACAGAAGGATATTCAAAAAAACATTTTCTAGTTATTTTTTGTTTCATTTGTGGCTTACATATGTCGCCAAACTTATACCGCAGGTTAAAGTGGAATAAAATTATTCATCCCCTCATTTGATAACCCTTTGTTGTACATATATATTCATGCATTGTTCAACAACACAACAACCGAATTTTGCATACATACATATATCCCTGAGACTGAACAATGCACAGCAAATTATAACCCACCGAAAAACACACAAATTTCATTTCTGTTCTGGCCATTCAATGGAATAGACTCTCAAACACACATGCACACACCCACACCCACAAACGCACTCATACTCGCTTTGAAAGCGCCAAATCAATGAGTGATGGTAATGTGCCTGGCTTGGTGGTTGTACAGCTGGGCGGGTGGTCGCTTTCGGTTGTTGTTGTGGAGATGAATGGCAATGGCGATGGCGCGTTTGAGGCTCTGGCGTTGGCGGCGTCAGAGGCCGTCTAAAACAGCCTATGAGCGGAAATGCAAAATAAAGCTTATACACGAGATAAATTACCAAAGATAGCCATGGAAATATACGACGACGAAAATATCACACATAGTACAATGAGGAGCAAATGTCTAGAGCTTTTTGAAGAAAAAAATTAAAAGCTGCCAATGTTCAATAAACTAGTGACTACCTATCAAAACCACGAAATAATAAAACTGAGTATGTAGTATTGCTATAACTGATCTATAGTTTCAGTTCTATATAGTCTCATTCTTAAGATGAAATCGTGTCGTATGGTGTTATTGTAACAGGTTATATGTACTTTTCCTGACAATTTCTTCATTCAAAGGCAGTTTTTTTTTGCAAATAGTCCCATAGGATTCATTCCATGTCAAGCGGTACGATTTTTTTGGAAGTTTGTGTATGTTTTATTTTGGAAAAAAAAATTAGAAAGTCTTTTCACGAATTATGACCAATTTAACAGAGCAAAAAATACGATTTTTTCAAATAAGTGTGTTCATTCAATCCTGTAACTCCTGAAATAATTGACAGATTTCAATGTGCTATACCTTGTTTTGAAGGAAACTCCAAGTTCTTTTATAATGATGAAGTGATAAGTTATAGCCAGGTTAGATATTTTAAAGCTTTTACGGTTTTACTTCTTGTTTTTTGATTTTCGAAATGATTACATTACTCCATTTTTCTGAAATTTTAATGTAGTGTTCTTAGGTCTCTTTTTAAGCGACTGTGTGTATTTGTAAGTGGTGAAAGGATGGGTTTAATTTTTTACGATTTTTTTGAAAATCAACCAGAGTTTCAGTGAAAATCATCAAAAAGATAATTTTTTAGTTATGCATTTACTATCATGCTCATATAGTATAATAAAGCAATTTTCAAAAAGTGATTAAATTCATAAAATGTTAGGGGTTATTAGGTGTATTGTTTGGGAAATTTTTTTACTCACTTGCAATTCCGACAATACACACAGTCAGAGGAGCATAAACACAGAATTTCATAATTCCAGCTACAGCCGTTTGGTTGGCAGTATTTCCATTTCATTTGATCTCAAGTTTACGAATTTCGAAAATCCATTATCTTCCATTTTTCCCTCGGGGCCGATTTCGCCCATTTGAAGTCTCAACCATAAGACGCATTCATATAACACCTAGCTTCTTTTCGTTTAAATGCTAGTGTACTTTCAACAGACAGACGGACATAGAAAGATCGTTTTATGACGATCAAGAATATATGTGGGATCCTCAGCAAAGAAAAAAGTCTTGTCCTTTGAATAATTTTTTTCTAATCATAAAGCTATGGAGTAGTTTCGCGCAACGAGGGTTGGAGAAGTTTGCGGTGAGCAATAAATATTATTACTCTTTTCTAAATTCCATAACTTCAAGCAAAGTTAAGAAATTTTGACATGTGAATTTGTGTTTGCAAGGTATTTATGAAATTGTATTCAAATTAAAAAAATATTTTTGTTGATAATAAAAATTAAAAACAAATAATATATTTAATTTTATATATTTTATATAATATAATACGAAACGAAAAGAAACTGTAATTTTTCATATATATTTTTTTTAATCCATAAGAAATACCTTTCAAACCTATCTTCGCGCGCCTGAAGTTAACTATGTCAGAAGGAATTTAGAAACCGGTAGCCTCTATCGGCTCCATTCCCATTTGCTCGGAAACGGCGCATGAGCCCCACATGCTATTCTACGCACCATTTGGTACTAATATAAACTTCTGAAATGGTCATACAAATCGAGAGAACATTTTCAATTTTCGATACGTTTTGCAGAGAACACCACACATACACATACAAAATATTTGAGTTTCTTAATGTATTACCTTTATATGACAAGACATTGGCCGACAAGGCAAGGATATACTTTGAAAAGAATACCAACAAAAATAGAACATAACAATACAAGGAATAGATATATTATATTGTGAAGACCATGGTCCTCAGGTGTATTTCTAGAGGTAAGGTTTTCCAATAGCGAGTAAACGATCACTAATTGGTCAGATCTGACAAGGTTATTATCAACTTGGATTGGAAATTCATCATGAATAGACTAACCACAGTACAACCTGCAAATTTACTTGGAAAATGGTTTAGTTCGAGAATAGCACCGCGAAATATTCTACTAAGTGGTGAGGCTAATTTTTGGATCTATGAACATGTCAATAAGCAAAATTGCCACATTTGGTAAAGTAAAAAAAAAAACACGAGGGATTCACGAGGTATTATTATATCTACAAGAAATGGAAACAATATTGTTTAGTATTTTTAAGGTTAGAATGTTACAATCAACATAGAGCGTTATAGAGCCATGATTGCCGTCAGATTCGTATGCCAATTGAGTGTAATAATATCATACAAGTTGGAGTTGATTGATGTTTTTAGTAATTAATTTTCTCATCCTGCTGTCCCTTAAACCGACTTCAAAGTTCCAGAGGATAACATTTTACACAAATTATTTTAAACACTTATTCATACCCTATGATAATGATATAAATATAAAATTAAAGAAGAGGCTATTTGTGAAAAATACTTTTAATTGCATACTTTTATCTGTACTAGTTTAGCATTAACAGCCATTTCAAGTTTTCCTCTTAAAAAGTGGAATTTGAAAAAAACTAAAAAGAAGCGTGAACTTATAAGTTTTTGTAATAGATATTCCCCTCTTAAATTTGACACTTATACCAATATCAAACGGCGCGAATAAGTATTTAAAATAATTCTTGATTTGAATTTGTATCCTTTGGAAATTTGTACTCCTTTTACGGGACAACTGGATGCGGAATTGAATAACTAAAACCGCCAATTACCTCCTTTATACCTATAGTTTCAGACGTATATCAGTTCGTTCACGTTTAATATGTACTGTCGGACAGTGTTATAGGGAAATTGCTCGAGCCAAATTTTTTACGATTTTTGAAATCTCAGATAGAAGCTCTTCTATATTTTATTCGATGGCTGTCAGCTCTAGAAAAAATAATTCAGTTCAAAATTGTTAAAACATAAGGGTCCTCTTAATAAATAAATCAATCCAAATAACCTGTCTGTGTATATCTGAATTCATGGTTTCAGGGGTGTAATAAAATTATTATTATTAATTGAAAATGAAATCGGATCAGGATTAGATTTTTCTAATGCAAAAGAACACCCGAAGAGGTCTCGTTTTCCATTGTTTCGAAGATAAATGCCAATAAATTATGATGAAATTTTCAACTATTTTAATATCTATAAACTTGAATGCTTCCAAAGTAACCAGCCATAACATCAAAATTATATATAAATACTTATGGCAATTTATTATATTAAATAATAATGGCATTATTTTTTTAAATAAAGTAAATTTTAGGTTTATTATTTGATTTGATATAAACTGAGATATTGCTTTGTCGTAAGAACTACTGTATTTTATAGATTGCAAATTTATCTGCAGATTATATACAAATCACTGCAAATTCTTTTGTGGGGGCAGGCATGGACCTGATGGAACGTAACGAAGGTAGTGAAGTAAATAGTAAAGGAAGAAGAAGTAAACGTTATCCTGCTATTTGTGACGAAATTTGCAGACTATAACATAGATGCAAAAACATCTTGAGCCAATATCCAATTGATTGATTGTAGACGGAAATAAAATTCATATCCTGTACAAATTAAAAACCCCAAAACTCAATAAAAATAATATTTAAGCCCATAATTTCTCAACAAGTATATCCAATTTTCCGTATTTATCATAGTCCTGCACGCCTGAAATTTTATTTATATCGCACTATTAGACAGAAATCGGTGCACATCAAAATTTTCATCTCAAATTTTATTTGAAACCGGTTGCCTCGGAAACAAACCCCCTTTTCAGTTTATGGATGAAAAATTGATAAATAATATCTTCTGTAGTAGACTTCTGCCCACAACTGCATATGCAAAACACCGGCTACAACAACCGAATGGCATCAGGCTTTTAGCTCACATTGCTCGCGTTATTGGTGGTGGTGGTGGCTGATGGTGTTGTTGTTTTTACAGGCACATTTTTCCCAACACCACAATAATGACGTTTCCGTACCAGGCAATAAAGAAGTGCCTGGTGTATGTATGTATGCGCAGAGTAAGGCCTGCATTAGTTTTTTCGCCATTTTTTTGGCGATTTGATTTTGTAGGACTGCGCTAGACCTAAACCTCTTTTCAACGAGATCCCCACACCCCCACCACTTCACTTCCATGCTACGACCATCAATGGTTTCGGCCCCCGCCGACCTGTCTGCTCTTCTTGGCCACCAAACTTTTCAGTCTTTTGTTCAAAATCAATTTAGTGTTGAATTGTTGCCAACAAATGTGATTTTTCTAATCATTCCCGGGTACTTTAAAAAGCAACAAAACTAGGCAAACACCAACAAAAACGAAGCCCGACGAAAGATTCGACTTTATGCGAGTACAATGCCATCGAACAAGTATGAATGTGAGGGTGTGTGTGTGTCAAAGCGGACGAAATTCAAAAATGGGGTAGGGGCGGAAATGAAACTAACGGAAAGTATTACACCAACCCATCAGTCCCGGACTTCCACAAGCGGGACACAGTGGTGAGAAACTGAAAAATCGTGTGAAATTTTTGGAATATACCAAGTCACTGAAATCTTTGTGATCTGGGTTCTATTCGCTAAAACAATTGTCCCTCTAACCAAGTAAAATGTAAGTCTTCTTTATACTCTACATCATCTTCTGTCCCTCTTCTATGACATTCTTTTGTTTAGCGAAGAACAATTTTTCATGGCAAATACATAACTATTCTAAATTAAATCCCAAGAAGCTTCTTCTGGAACATATCGAGATATGTGCTTAGTAAAATTTGAAAAATTAAGCAACCCTTTATCAAAAATGCCAAGATTATTTATATAGATAAAGGAAGGAATGAAGGCACCGTTTTTTTTTTTCAAATACAAATATTTGTATCTCATATGAGGTGTTTAGCACCACTGTCATCCACCAGCCGGAGTGGTGAGCGTGAGAGGGAGCCATGTCATCCGACAACTCGACATATGTACGATTTTCGGCGTACAACCAACATCGTGCACTTGTCTAAAATCCCTTTCACCAAAATCCTCCAAAAGATTCAGCTGTTAACACATACAGGCATCACCATTCAAACGCACTTGAACACACAAGGATGTCCATAATTTCATATGTCCACACACACACTCACATGTGTGTAAGTGCATGTAGAGATGTGGGTGAGAGTTAGACACACAGAGTTTCCAATGTGTTGCAGTGCAGCTACAAACCAATAATTTCATACAATTCCAAGTGTAAATGAGACTCTATTAAAGTGGATTTTCGCAAACGCATTAAACTCTTTAGTTTATGTTGCGAAAACTTTTGCTCCAAATGATGGGTTTGCTTGGTTGGCTTGGAATGCGTCCACGGAAACATATGAAACCCCACATGGTCGTTAATTCAATGCGAGGATATCTTCCAAGTCTCATAACTTTCTATGGGGCTTATGAAGTAGTTGTTGGAAACAAGAAATGAGCTGTCAGTAACTTTCAAACGTTTAAACGCATAACTCGCAGTTGACTTAGGTTAAATTGTTAAAATTAAGGTGATGCTTAAAAGCTTTGGTGTGTCCCAGGTTATAATAATTTCATGTTTTATTGTGATTAAACTTCTATTTTATTTTTTCACTTCTATTCTATTTTAAACTTTGCAGAGGAATAACATTTCCAAATTGTCTTTAAAATGTCCTGGTAATGTAATGAAATTAATACCAACTATCATTTTTTTACGGAAACATTTATTCCGAATCAGAAGTTCATTCTTGAAAGATGTTGAACGGAAACAAGTTCAGAAAATTTAAAACTTAGGAAAAATGTAGATTTGTTGATGGTAAACAATTAATTTTATGACATGCAATTTTAATTTTATGACATGCAATTTTCTCCGAGGGGAGGTGTAATATAATATTTTACCAATATAATTCCTAACCTAATGTTGTCGCATTTTTGGTACAAATAAAATAAAAATTAAAAATGTGACTTATTGTTTAGTTTTGTTTTTAAAAGAATTTTATAAACAATCTAACAATATGAATAGTTTGAGAATCGTGCTAATTACATTGTCCAACAAATTAAGACTTTTTGTATGGAACTTCTTTATCGACACTAAAATGCTGAAAGGGAAAGTTGAGTAGAAAATTTTTGTAAAATAAATTTGATTTCCTTTTACAGTGACTCAAAATGCATATTTCTTTGCACGAAGTGAGCATTACACTAAGTGAAACAAGTAAGGAAAGACTAAAGACGCGCGGCGCCGACTATATAATACCCTACACCACTCCCTGCGTATGTACCTCGCTTTGATTACTAAACCCAGGTATTTCATGGGAGCAATTTTATGTAGTTCATATAAATTATACTGTTACTATAAATTCATCTTTAGTCATATTTAACGAATATGGTAAATAATATGACAGTTGATCCAATTTTCCGGCAGACAAATACAAATTATACAGTAGTAATAGGATGAATCGGACCGACATTTTGGACCTGTTCCAAAACATGGGCCTATATATTTCTCATTCACAGTAGGTATTCCTAGTTGAAAAATATCATGATCTGCAAAATTTGATGAAGATCCGATGTAAGATGTAGTTTCTATAGCTGTAATAGATCAGAATGGGGCCCCATTTGGGTTATACCAAAGTATGGGCATATGGGCATCTCCCAAACAATTCTCATTACAATTCAAATCGGTAAAAAAGTGAAATGGGGAAGCATTTTTACATCCTGTAAATGTATGTGTTTGACAAAAAATGATTTAACATTTGTATGGAGGTATATTGAAACCTGGAACGATGTGACCCGCTTTCACCATGTATGTTTATTGGTGAAATATAATATATAAAGTTTGGCCAAAATTGGTTAAACATTCGGGAGCAACAATTATATAAGGGCTATCTAAATCTGAACCGATCTTACCCACTTTCACCATAGGTTTTTTAGTTGGATTATAAGATGTTATGCCAAATTTAAAGAAAATCTGGTGCAAGATGTGGTTTCCAGAGCGGAAAATGTCAAATCGGGAGCGACATTTGTATGGGGGCTATATCTAAATCTGAACCGATTTCCTCCAAATTCAATACCGATGGTCCTTGGCCAGAAAAAAAACTTCTGCCAAGTTTCATGACAATCGGACAACAATTGCGACCTGCAGAGTGCGAACAAGCTTAGATGGACAGCAGACGGACGGACGGACAGACAGACACCGTTAAATCGACTCAGCTGGTGATTCTAAGCCGATCGGAATACTTGTATGGGGGCTATATCTAAATCTGAACCGATCTTAACCACTTTCACCATAGGTGTTTCTAGTTCGATTATAAAATGTTGTGCCAAATTTAAAGAAAATCGGGTACAATATGTGGTTTCTAGAGCGGAAAATGTCAAATCGGGAGCGACTTTTGTATGGGGGCTATATCTAAATCTGAACCGATATGCTTCAAATTAAATAGCGTTCGTCCTTGATCAACAAAACTTACTTGTGCCAATTTTTTTAAGATCGAACTATAATTGCGACCTGTAATTAGATTACAACAATAGATGGAAAGACAGACGGACATTGCTAAATCGGTTCAAAAAGTGATTCTAAGTCGATCGGTATAATTAACAATGGGTCTATCTCGCTTCCTTTTGAGTGTTACAAACAAATGCACAAAGCCATAATACTCTCTTGGAGTGTATACAAATGTTGTAAGTTAATGTCAGAGTGAATTCTTATTGTCAGAACTATAATGTGGAATTTTATGAGGATTATTTTTGTCGAAGATATTTACCCTCCTCTCTTTATGGGTCAATTTGAGCCTTTTTGCGAGAAAATCAAATAGTTCCTTTCAAAAAGAACATTAATGGATTACAATTTTCTACGAAATAATTGCCGGAAAATTTCAGTGGGGGTCACCAAAGACACTAAAGTTGTACATAACGCTCTTCACACTTAATTGCAAATTACACGCCAACTTAAACAACAAAATTAATAGGGTTAAAATTCGTCCATGTTCTTTGAAATATCGATCTTTTTCGACAATAAATGTGGGCATTTCGGTAGACACGGTAAACAAAAAATACAAATTCGATAAAAAATTTTCATTTTCATAATTTTCATTTCCGCGGGAAACATGGCTAAAACGATTTCTTTGCATGACATTTTTGTTTTGTGAATTTCTCGCGTTCTATCCAACTGATTTTTTGCTAATATATTACAACAAATTTCGTCGCCGTCGTAGCAAAAGTCGTTATGTGTAATTTATGTGTTCTCAAGTACATAGCTATTTTTTTCGAAAAAATTTCAAATGGAAAAATAAACATTTTTATTAACTTCCTGAAATTTGTAATGAAACCGAAGGATAATTTTGAAAGATTTAATAGTATTTTACGACACATTATAATATGGAGCACTACTTTTTAGTTTTGTGCCAAAACTAATGTAAGGAAAGTTATTTGAATGAAGAGGGTGGGACCTAATCACGGCATTCGTTAAAGTAGGTATTATTGCATCGTAAAAATTGTCGAAGGTACGACTTTCATAATCTAATCTGTCCTTTGCGATTTGAGAATTTTTGCAAATATTCGTTTTGTGTCGGAATGTTTGGAGAGGACCTATAGGGGAGGCCAGCTCACAGAATGATTCAAGAAGGACGTTAAATATATTATGATCGTTTCTCGAAATAAACAAAATTTGCACCTGTGTTTGTTTTCGCCTTTTGAAACATGCTATATCCAAACATGGTGTTGTAAAAGTCTATCCGAAATTTTTATGGGAAATTTTTGGGGCGAAATTTGTATGGGAGCTATATGTAATTCTGAACCGATGACCCATTTTCACCATGGTTGTTTCCAGTTGAAATATAAGATAGTATGATCTGTCAAAATATGTAGTTTATAGAGTGGAAAAAGTGAAATCGGGAGTGAAATTTTGTGTGGAAGCTATATTTAAATCTGAACCAATCTGACCCATTTGCACCATGGCTGTTTATAGAACAAATATACTATATTTCGCCTAATTTGATGAGGATCTGTTAAAATAGGTGGTTTCTAGAGCAGAAAAAGTCAAATCTGGAGTGAAATTTTAATAGGAGCTATATATAAATCTGAACCGACTTATTTTCACCATAGGTGTTCCTAGTTTAAATATAAGCTGTTTTGCCAAATCTGAAGACAATCTGATACAATATGTGGTTTCTAGAGCGTAAAAAGTCAAATCGGGAGTGAAATTTGTATCTGAACCGATTTAATCCATTTTCAATACAGATGTTTCTAGTATAATTATAAGGTAATGCAAGGTAATTTAAATCAAACCAAGGGAAAGATGTGGTCTCTAAAGCGGAAAAAGTCAAATCGGGAGCGAAATTTGTATGGGAGCTATATATAAATCTGAACCGATCTAACACATTTTTACCACAGGTGTTTCTAGCTGAAATATAAGATGTTTTGCAAATTTTAAAGAAAATTTGTTGTAAGTGAAAAGAGTCAAATCGGGAGTGAAATTCGTATGGGGGCTATATCTACATCTGAACCGATTTTCTTCAAGTTAAACTTGTACCGAAAAATCTCGTTGTGCAAAGTTTCATTTGGGTCTGTCTACAATTGCGACCTATATCGTGATTACAAGAATGGATGGACAGACGGACGGACGGACATTGCTAAATCGATTCAAAAGTGATTCTAAGTCGATCGGTATAATAAACGATGGGTCTATCTCGTTTCCTTTTGGATGTTACAAACAAATGCACAAAGACATAATACTCTCGTGGAGTGTACAATTATGCTGTACTTTTGTATACAGTATTGTTTTATTGAGGGTACGAATTTTTGTTTTATATTTAAAATGAATAACCATGTCCGAGATGACAAATTTTGAAAGGTCGCCCAGTACCCCCATCCAAAATCATTGCGATGACATCTCTGCTCTACGAAGGTGAAATTTCGTTCCCTTTAAAAGTTGTTATTATTTCCAAAAAATTGATCATTTCAGCATGCTTATGACGTTGCTTAAAAGTGTTTATTACAAATATGTAATGAGCACTATATACTGACGGGGAGGTATACTTATATTTGGTAGGGTGGGTTATTTAAAATTCTATTCTAGCCGATTCCAATGGGCTATAAAACTGAATATTCTTTCATATTTCTGGTTTTATTGGAAATGTTGAACTTTGTTATTTAATAATGGAACACAATATCATTCATTTGACTTCCACGACTGGCTCGGCAGTACCTCTTACGCCAGCCTTAAATCCACACTAAACAATGACTCGTTATATATGCATTAGCTTGTCAATAGTCACGTGTGGGTTCTCTTACCCCGATATGCGGCAATTTTGCTTATTGACATAGCCATCGAGATGAAAATGAGCTTCATCTGAAAACACGAAAATTTTCTACGTAAATTTCATACAGTTTGCGTTAAAGGCTTACTACCTTGGAAGTAAGTTTTTAATAGTTTTCCAATTTTCTTCGAACGTACAGCGTCCCATTTTGCCAATGTCAAACATAAACCTGAAAATAAAACTGAATATTATTCTATCTTTCAAAGTCCAAGTAATCGGTAGATAAAAATTTAAAATGTTACATGACCCACCCTATATGGAAGTAGTTTAAATTTAGAAGAAAATAATTTCTAAATGACTAACTTTATAACATTACCAAGGATAAATCAAGAATATGTGTAACCATCCTTACTAACCTAAACTTTTTGGTACTATTTTTCTTCGCTAGGTGTTCAAATATTACAGTCATTCATATTTGGATCCCTAATAACAGTTACAGCCAATTAACGACAATTTATATCAAACCGATCTTTAACTAACAAACTTTTCCATTTCTCGTCAAAACAACACCACTGCACCATTTGGTGAAGTACCAACCCACTCCCCAGTAACTTCACATTTCTATCATTTATGAAATAATTCAAACGCTGAGAAAGTGAAGAGAAACAGAGCACATATAATTTTGTGTTATTATGAATTACATTTCCCCAAGTAATTAATTAAAATCCTAGCAAAGGAATGAATTTAGCGGAAATGTTCTGGGCGCTTCAAAATGGCTGCCAAAGAACAGGCTTTGTCGGTCTCCTGTAAAGTTACCCGAGTACGTTTGGACGAGTGCACGGATGGTTGTCTAACTGGCCGCAGGCAAAGGCAAAGAAAACTTTGGCGGTTTGAGTTCTTCAACGCAAACTTTTGGAGATTTTAAATGACTTTCAAGCCACCACTACCACAGCCAACACCAACACTAACAACACCAAATATTTGTGTGCAACTATGAGCAGTTCGCCTGAGTTCAGTTCAATTTGCTGGCACGATTTTCTATCTTTATTTTATTTACTTTTTTTTTCGTTTTGATTGTGGGGGAAAGTGGGCGACACCTCCTCTTAACTTTTGCTATTGCTCTACATTTCCATTTTGTGTTTTGCCACAAATTGTTTGAATTTAATTTAGGTTTGGCTCTTCTTTTCGGTGGACTTCCAACAAAAAAAAAGAAAAATTCACAAAAACTGGGAATGAAAGAAAACTCAGCTACATCGTTGTTGTTTTTGTTGGCGTTGGCGTTAGAGGGTTGCTAAAGGCCCAAATTCGTTGCTCGTTTTCGGTTGATTTTCCTGTGTGAGTTTTGTTGTTTTCATTTTGTGTTCTTTGGGTACAACTGTTCGTTCCATTTTATTTTTGGTCTCCCTTTTGTATTATTTGTGTACGGGCATGCTTTGATTTTTATCGGAAAACACTTTCATTAAAATTACTTTAATTTCCAGGCAAAGGACGACGGCCATAGGGCGATGGCGTCGATAGGGAGATGATGGCAACGTGTTGTTGTTGTTGTAGTAGTCCTTAGTGTGGAGTCCTTGCCAATCGTTAGTTTAGTTTCCACATCATCGTTTCGGGGCATTTGTTGATGGCTGTTGAAAAAGAGAACAAGTCAATGTTTCAAGTAGTTCTTAGTTTATCTAATTTAAGCATCTCTGTGCCAGGACTGTGTTTTTGTTGGTAGTCCTTCGTCTTCTTTTTAGCTTTGCAACCCAAAAACTTCAACTTTGCAATGATAGGCATGCAAGTATAGACAATAGGAAATGAAATTTGGCTTTGGTTCATTTCACTGTAATGAAATCAACACATTATTTATGTTGGCAACGTTTAAAACAAAATTTCGAAGTGATTTTTTCTTTGCCTGCAAATCAGGAAATGTATCTTGTGTTGGGAGGTGGTGACTAAAGTTGATTGTCCTGACTGAAGTTTGAAAAAAAACTAATTGGGGAAATGTTAAAATTTATTTATGGGCTTCTATCTACATGCCGCTTACATTTCTTAGATATTATTAAGATAGATTTGCAAGTTTTTTTATTTTTGCAAATTATAATTTAATTTCCGCATGTACAAAATTCTAAAGCGAATTGCTGTGATGATCTATTTTGTTTAAGCCTTTTTGGATTCTAAAAAATACAGTCTTTCTTCTATAACTTTCGATTTGTTATCCGTTTTGCAGAGAACCCCACGTATAAGTTTGTATTTAATGTTTACTATAATTTCAATTTTCGTCCTCGATCCTTTTAATATTTGATTTTGTATTTGTAAGCGATCACTCCCTTATATTGTTTTACTTTCTAACAGCTTGCAACATTGCAGAAAAAATAAGGCTTTATAAAAATCTGTGAAGATCCCTTCTTATAAATGAAAGCGAATATAAAATATATTTTAAATTTGGACGATGCTACCGATATGTTTACAATGTGTGAGAGACCTCGACTATATATCATAATAATACTTAAAGTTAATATAAGGAAGAAATCTTCAAAAAATTACTTAAATTTCTTATCTCAAAAAAAACTTGACAAAATACCAGTAAAATTTGCTAAAATTAAGGAAATTGTTTGGATACATTTTCATTTATTCATTATTTAGATACTTACTCAAATCTTCTACAATTTACTCAAAATAAATTTTATTTACTCATTTCAATTACAATTGTACTCATATTAAGTACATTTTTAAACTCAATGGAATCAGTATTATCAGTCTTTGTTAGAAAATTTTTTTTTCAATCGTGATCTATTTCGTCCATTCCAATTGAATATCATGATTCTAGCTACAGACGTTTTGTTGGAACCATTTTAATCTCATCCATTCACCGTCAAAGAACAATTTTCGGAAATCCAGTAACATGTAACAAGTACTATGGAGGCGGTACTTTTATGATTCTAGCAATAACTGTTTCCCTGGTTCCAGTTTTATATCATTTTCCATTTTAACCCTAGAAGTACGACTTTGGAGAAATTTTTGCATGTCCTCGCAGCCATAGGAATGTATACACCAAATTGCATGATTGTACTTGTGAATACAAATATTTGAACATGTAGCTTACTAAGACTGAGACCAAACAAGTAGGGAAATGCTAAAGTCGGACGCTGCCGACTATATGATACCCTCCACTCTCAATTATATGACAAGGATTTATTTCTAAGCTAGATGACTAATGACTAAAAATTCCAATAAAAATCTATACTAAAAGAGTGATTTATTAAAAGCTATAGGAAAGTTTTTCAAAAAAAAAAAAACACATAAAATTCAAAAAAATGCATCAACTCTTTGAGTCGATAGTACGGTCCATATAATTTAATGTTTGAAGATTATTTCATGCAAATGTTGACTTTGACTGCGCCTCAAATGGTCCATCCGCTTGGTCCAATTTTGGCATTTCCACGTTTTTGAGTAACAGAGGCCCAATTGCTGCGAACGGCGACGAATCGATAACACAGTGCAACACGAAAAAAAATAACCATATACGGACACCGCTACATGATAAAAGACCAAAAAAAAAGACCCGTGTTTTTTTTTCCCCCAAAGTCATGCACTTTTTTTTTATGGGCCCCCAGAGATTTGAGGCCTCGGTGTAATTTTTGGAAAAAAGTGATCATATTCTCAGGCTCATATCTTGCAAACCGTTCGGAATTTTGATTTACTCTCTGAGGCAAAGTTCTAGCTCTTGTCATAAAGAACAAAACATATAAAATCAAAAAAACTTCATCTTCAAGGTCAAAATCGCAAAAAAACTTAAAAAAATTCGATTTTTTTTAACCTTTTTTCCCCTGTTCAGGTCCATAGGTAGCAAACCGTTGAAAATTCAGGGAAACAATCAACTACAAAAATGTACCTAAGATCTCAATAAACAACTTTCTAGAACATATGAACTTCCTAGGAATTATTCTTAACACCGTTTAGGTAGCGCTTAGGTAGCCGCAAAAGTGAAAAATTGTTTATTCCAGTATTTCTTACCCACACGACCTAGAACTTTGCCTCAGAAAGTAAATCAAAATTCCGAACGGTTTGCAAGATATGAGCCTGAGAATATGATCACTTTTTTCCAAAAATTACACCGAGGCCACAAATCTCTGGGGGCCCATAAAAAAAAAGTGCATGACTTTGGGGGAAAAAAAAAACACGGGTCTTTTTTTTTTTTTGGTCTTTTATCATGTAGCGGTGTCCGTATATGGTTATTTTGAAATGACTTCAAAAATGTTGCACAGTGTAATTGATGTCCATCATTAACACTGGCCGATACAGCTGCGATATTTTCTTCAGTTCTCACTCTACATAAGCGTGTTGGTGGTTTAATGTCCAACAATGTAAATTTGGTGCGAAATTTAGTCACAATAGCCCGAATAGCCGCGTCAGTGGATCGATTAAACTGACCATAAAATGGAAGCGCGCGATGAACTTTCTTAACAGAGCACGCATTTTGATAATAAAATTCAATAATTTGCAAGCGTTGATCGTTTGTAAGACGATTCATGGTTAAATTATAGACAAAACTGAAGATGTTTGACAGTGAAACAAAACACGAAACGTGCGTCAGCTGTTTAAACCAGTGTTGCCAAAAAGATAATAGCTAAAAAATCACCCTTTGTATACATTGCAAATTTACCCAAATATCCAAATCTGTTGGATCTAGGCACCAATAAGTCAAATGGGAGGCGACATTTCATTTCAAAACATTGGCCGATCTGATCCACATTCACTATATATGTTTTTAAGTGAAATACACTGGAACGCAACAAATCTGACCAAAGTTGGTACTAATATGTGTATCTTAGGGTGGTTAGAAGTGAAATCAATTATGGAAATATTTGTATCAAAGATGGGCCGATACTATCCACTTTACTACAGATGTTCCTTGGTGAAATCAACTATTCAACAGTTGGACTATTATTTGTGGGGTGCCCTCAGCAGCCATTTGAATGAAATTATTTTCCATTATTAACCGGAAGGATTGTACTTTCAAATAAAAAAAGAAATTTGAGAAAATATTCAATAGATTTTTTATAGCATTTTCGAAAAAAAAAGTTATTTGTTGAAATATGTGGTTTCTAGAGCGGAAAAAGTAAATCACAGAGACATTGGTATGTGGTCCGTCAACTAACGTTTTTTGTTTCAACTATTCAACCGTTGGAGTTTTGTCAAATTTGTCTGTAGAAAAAAAAACGGAAAGAGATAACTCGAAAGTGAAATATGTAATAAATCTAAACCTTTTGCTTCAATCTATATATATAAAAGAGTTGCGTTACTGACTGACTGACTTATCTATCATTGACCAGCCCCCAGACCAAACGGCTGAAGCTAGGGAAATGAAATTTTCAGGGTAGTTCCCAAATATGACGTAGACGTCGACTAAGAAATTCGTACTTTTAGGGGGTAAAATGGCCCAAAAAGGGATAAACATCGAACCTTCGTTCTGACTAAACTGCAGTAGTTAGAAACATGAAATTCGGTGAGTTCCTTGCACTGACCATGCAGAAGAGCTACAAATACGGATTTTTCGAAATTTGTACTTTTAAGGGGCGAGTGGGACAAAAAGGGATAAAAATGGTACCAATTTAAGAATTGCAGCTAGAATCGTGAAAATCGGTATTTACATTTCTTTGACAACGTAGACTTGCAATATACACTGATTTTTCGAAATTTGTACTTATAAGGGGTGAGCGGGACAAAAAGGGATAAAAATGATACCAACTAAAGTAGTACAGCTAGAATCATGAAATTTGGTATGTAAATTCCTCTGACCATATAAAAGCGAAGTAAAATTGAATTTTTCGAAATTTGTACTTTTAAGGGGCGAGCGGGACAAAAAGGGATAAAAATGGTACCAACTAAAGTATTACAGCTAGAAACGTGAAATTTGGAATGTAAATTCCTCTGACCATATAAAAGCGAAGTAAAATTGGATTTTTCGAAAATTGTACTTTTAAGGGGCGAGCGGGACAGAAAGGGATAAAAATGGTACCAACTAAAGTATTACACCTAGAATCTTGAAATTTGGTATGCAAATTCCTCTGACCATATAAAAGCGAAGTAAAATTGGATCTTTCGAAAATTGTACTTTTAAGGGGTGTGCGGGACAGAAAGGAATAAAAATAGTACCAACTAAAGCTAGAATCGTGTAATTTAGTGTGTAAATTCCACTGACCATATAGAAGCGCAGTAGTTTGATTTTTCAAAATTTTTACACTTAAGGGGTGCGCGGGACGAAAAGGGATAAAAATGCTGTGCAATCATTTAATTACGTAAGCGCGGAACATATATGAATATTTCAAAATTTGTACTTAAAAGGGGGATACGGGACAACAAGGAATAAATGTGTTACCAAATTAAGTACATATTTTTGGGGAAGCAAAAACACATTTTACCTATAGTGATTTGTCAAAAAGTGTACATTTTCGGAAAGAAGTGCAAAAAGTTATAAACTGGCTGGCTGAATCTAGAGACATGAGATCGAGGATGTAAATGGTTATAATATTTTGTTCAAAACTTGGTAGAAAATTATAAAAATTATACATACGAAGTAGTTCAGCTAAAATAGTGCATATCGACAAGCACATTCCTTTGATTGTGTGTGAGTCCTAGCTAATAGGAGGTTTCCGATTTATCTATATCCACAAAAAGAAAATTAAATAAATACTATCCAAAAACAAAGACGTATAAAATTAACAAATAACTGGCTTTAACAACATATAACCGAAGGTTGTAATTTGCTATAACGATTTTGTTTAAAACATTTTTGTAAAAAATCTGGAAAAAGGGATAAAAATGGTAACAATCTGACGGATGAAGCTGGAATCTTTAAATTAGCTGTGGACATCCCAGAAAATGCGTTCTCTACATAACATTGCCAACATTTCATTAAAAAACGTTATAGAGTTAACAATAAGTCTTATTTATATATTTGAGCAGTAACAGCTATATGCTTATTTCAACATTCGTAGTGGTCAATTTTAGACGTGGCATGAACCATAAAACCGAGAATAATAGGAAATTTCGAAAACTTTTTAATCGTAACAATTAGTAATCCTCTTTAGATTAAACTGTAAAATTAAAATGATTCATAATAACTCTTTAAATTAAGGAGTAAATAATTTTTTCCGCTCTTCTGAAAAGTTGTGTTTTTGTTCATAACCACTTATGAATATAAGCCCTCGATATACAAAATTTTAATTAAAGTACACACTAAATCCAAATAAAAGATAAAAGAATAAATAAATTGAACCTTCAATTTAATTAATTTAGTACATTGTTATATGTTTGCCGGGGTGCCTGGAGACATTTTAGACACTAGATTTATGAATCGAAAGATCCTTATATAGGCTGGACCCTTTAAAACTTCAAATTAGAATTGACTATAAAAAAGTACTCATTATTTTATCAAAATTCTCGTTTTATTGGAAAGGTTGAATCATTTAATAATGGAACACCATACCATTAATATGACTAAAACGATTGGCTCTGCAGTTCCACAGTCGATCAAACGGTGACTCGTTGTTGATGCATTGTGTTCTCAATAGTCACGTGTGGGTTGTCTGAACCCCATATGCGGCTATTTTGCTTACTGAAGGCTGAAATGAAGACCGAACTCTTCTCGAAAATTTTCCACGTAATTTTTTTTACAGTTTGCGTTAAAGTCTCACTAGTTTGGAAGTAAGGTTTTAATATTTACAAATTTTGTGTATAGCTTGCCATTTTGCAAATGTCAAACATAAACCTTAATATAAAAACAAGTAAGGAAATGCTAAAGTCGGGCGGGCCGACTATATAATACCCTACACCACTCCCTGCGTATGTACATCGCTTTGATTACTAAACCCAGGTATTTCATGGGAGCAATTTTATGTAGTTCATATAAATTGTACAGTTAGTATAAATCCATCTTTAGTCATATTTAACGTATATAGTTAATAATATAGTAATTGATCCAATTATCCGACAGACAAATACAAATTATACACTAATAATAGGACCGACATTTCAAAAGGGGGCCTATAACAACATTCTGGACCTGGTCCAAAACATGGGCCTATATACTTTTCATTCACGATAGGTATTCGTAGTTGATGAAGATCCGCTGTAAGATGTAGTTTCTAGAACTGTAATAGATCAGAATGGGGCCCCATTTGGGTTATACCAAAGTATGGACATATGGGCATCTCCCAAACAAGTAAGGAAGGGCTAAAGACGGACGGACTATCTATCTCATTACAATTCAATTCGGTAAAAAGTGACATCGGGAAGGATTTTTGCATCCTGTAAATGTATGTGTTTAACAAAAAATGTTAAATCGGAAAGGACATTTGTATGGGGTTATATTGAAATCTGGAACGATGTGACCCGCTTTCACCATGTATGTTTATTGGTGAAATATAATATGTAAAGTTTGGCCCAAATCGGATAAACATTCGTGAGCAACATTTGTATGAGGGATATATCTAAATCTGAACCGATCTAACCCGCTTTCGCCACAGGTATTTCTAGTTTGATTATAAGATGTTGTACCAAATTTAAAGAAAATCGGGTACAATATGTGGTTACTAAAGCGAAAAAGTGAAATAGGGAGCGACATTTCTATGGGGGCTATATATAATTCTGAACCGATCTTACCCACTTTCAGCACAGGTGCTTCTAGTTCGATTATAAAATGTTGTGCCAAATTTAAAGAAAATCGGGTACAATATGTGGTTCCTAGAGCGGAAAAAGTGAAATCGGGAGCGACATTTGCTTTGGGCTATATCTAAATCTGAACCGATTTCCTCCAAATTCAATACCGATGGTTCCTGGCCAAAAAAAATAACTTCTGCCAATATTCATGACAATCGGACAACAATTGCGACCTGTAGAGTGCGAACAAGCTTAGATGGACAGCAGACGGGCGGACGGACGGACAGACAGACATCGTTAAATCGATTCAGTTGGTGATTCTAAGCCGATCCGTATACTTAAAGGTGGGTCTAGCTCAATTATTTATTGGTGGTACACAACAATAAATAAATTTGGCGCGAAACTAACTGGTCCACGTAGTGGTGCAGGGTATAATGAATGTAATTATACCTTACAAAGTCAAAGTAATCGGCAGTTCAAATTTATAATTTTAAATGGCCCACCCTATATTTGGCGGAATCAAATTCGCCAAATTTCAATAAATTTTGACCTAGTAAAATATTTTGATTAAATACTCCAAACATTAGTGGCTATAATTCCCTATCCTTGCTAGGGAAAATGTTTTACTTCTGGAACGATTTCGGGTATATGCAGTCCACATGTTCATTTCGGCCATTGCTATGTGGTCCTAGAAGTTCATGACGATCAAGAGTATTATACATTATCAATCGGAGTAACAAACGTAGTGTACGTCCATCATATGGTGGTGGATATAAAATTTGGCCACAGTCGATAATTCATAGGAACGCGAAATGGTTTCAGCTAAGACGGATCTTTTTAATTAATCAGTTTGAATTCCCCGATTAACTCTTGGAAGTCTCATATGAGTCGGTACAATTTTTGATCTCCGTAGAATGAATTGTTTCGAAAGTCAGAAGATTTAATGTTTTTAGAAGGTTCCAAGTATCAAACGAAACCATATTCACACGGAAACTCCTCATCGCCGCAAAAAATAATAATGACCATTAAGAGTTTAAACAAATTTAAATGAATTGAGGAAGTTGCTTCATACTGGGCGGCATTACCGGACCCACTCACATTTCTTGTCATCAAATAAATTCCATTTTTTCTTTCATTTCACTCATTAAAATACTCTCCCATTCATGTTCGATGTTAAGCCTACTAAAAGTATGCTTTAATTTGACAATTTTGTCTATTTCTCCCACTAAACTATACCATTGAACGTGACAGAAAAAGACAGAAAACTATGGCACAATTTTAGTCTATTTTTGCCCATATTAAAAGCCAATAGATTCTCAATTACTTTCAACTTAACAAGACATTTACATATACAATGATTGTTCCAGTGTGGCTGCCTAGCACAGAATCTCTGAGCCATTTTAATGGTTTTCCGTTTACCATAAAATGTGCCAGGAACAGTTGAACGGAGCAAAGTATATATAGGAAAGTATGCCAAGGAATGAAGCCAGCCAGCCAGCTCGACACACACACAAATGCGAGTGGAGTTAGATGGGAAAAAGGCGAGCCATTTATTTTCACAAGCATGGCTGGGAAAATAATTCCAATGCAAATGATGTTCTTTTGTCAGAATTTATGAACCACTTGTTAATGTCTGCTTCAATTTCAATATAATTTCAATTCGACGATATTTTTTTTTTTTTTGAAAAATTGAGGAAGAGGGGAAAATTTCAAAATGACGATTTAAATGTATAGGATTGGTCACCCGGAATGTGGACTTATTGAAAAGTTAAAGGAGTGACCATAAAATGATAAATATTTTCATTTCCATCAAGCCATAGTGGCAACTATTTTCCAACCTCACTTTATTTCAGTCCAGATTTTAAGTGAACACTTCTTCACTTTAATGCTCGCCCCAAACCAGTTTAAGTGTTATTTCCGGTTGTCCTTTATTTGCTTTAAAATTTAATGTCATTTGCAGTTTACACGTATTAATGTTTGTTGCTGTTTTTTTCTCCCTCCAATAATATTTTGTGCAAAGAGTGTAAAATATCAAAATTTATTTTATTTTGCAGCTCTCAGTGCTTTTTTTTGGCATTCGAAAAACCGCCACTGTGCAAATGTGTGATTAGTGGCGATGTTCACAACAAAGGCCACATGAGACTCAATGTGTTGTTGTTGTTTTTTTTTTACAAATTCATTGTATGCCAGTTTGTGTGTCCACATATATTTTAAATGGATTTTTTTCTACTGTTGTTGTTCATCTTTTCCAGTTGATTCCATTTTGTTTTTGACATTTTACACATACAATACGTACGAGTACGTGTAGTATGTAGAATGTACTCGTATATGTAAAAAATCATTAATCAAATGTGAACTTTTTTATTCGCATCGTTTTTTTGTTCTCTAAAAAAAGAATATCATGTAAACTGCCGGGAAAATATTTTCTATAAAATTATATGAAATCAAGAGTGAAATTGTTTAAAAAAATCGTTTAACTATGAGTTCACTGCAAATGTTTTGTGTGTGTGTGAAACAAAGGGGCAGCATCGAACTGATAGCTGCTGTTATAAAACATGTGAAATGTATGCATTTGAGTGATCTGAACAATGGCAAAGTAGGACAAGAAAAAGCAGATTGAACATGGCTTTTAGTGAGGCTGTACCAACGCGTTTGTAACTATCATGATGGGTAGTGTCCCAAACTATTGCCTGTGGTAACTAAATTCCTGCAAAAATAAACAATATGTGGCGGTTACGCCTACCAATTTTAATTAAAGGCAATTAAATTAAAGGCAGTTATAATAAACTTCAGAAAATTATTGACTTTTTAATTTGTATTTTTCTGGGTTTTTTTTGTGTCCACGTAAAAAGGCGTTAAGTTCGGCCGGGCCAAATCTTATCTACCCTCCGCCATGGATTGCATTCCACAGTTTTACCGACAGACTAAAGGCTGTCGACTTCATATATAGTTCAGTTAAATATTAGGAAACAAGTAAGGAAAGGCTAAAGTCGGATGGGTTCGTAAAAAAGTGAAATCGGGAAGGATTTTTGTATGGGTCCTAATTATGGACCATTGTGACCCACTCTTATGTTACAAAGGAAAATATAACCAGATAAACAATTGGGAGCAACATTTGTATGAGGGCTATATCTAAATTTGAACCGATCTTACCCAATTTCACCATACATTTTGGTAGCTGAATTGTATGGTGTTGTGCCAAATTTGACGAAAATGGAGTAAAATATGTGGTTTCTAGAGCGAAGAAAGTCAAATCGGTAGCGACATTTGTATGGCGGCTATATCTAACTCTGAACCGATCTTACCCACTTACAGCATGGATGTTTCTAGTTGGATTATAAAGTGTTGTGCCGAATCTGAAGAAAATCTGGTGAAATACATATCGTTACCAAAATATAAAAACAAGTAAGGAAAGGCTAAAGTCGGGCGGGGCCGACTCTATGATACACTCCACTTTCAATCCGAATACAATTTAATTCGGTGAAAAAGTGAAAACGGGAAGGTTTTTTGTATCCTGTAAATGTATGTGTTTGACAAAAAATGTTAAATCGGAAAGAACATTTGTATGGGGGTATATTGAAATCTGGAACGAAATAGGTGAAATATATTATGTATAGTTTGACCAAAATCTGTTAAAAACATTTGGGGGCAACATTTGTATTTGCGCTATATCTAAATCTGAACCGATCTCCACCATAGGTTTTTTACTTGGATTACACAGTACGACAGTGGTTGGTACACATGAGAAATGTTAACAGAATATGAAAATAGGCTTAAAATAAAGAAATACGTGTCTCGGCGATTTGCTGTAGCACGTCAGAATTTTGAGAAAATCGATTTTAAAGATTCGAAGGATCGTGGAGGTTCACTTGTAACGTAGTACTATTATAAAAAGTTCTATAAAAACAGAATGGGTGAACCGATTTAAGTGCTTGAGCCAGTTTTGAAAAGGGAATTAAATTTGGATTTGTTTTTATTAAAAAAACATTTTTTTCCGCTAGATGGCGCTTTAATTTTCATGTAAAATTAAAAAATATCCAAAAATGTAATGTAATTCAATGTAATGTAAATGTAATGTAAAAATACAAAAATGAATATCCAAAAATGTAATGCAATTCAATGTAATGTATTTTTAATGAATTTTTTAATAAAAACATATCAAAATTTAATTCCCTTTTCAAAACTGGCTCAAGCACTTAAATCGGTTCACCCATTCTGTTTTTATAGAACTTTTTATAATAGTACTACGTTAAAAGTGAACCTCCACGATCCTTCGAATCTTTAAAATCGATTTTCTCAAAATTCTGACGTGCTACAGCAAAACGCCGAGACACGTATTTCTTTATTTTAAGCCTATTTTCATATTCTGTTAACATTTCTCATGTGTACTCAAAAAAAATGATTTTGTCGTAAGCTCTTGTGCCAAATTTAAAGAAAATCGAGTATAATATTAGGGTTTGCATATTTCCGTACTTTTTAATTCCCGGGAAACGGGAATTATTTTTTCAATTTCCCGGGATCCCGGGACAGCACGGGAAATCGTCAACATAGTTAAGCATATTTTTTGTTCAATGAAACACTCACATTTTATTAAAGTAAAATAAATATCTATTAAATAAATATATATAAATATATATTTCACAAAATTCATATAATAAAGCGCAAGCGTGAGATCAATTCAAACAAGTTTCAAAATTAATTAATGATCAGATATTTCTTATTTTATTGGAAAATATATGCTACGGAGAACGATCGTTCACATTAATACTGAGTATAGCATTAAATGAAATGTTTGTTCTTTGCCCTGTCGCTTCAAAAACTTTAAATTCTTTATTTTTGGCGTTCGGATACACGCCCAAAATCTATTTTTCCTGGATTTTATATTTTTCATATGGAGCTTGACAGGAAAAATCCAAAAAAGTGTATTTTGAACCTACATCCGTACGCAGCTTAAAATATTTTGTCATTCAACTTCAATATTTGACATACCTGATTAAAAGCGATGTGATCTATGTTTTTATACAACACTTTTAATTGTATTGTGGAAATGATAAAAGAAAATATGCGCAGAAATATGTAACCATTTCTACTGAATTCCCGTGGGATTCCCGTTCGAATTTCCCGGGACCCGGGAATTTTCCCGCGAGGAATCACGGGATGCAAACCCTATATAATATGTGGTTTTAGAGCGGAAAATGTCAAATCGGGAGCCACATTTGTATGGGGGCTATATCTAAATCTCAGCCGATCTAACCCACTTTCTGCATAGGTGTTTCTAGTTGGATTATAAGATGTTGTGTCAAATTTAAAGAAAATCGGGTACAATATGTCGTTTCTACAGCGGAAAATGTCAAATTGGGAGCGACATTTGTATGGGGACTATATCTGAATCTGAACCGATATTACCTAATTCTTGCATAGGTGTTTCTAGTTGGATTATAAGATGTTGTGCCAAATTTAAACAAAATCGAGTATAATATGGGGCTTCTAGAGCAGAAAATGTCAAATCGGGAGTGACATTTGTATGTCGGCTATATCTAAATCTGAACCGATCTTACCGAATTTCTGCATAGGTATTTTTAGTTGGATTATAAGATGTTATGCCAAATTTAAAGAAAATCGGGTACAGCGGAAAATGTCAAATTGGGAGCGACATTTGTATGGGGGCTATATCTAAACCTGAACCGATCTTAACTAATTCCTGCATAGGTGTTTCTAGTTGAATTATAAGATGTTGTGCCAAATTTAAACAAAATCGAGTATATATGAAGCTTCTAGAGCGGAAAATGTCAAATCGGGAGCGACATTTGTATGTGGGCTATATCTAAATCTGAACCGATCTTATCCAATTTTTGCATAGGTGTTTCTAGTTGGATTAGTTGTTGTACCAAATTTAAAGAATATTGGGTACAATATGTGGTTTCTAGAGCGGAAAATGTCAAATCGGGAGCGAGATTTGTATAGGGCCTATATCTAAATCTGAACCGATTTGCCTCCAATTAAATAGCGTTCGTCCTTGATCCACAAAACTTACTTGTACCTATTTTTGTTAAGATCGGACTATAATTGTGACCTGTTATTTGATTACAACTTGATTTCACCATAGGTGTTTCTAGTTCGATTATAAGGTGTTATATAAAGAAAATTCGGTAAAATATGTGGAGTCTAGAGCAAAAAAGTAAAATCGGGAGCGACATTTGCATGTGACTATATCGAAATCTTAATCGATCTTAACCGCTTTCACTTTAGGTGTTTCTAGTTTGATTAGAAGATGATGCGTCAAATTTAAAGAAAATCGGGTACAATATGTGCTTTCTAGAGGGGAAGAATTCAAATCGGTAGCGACAATGGTATGGGGGCTATATACAAATTTGAACCAATTTTCTTCAAATTAAATAGCGTTCGTCCTTGAAGCACAAAACTTATTTGTGCCAATTTTTGTTAAGATTGGATAATAGTTTCGACTTGTGCTTTGATTATAAGAACAGACGGACAGACAGGCAGACGACCATTGATAAATAGACTCAGAAAGTGATTCTAAACCGATCTGCCGTTATTACTTTTGGTTGAAATATTAAAAACTTATTAAGATGAAAAGTAGTAACTTTGGCAGCATGATTTAAAAAAAAAACGAGTTGCCACCTGGTTCCAAATTTTTATATTTTGCCATTTGAAAGTGTTGGCAAATATCGTCCATTATTACTTTCTGAAAATACATTACGTTTTTTGGACTCTTTACATCTTAAATTGGTGTTTGGCTCCATCGTGCGTTGGTACCATTTTAAGCCCTCTGTTTCCATTTCAGCCCGTCAAAGTACGATTTTGAAAAAAAAACTTTTTATGTTGCATGTCAGAGGAATGTATACACAGAATTTCATCATTCTAGCTGCAGTCGTTTGGTTCGTACTATTTGTATACCTCTATTCTCATTTACCCCTTTAAAAGTATGAATTTGGAAACATACTTATCGCTTCGACTCTTTAAGCCAACATTCGTTAACAATAAGTTTTGTTCTTTAGTGGCACTTGGGGTCCAAATTGATTTTTTCGAACATCTGTTCTTTTTTTGTTTATGACTAAAAATATATACTGTCAAAGACAAATTTTCACGGAATTTAAAAAACTTGTTATCTTTTAGAGACATTGTGAATCTCGGGATAAACCCCGTGATTCCAGACGTCATTTCTAGAAGTTGACGTCGGAGTCAAAAGAGATCAAATGTAGCTGTTGTCATTCTAAGAATAATGGCATGTCACACGAGTGAATGTGCGTGGCAAAAATAAATATTTTTTTTAATCATCTTCAAATTATCTTTAATTCTAGGGGGTGACCGGCACAAACTTTTTTTTATCGACCCAACCTAACGTACACACCGAATTTTGTAAAATTAAATAATTACATTTATGCTAATATTACATTTAGATTTTTTAATTTCTCTGGGTTAAAAAATGTCAAAAAACGATGGAAAGTTGTAACGACGTATGAGAGTGTGCTATATTATTGCGTTGAGTTCCCATCTGTTTGTAAATATTCCGTGATATGGAGTTATATACGGCCAATAGGGCTCTATATATCCAAACAAGGACGCAAATGTCTAAGGGCTACATAAAAACATGACCCGATTTAAAGCAGATGTTCCCATATGCCACGATATGAACAATTTATTCAACATCTGATATAATGCGAGGGAAAAATAATCTAACTTCATAAGGTAATAATGAAAATGGGAGGAACATTTGTATGGGGGCTATGCACCTATATGGTTCACTTTTACACAAGGTATTCCGAGGTGAAATATGACATGATATTTGCAAAAAGTTCATCAAAATTAAATATAAGATATAGGATCTGGAGTGAAAATGTTATGAATTCGGATCACATTTATATGGGAGCTATACATAGACCTATATTGTAGACTTTCATGGTTAGTGTTGCTAAATGCAAGATAACATGGGCTGGAAAACGAGATGGACCCATCGGCTATAATAAATTGGTGTAGGGTATCATATAGTCGGCCACGCCCGGCTATAACCTTCCTTACTTCTTTCATCTGAAAACTAATATATATTTATGTAGATTTTTGGTTTCTAAAACTAATATAATTTAAGGGGGTAAAATGGGAAAAGGGGGATAAAAATGGTACCAAACAAATGGCCGCATCTAGAATCATGGAATTTGGTAGAATATATACACTGATTGCATATACAGGCAAAATACAAATATTTTTAATTTCGTACTTTTCTTACTTTTACGGCAAAATAAGGAAAAGTGATAAAACTGGTAGCTAGAATTATGAAGTTATGTTATCTTGCACTGTGTACGTGAATGACAATGGATTTTCGAAATTTTTACTTTTAAAATTAAAATAGGATGGAAATACAACCAACCAAAAGGCTGTAGCTGAAAATGCACCCACTATTCTCCAATATTTAGGAAAATTAAAGCTTTTTCAAAGATTGCTGCCTTATATTTACTTTCTGAATTGACTTGAAGTATAGTTTATACAAATAAATTATAAGCGTATTGATAACTTTGTCTTATATGCGCTGTTAAAAATAATTTAAATTTTATATTTTTTTATATATTTTTTTTCAATATATTTATTTGTTTTGGTTTGGGTAAAAAATGTAACATTTATCGACACCCTCCGTGGAATGCAAACCATTGTGGAGTTTATATAAAGTTCGGCTTGGCCGAACTTATCTCCGATTTTACTTGTAGCATTTCAAATATCTCTTCAACTAATTGAGCTACGTACATGTAGTATTCACCAGTGCTATAAGTGACTAAATCTTTGCAATTGGTACATAATTGTACCTTTGGCAATAATTTCAAAACTTTACATGACCGAGGTGAGCAACTTTGAAGGGTCACCAAGTGGTGCCAATACCAAAGTTACAGAATTTATTCTTAATATCGATTTGGAATCAATGTGCGGCATAAAGCTAACTTATAATACATTGTTCTATATTTCCCTATTCTCAAATTGAGTTGGATTTTTTTGGTCAGCCCGCTTAAAGAAATTCCCAGTTCAATTCAAATGTTAGTTTCTGTATAGACCCATACTGAGCTTTTATCGAAATTTCATTTAGACGATTAGCAAACATTGATATATAGATATATAAAAGAGTTGCGTTATTGAGTGACTGAGTGACTGACTGATTACTCCCCAGACCAAACGGCTAGAACTTGAATCATGAAATTTGGTGTGTACATTTCTCTTACAGTGTAGAGGTGTGATAAGACGGGGGTTTTTCGAAATTCGTACTTTTAAGGGGTAAAACGGGGCAAAAAGGGATAAAAATGGTACCACCGAAATGACAAAACGGCTGGGCCTAGAATCTTGAAATTTGGCATGGGCATTCCTCTTGCGACATGAAGGCATCCCAAAATTGTGAAAAATTCGTACTTTTGGGAGGTTAAATGGGGCAAAAATGGTACAAACAACACGACTGAAGCTAGAATCATGAAATTTGGAAATGTACACCATTTCTCCTACAGCGTAGAGACCAGATATGAAGTGAGTTTTTCGAAATTCATAATTTTAAGGGGTAAAATGGGGTAAAAAGGGATAACAATGGTACCACCATAATGACCAAACGGTTAGGTCTAGAATCTTGAAATTTGGTGCAAAAATTCCTCATATAGCTTTAAAGCGCAAAAGAAAATATATTTCAAAATTTGTACTTTTTGGGGGGTGAAATCGGGTAAAAAGGTAGCAACAACACGGATGACGCTACAATAATGAAATTCGGACCAAACGGCTGGGACTAGAATCTTGAAATTTAGAATGGGCATTACTCTTATAACACGAATGCGACCAACATAATATTAGTCAAAATTCGTACTTTTTGTGAGTGAAATCGGGTAAAAAAGGGATAAAAATGGTACTAATTAAACGGATGGAGCTGGAATCATAAAATTAGGTGTGTACATCCCTCAAAATGCTTAGAAACGCAAAATGGCTTAATTTTTTTAAATTCGTTCTTTTAATAGGTAAAGGGGGAAAAGGGGATAAAAAAGGTACCAACAACACGGATGACCCTACAATATTGAAATTCGATGTGTATATTCGTTTTACAGCGCAGATCACTGACAAGAAGACATTTTTTCGAAATGTGTGCTTTTAAGGGATTAAATGGGATAAAAATTGTACCACATCCCAGACCAAACGACTGGGCCTAGAATCATGAAATTCGCCATGTATATCATTTCAAACGCAAAATGAAGGAATTTTTCGAAATTCTTCTCACTGATTGCATTGACAGGTTTAATCATGGCATCTAATCATTATGAAAATTAATTCAATATATGTCCTTTATCAGCTTTCATTGCAGTTCAACAACTCCGCGCGTTTGATATTTCCAAAATGGAGGGAGGTAATAAATTTCACTTAAAAAACACCAACCATGAATGACTGCGATGCGATACCAAGAGGTGCAAGCAAATTTATCCTCGTCATGCAAACGACAGCCATGACGAAACAAGTCACACAGAATAAGTCACATTTTGAAATCTTTGTTTCCACATCACTGGGCATAAGTCGAAGTTTTTCAGACAGGTGGCACAGCCGCCATACCTCCAGCAGATGCCTCTGCAGCAGTTAAGAGGAACCAATGATTTGAATAAAAAGAAATCAATTAAGTATGGTGGAGAACGCGCCACAAAGAGTATTGAATTTTACATCATACAAATGACGACATCATTAGGGTAGCAGGGGTCGTATAATTAATAACAATTCTAGGTGGCGTATGGCGGGTAACGTTTTCGCTCAAAGGTTCTTAAGAATAATAAGTTTAAAAGTGGAAATAAGTTCGGCAGAGTCATAGCTTTGAATATACTTTTGCCGTGAAGTGTGTTTCTCAATTTCAGGGGTACCATAATTGAAGGATGTCACGAACAACTTTGGAGAAGGCGTGGCAACTACCGCCAACTGAAAAGTCCTCAAATTATATTGTCAAATAGGACATTTCATAATTATAATTTCATATATAATTATTTCCAGGTCGTTGATAAATGGTAGCAGCGGTCGTATAATTAATAACAATTCTAGGTGGCGTATGACGAGTAACATTTTCGCATTAAGTATACGCTCAAAGGTTTTTAAGAAGAATGTTTAAAACTGGAAATAACTTCGGGAGAGTCACTGCTTTTAATACCCTTTACCATGGAATGTGTTTCTCAATTTCATGGGAACCATAATTGAAGGAAGTCATGAACAACTTTGGAGATGGCGTGGGAACTTTATCCAACTCAAAAGTCCTCAAATTATATTGTTAAATAGGATATTTCATAATTATTTTGAAATCTTCACTTTGATATATAAAGATATTGCCAGGATGTTGATAAATGTCACATGTCAGAAATACGGGGATATTCCCATATGTTACAAACTTTCTAATGAACTAAATATATATATGCATCCACCATCCTGTTTATAAATGTTATAGAAACACTTTGTTTATATTGCTCTTATTTGTGCTGATATGCCACATGTTCGGCCTGGCCTTTGAAATGTGCTCTGCCAACAGCCACCAAAAGTTTCTTTAATTAATTTTCTAGAAAAAAAGCAGAAGAGCTCATACTTAAGGACTTACGAGTGCAACCAACCGCCAAAAAGTGCAGGCAAAAAACACTTGGCAATGTGAAATGAACTCTTGTGTTACCTTCACTTTGTAATGCTGCCAACAGTACAATTTAATATTTGTGAAAGTGAGCCCAGCTCACGAAGCATTACCGCCAAGCAAACAATTAGGGAAAAGTAAAGGGTATGGTCGCAGGGAAGCCTAAAGGTACTCTACTACGCCGATTTTTTAGGTGGCAAGCTTTAAACAAATACAAGAGAGTACACTTTGTCTATTGTTGCAAGTCTCAGCAAAGGCAAAGCCAGCATTATTGGTATTCCCAGCAATCGTTCAGACATAATTCTCCTTCAATTAGGTGTCATTAAAATGTCTGTGCAAAATTGTGACACAAACACCACCATAACCACCACCCTGTGGCTTTTACCTCAACCATCTTATGCCAGCTTTCATGCCAGTACAGTGGTGTCATACATTAAATTGCACTTGAAATTATAATTCCTCACAATTCAGCCAACTCCTCCCCTCCTGCGGAACATGGCTTAAGTGTGTTAGCGTTAGAGCTGACATTTGAAAAACGGCAGCAAAAGGGGGACCAAAAAGAAATGAAAAACACCTCAAAAGCAGCACAGCTATTTATTCATTAAAGCTCAAGGAAAAAATACTTTGTTAAACAACAGCATCAACATCATCGCCGCCGTCATCGTCATATATTTTCCTGCAAAGGCACAAGGCAAACGACAACTTCAACAGCAAATTTCAATTGTTTGACAAATAAACTCGTCTAATTTTCGTCTGCGCAATAGAGTGTTGTTCACGTTTGCCACATGCAATCTCAAGGAGCCGCAGAAATATTCACAATTACACCTTTATGAGGATATCGTCCTTTCATTTCTGAGTTCATATCTTAAATATAAATATGACTTTGTGGCATGCCATGACATATGGTGAATAATAGGCACAAAATACCTTTAACTGCTGGCTGTTTTACAAAATAAATACTTAGTAAATACTTTAAAGAACAAAATGTGATTGTGATTTATGAAAGGTTTAATTAGAAAATTAAGGCAAAATGGACACAAAAAGTTATATAATAACTAAGGAATTTCAATAATGTCTTAGGGTGGCGTCATTAAAAAATTCAAACGTCAGAGAGTTTTAAAGAGGCTTACGAAAGAAATTTCTGCGATATAAATTTTTATTCTAGCCTTAGAAAAACTCCGTAGTCGAATTATTGCACTTTTAGAGTTTTAGAGTTATTTTTGTGATTTTTAAAATGAATTTTTTGTTAATCTTTCTAAAGGGTGATTTTTTAAGAGCTTGATAACTTTTTTTTTTTTTAAACGCATAAAATTTGCAAAATCTCATCGGTTCTTTATTTGAAACGTTAGATTGGTCCATGACATTTACTTTTTGAAGATAATTTCATTTAAATGTTGACCGCGGCTGCGTCTTAGGTGGTCCATCCGCTTAGTCCAATTTTGGCATTTCCACGTTTTTGAGTAACAGAGACCCAATTGGTGCGAACGGCGACGAATCGAAAATTGGTGGTCATCATTAACACTGGCCGATACAGCTGCGATATTTTCTTCAGTTCGCACTCTACGTAAGCGTGTTGGTGGTTTAATGTCCAACAATGTAAATTTGGTGCGAAATTTAGTCACAATAGCCCGAATAGCCGCTTCAGTGGGTCGATTAAACTGACCATAAAATGGAAGCGCGCAATGAACTTTCTTAACAGAGCACGCATTTTGATAATAAAATTCAATAATTTGCAAGCGTTGTTCGTTTGTAAGACGATTCATGATGAAATGTCAAAGCATACTGAGCATCTTTCTCTTTGACACCATGTCTGAAATCCCACGTGATCTGTCAAATACTAATGCATGAAAATCCTAACCTCAAAAAAATCACTCTTTACAACCAGAAAAAAATAATTTGTCCCCTTTTATTTGGTACCAATATCGCATTTCTAGGAGTAGCAAAACAAAAAAAGATTGAATAAATTATTTATAAAAGTTGGAATTTCTTTTAAATGCAAAGCTATGAATGTCACCTACTAGAATTAACTAGACATATCCAAGCATTGATATGTCATATTTGTTCGAAAATTCACAATATTAACAAGTAAGAAAAGGCTAAAGTAAGGCGGGGCCGACTTTTTGATACCCTTCACTTTCTACGTCATTAATTGAGGATATTGGAAAGCGTCCTATGTCATGGAAAAATTATACCCTCTTTCACAATAAATGTTTCCTGCTGAAATATAACTTGGTGTGATGATAGAGCAAAAAAAGTAAAATCGGCGACATTTTCTATGCAACCTATATATAAATCTGCAACGACTGACTCAGTTTCACTATAGCTGTTTCTAGCTGCCAAATTTGCTCAAAATCGATTAATTTACGAAGTTTTTCTGCTTTTTATACCCTCCACCTCCAGGATGGGGGTATACTTACTTTGTCATTCCGTTTGTAACACCTTGAAATATCGAGCTGAGACCCTATAAAGTATATATATTTTTGATCGTCATAAAATTCTAAGACGATCTAGCCATGTCCGCCCGTCTGTTGAAAGCAAGCTAGCATCTAAACGAAAGGGGCTAGGACGTCCAAATTTTCCATAAATACGTCTTATAGTCGTAGATCAGTTGGGATTGAAACTGGGAGAAATCGGCCCAAAGGGAAAATATGTTCCCTCACAAGGACTAAAAATACCCATAATAACCGTAATATTTTAGAGTATTTAAAAATATTTTTTCAATATGTCTGCTTGTAATTACTTGATATTGGGCGTGCGCATTCGCCCCATAACAAAAACGTGCACCATGAAGTGGTTTTTATTCGTAGGCGGTGAAATGGGGCAAAAAAGGGATAAAAATGGTACATTTAGTTATTGTGTATCTATGCAATTAGAGGAACACACCGAATTTTGTGTTTCTAGACATCAGCTAGAAACACAAAATTCGGTGTGTATATTCCTCTAATTGAATAGATACATAATATAAAAAAATCCAAATTCGTACTTTTAAGGTGTAAAATGGGAATAGAGGGTTAAAAATGGTACCAACCAAACGGCTGCACGTAGAATAATGAAATTCGGTGTATACATTCCTCTGATTGCGTAGACACGTAAAATAAACGGATTATTCAAAATTCGTACTCTTTGGGAATGAAATGGAAAAAGGGGATAAAAATAGTACCAAAAAACCGCAGCTAGAGTCATGAAATTCGGAGTATACATTCCCCTGACTGCGTAGACACGAAAAATAAAAGATTTTTTCCAAATTCGTACTTTCAAGGGATACAATGGGAACAGAGGAATAAAAATGGTACCAACTTAACGGCTACAGCAAGAATAATGCAATTCGGTGTGTACTAGAGCGTACCAGGTTACAAGTAAAAAAAAAAAAGTTCGCCGTACACCTTCGAATATGAAGTATTATTGAAAGGTAGTTTCAAAAAATTTTTTTTTATTTTTTTATGCCGAACGTAGGGGTCGCGCTTTTACATTTTTCTATATAACTTCTGCATTTATAAACGGATTTTAAAGTGTGATACATCGATGTTTTTGTCTCGACGAGGCCGATTTTTTTGTCTTTGAAGTCATTGAGCTCAAGCACCCCGTTCTGGTACTTACCCATCATATCTCAGTTGCTACTACCCTAATGTACCACTCTAATATCAGAAAATTAAAGCTCGCATAAAATCATGAAACTCTTCCTAACGAAGTATGTCGATTTTCCCAGCAGAAAAAGTGTTAAACTATTTTTTTCTTATTTTACCGAGAGCATTGCATGTATTTATAAGTTGTTCTTTGTATCTTCGATGTTTACAGTCGGTTGTCAAAGTGTAATACATATATTGGTGTTTTTGTCCCGCACATACCAGATTTTCAGTTTTTAAAGTCGTTGACCTCAACAACCCCCTTCTACTATTTATGCATCATATTTCATTTCTTAGAACAATAAATATAAAAATTAAGGTACAATTAAAATTTTAATCAACCATATTTCGACGCGATTCAAGTTGGGTGTATTTTTGGCGGCTCTCAAGTTTAGAAAAGATGTGGCCCATGCGTTGCTCATCGGTGACCGCCATAGCTGATTCATGCACAACATGAACAAAACGCTCGGTGTTTTGAGAATGGCATGGATAATCTGTGAAAATAAATGAGTTCAGCAAAGAAAGCAATCAAATTAAGTTTTTCTTGTGCTAACCTGGTAAATCGATAATTTCTTCTGAAAATTGGAATGCTTCTAACTGTTCTTGCGAAAAAAACTGCAAGCATGGCGGCTCAGTCAATTCAAATTGTTTCCAATCGATCATATTGAAATATGAGTCACTATCAAAATTGATAAAATTATGAACTGGTGGACCGAACATTTGTCGAATGCTTCCCGTGGCTTGATTGCGGGCTGATAAAATCTTATCATAGGCATCTGAACGCACTAGTTGATCTGGGTCTGTTATCATCGATAACAAAATATTTTCAGGATGAAAAAAATATCCGTTATTTTCAATGAACGGACGGATGACCTCTTGAATATCTTTTGGCAACTGACGAATCCAACATATATAAAGGAAAACATTCCGACTTCCGTGAATTGCCAGTGGTTGGCTTTTTACAAGAAACCAGAATGGTGCATACACTTTCACAACGAACTGAGCCAGTTTTCTCAATACCATCGAGGGTTGCGTACACGTCATATAAAAGCGCAGAATTGGAGAGGCTGTTGTTAGCCAGCGCGCTTTGCAAATAGCGCCGGGCTTCTCGCTGGCTAATTTTTCATCGCATTCTCCGATATGAACGGCTCGAACCATACGATACAAGTAAAGCTGGTCGCCTCGAATATTCCACCCATCTATGTTCGCTGGCATTTCTCTTCTGACCAAACGGAATAAGCAACAAAATATGCGAATTATTAATTAATAAAATGCTCACAAGTAAAGTATACGGAACACACGGACACGAAACACTATTAATATATTAAACTTACAGGGTAGTGTATGCAATTTTGAATGCCTTCTCCGATACTTCCGGGCCAGATTCCAGGTCCTTTCTATTTTCCAAGCAATGATCTTAACAGCGCATTAAATGGTAACTCGTTGAAGTGGAAAAGGCACACGAACCACTGCAGCGGTCTCTGTAAATGGCGTTCCATTCTCACAATGACTCCACTTTTGTACCCAGTGTTGGTAGCAGTTCCATCGCAACTTATGGCAACTAAGTCATCCAAATTGAAGTTTTCACGACTCAAGTAATCCACGATGCTCCTCTGGATCCCCAAAGCAGAGCTATCAGTGGGCGTAGCATAACCAATGAATTTGGAATCAGGCTCTTTTACAATGGTGATGTGTTCTTCATTTAAAACAATATTTCGCGTCACATTTGCCTCGGTTACTTTTTTCAAAGTTGGCTCTTTCTTGCCATCGAAAGAGATACACTTTAATAATTGATGGCATTTGGCCGCCGCTTTTGCTTCCTTACGGAACTTCACACGTTCTCGAAATATTTTATTTTTATTGATGATAAGCCCTTCAAAGAACTGACATATATTTTCGGCTGTTTCTGCAGATAACTCTTCTTTGGCTTTTGCGGCAATAGACAATCTTAAATCTTTTATTAACATGGTCGCAAGCAAGGCACCGTAGCGAACTGAAGTATCGCTGCGATCCAAAGCCGAACTAAAATTACGCAAAGAAATGTCCGCCACCGTAAATGTTGTTTTAATCTTCTCTGAGGAATCGCCAACATTTTCTTCAAATTCTAGCTCTTCATCGCTGCCTGGTTGATACCCAATACTGTTGAACTCGGTATATACCGCTTTTGATGGTGCAACAATTGAGCACGTTTGAACACCGCAATTTTTCATCGACATCATATGATAAACATTATCCAAAGTCATCAGCCGTGGACCCCATTGATCGATGAAAAAGTCTTTCGCATCGTCTGGGATTTTATCAGAGGCGGTGCAACTGCATGGAACATTTCTTTCTATGCCACACTTACAACGCGAAATTGAGAACAATTTATTCCACTCATTTACATTGCATTTCAATGGACTTTTAACCAATTTATAGTAATCGTCTAGAAGTTTATCCAACCGTTTACGAACACCTGATACCGATATAATTGGAATGCCTGCCCGCTCCCATAAAAGGGTAATGCTTCTGAAAGCTTCTTGTTTAAAAGCGCTCAATTTTCTATTGGGATTAGTGTTATGCCGCAGATACAAGAAATAATTAATAACATCGTACTTAGTCGGTAACATAGTGTTGTTTAATGCACTGATCGTAAAAGACATTTTTTTAGTTTTTTTACCGTTGTATAATGGAAATTGAAATATTTAATAATGCTTTGTTGAGCCACCAACGCCTTATTACTGAACTAATTTTTATTGTTACAATAAAATATAGACCGTTACTTCACAGGTAAAACGATTTGCAATAGGGAAACAATGTGACAAAGTAGTTTTGCTCATGTTGTGCATGAATCAGCTATGGCGGTCACCGATGAGCAACGCATGGGCCAAAAACACCAATATATGTATTACACTTTGACAACCGACTGTAAACATCGAAGATACAAAGAACAACTTATAAATACATGCAATGCTCTCGGTAAAATAAGAAAAAAACTAGTTTAACACTTTTTCTGCTGCGAAAATCGACATACTTCCTTAGGAAGAGTTTCATGATTTTATGTGAGCTTTAATTTTCTGATATTAGAGTGGTACATTAGGGTAGTAGCAACTGAGATATGATGGGCAAGTACCAGAAGGGGGTGCTTGAGCTCAATGACTTCAAAGACAAAAAAATCGGCCTCGTCGAGACAAAAACATCGATGTATCACACTTTAAAATCTGTTTATAAATGCAGAAGTTATATAGAAAAATGTAAAAGCGCGACCCCTACGTTCGGCATAAAAAAATAAAAAAAAATTTTTTGAAACTACCTTTCAATAATACTTCATATTTGAAGGTGTACGGCGAACTTTTTTTTGAGGTACGCCCTAGTGTGTACATCTCGTCGACACGTAAAATAAAGAGATTTTAGAAAGTCGTACTCTTTAGGGGGTAAAATAGGAAAAAATGGATAAAAAATGGTATCAGCTAGAATCATGGAATTTGGTGTATACATTCCTTTGACTGCATAGACAAGCAAACTAAAAAGATTTTGCGTACTTTTTACTTTTATGACAAAAATTGGTTGAATCATGAAGAATATTTATTTTTTGAATTGACTTTAAGTATTATTTCGATATATATAGTGTAAACGTATTGGTAGCCTTGTCTTATAAGCGTGGTTTGAAATAATAAAAATATTATATTTATTTATAAAATTATTTAAATTAAATAAAATTAAATTAAACAAGTAAGGAAAGACTAAAGTCAGGCGGGACCGACTCTATGATACACTCCACTTTCAATCCGAATACAATTTAATTCGGTGAAAAAGTGAAAACGGGAAGGTTTTTTGTATCCTGTAAATGTATGTGTTTGACCAAAAATGTTAAATCAGAATCACCTGTGGCTAAAGCGGTCTAGATCGGTTCAGATTTATATATAGCTCACATACAAATTTCGCTCCCGATTTGATTTTTTCCGCTCTAGAAACCACATATTGTATCAGATTGTCTTCAAATTCGGCAAACTATCTTATATTTCAACTAGAAAAGCACATAATGAAAATGGGTCACATCAGCATCAAAACATCTTATAAAGGGTGTTTTTTATTGGGGTATAGAACTTTAAGTTGGCATCACTTTTTTAACTGGCGGCCATTTTGTCAGCTGTCAAGTGATTAATATTTAGTTTGGTTTGCCATTTCATCATGAACAGGTTGACAAAAGAACAACGCTTGCAAATCGTGCAAATTTATTTCGAAAGTAATGGTTCAGTTCGCGAAGTTCACCATTTTATGGTCGACATAATCGTCCATCAGAGCAATTAATTCGGTTAACCATGGATCGTTTTCGCACTACGTTTACTCTATAATACGCATCCGCAGAGACGTCGAACAGTGCGCACCGAAGAAACAATTGCCGCAGTATAGCAAAGTGTTGAAGAGGACCCGAATGAATCGATTCGCCACCGTGCACAGCAATTGGAGCTGCACAGCAATTGGTGAAAGTGGTTGAAAATTGGACCTGTAGAATTGGCTATATTCGAGCCAGCCGCGGCGGCCACATGCCCGAAATCATATTTAAACATTAATGGCATAAAATTATCCTTCCAATAAAGCCAAAATTGATGGACATTAAAACGATTTTCTTGTGTTTTATTTCAATTCGAAGTTCTATACCTCAATAAAAAACACCCTATAGTTCAACTAGAAACACCTGTGGTAAAAATGGGCCAGATCGGTTCAGATTTATATATAGCTCCCATACAAATTTCGCTCCCGATTTGATTTTTTCCACATATTGTATCAGATTGTCTTCAAATTTGGCAAACTATCTTATATATCAACTAGAAACGCACATGATGAATATGGGTCAGATCGGTTCAGATTTATATATAGCTCCCATACAAATTTCGCTCCCAATTTGACTTTTTCCGCTCTAGATACCACATATTTTAACAGATTATCTTCAAAATTGGCAAAACATCTTATATTTCAACTAGAAAACCCATGGTGAAAATGGGTCAGATCGGTTCAGATTTACATATAGATCCAATACAAATTTTGCAGAAACCACGAATTTTCTCCGAATTTCTTTGAAGTGACCACAACACGTTATATTTGAACTGGAAGAACTTATTTTGAAAGTTAGTCACTTTATTCCATATTTGTATATAGCCCCGATACAAATATTCTTTTCGATTTGACAAATTGGACCAAGTCATATTAGCCTATGCTTAGGAAAAATACAAAAATTCTTCCCGTTTTCACTTTTTACCGAGTTGAATTGTATTCGGATAGAAAGTGGAGTGTATCATATAGTCGTCTCCGCCCGACTTTAGCCTTTCCTTACTTGTTTCTTTTGTTTTATTTTGGTCAATTGACATGGTGAAATTTATTACTTGGCTGCACACTTCCACTGTCATGATTTCTGACCTGTGAAAACCTTTGTCAGGTGACTCAACACCATACCCGGCCTCCTTAACTAAATCATTTTCATACTCTCCGAATATCCATTTAAAAAATCATATTTTAAATTCTATACTAGTGCTTGAAATCCACTAAGTAAGTAAAATTTAAGTTCTTATAACAACCATGCATATTTTTTTCTGAGAGTAAGGGTGTCTATTAGTCGGTTTATCCGACTGACGTTTTCTTACTTGTTTCTTTTTTTGCGACAGTTTCTAAACCGCCGATATTCACAAGATTTATTTACCTTACTTTAATTATTTATTGGGGAATGAACATTTTCCTTCGGTGTGAATTAATGGCTAACAAATTTTTGCATTTTTCCCAAAAAATAACTAAATTTCGAAAGTGGGGAGAATTTGCTCCAAAATTTGGGATTTTTTACTAAAAAGGTCGACATGCCTTAACTTACCGAACACGATAGTATGTTCTGAGTCTACATATGCAGTTTTGTCATTAGAAAATTTTTGTAAATTTGGTATCTATATTTTGGCGACTGATTCTAAATCACGGATATTCACAAGATTTATAGCCCTTACACCTCAACGTATATCCAGTGATGATGTGAATAATAATGATAGACTGAATTATTGTGATATTTCTCAATGGGGTTGACGTGAGATGAGATGAACAAATAATTAGTTTTGGGCTAATTGAAATATTATAATTCTTATGTTAAATCCGTCTCCGTCAGGCTCAACGTTTTTGTGGTAATTTCCACTTCAACCAACAGCATTAAAATTAATGAAACACTATCATCATTAATTTTATCTTGAAATAGGAATGGATAAGGAGAATTAGGAACAATGATCTCAATTGTTATAAAAAAATTTAATTCAAAGTAAAATTACTTTTAACTCCTCGAGTATAATGTTCTATTATTCTTATAATTACTATACGTTTGCTATGTTTTAGCTCATCTCATTTCAAGTTTTTTTTTCTGCTAAAGAATATAACTTAAACTTAAGTAGTTTATCTGTTTCCCTCCATAGTTGCATATCCTTCAGGGAGGTGAAGCTGGGGATAATTTACTTTATCCTACTTTATGGTATTCTACAAATTTCTATACTCATTTTCATCAACATCAATTCAATATGCATTCATTATTGCTATAATACCGGCTACTTTAAGATAGAGAACGAGGGAGAGAGCGTTATTTCAAAGAAATTACTTGACAATGAGGGAAGGCAAGTAACGACAGTAATGGTCGACAAACAAGGACTAGTGCGAACTCTACATTTTTATCGAGAAGCAAAATTAACACAATAAAACGTTTTCACTATTTGACAACAAATCGAAGGAGGCTATATCTTTGGCTTCAATTAATTCAAATAAAAACGGAAGCTCTATCGCCCTCCTCCTTTGTTGGGATGTTACAAATGACTTGACGCATCCCTAGTGCCCTCTGTTTACTTCTTCGTTGTGGTGGTTGGACACTAAAGACGATAAAAATAAGACAATTTGATGGACAATGCAAGTCCGAGGGGAAGCACCCTTCTAAGGAGTTCATTGTTAGGTTCTTAGTGTCTTGTTTTTCCTCTTCTTCTTTGGTTTATCCACAGGACTCCATTGTATTTTGTGTGACAAAAGCGAAGAACACTTGGGCGGGAGTAGTAGCTGGGGCCAGCTGGACCAAACCGAACAAAAAGACTTAAATAACAATAGTTGGAGGTATTAGACAATGTTTGCATCATTTCAGATTAGATGGGTAACGGACAAATAATTGAAACTTAATTACATTCTTTTGATCGATAGTTATAAAGAAGATGATTTACAACAACAGGACATCATTAAAATCAGAAGAGGGAGAGAGAGGGATGAATATTAAAAAAACGTTAATTGATTTTTATGAACAAAGCGTACCAAGTACTTATGAGCAGCAGTTTTAAAGCCCAGTGAAATTGATATCGTATATAAGGTAAGAAAGAAAATAAAAATTGTGCTGACATGAAATTTGATAACTCGTCAAATGAGTAAGAACAATCGTTTTTATATATAACTTGGAATATGCAACACAAAGATTTTGTTGTTGCCTTCTAACGATGATGCAGACAGAGCGGTTTCATAAAGGTTCATTCAAATAAATATAATTTCATTTGTTAGATGAATGAAAAGTTTTACTTCTGTCGAGCTGCTTTCGAATTTTGGAATTTTGAAAATCTTAAACTTTGAAATGTGGCAAATAGCTCAATTTTTACAAAAATACTCTTAGATTACTAAACTGACTATATTGGTTGTGCACTTTCAATTTTATACACTCCACGAGAGTATTATGTCTTTGTGCATTTGTTTGTAACACCCAAAAGGAAACGAGATAGACCCATTGTTAATTATACCGATCGACTTAGAATCACTTTTTGAGTAGATTTAGCAATGTCCGTCCGTCCGTCCGTCTGTCCATCTATTCTTGTAATCACGATTCAGGTCGCATACATAACTAAATGAAACTTTGCACAATGAAGTTTTTCGGGGCAAGGACGAACGCTATTTAATTTGAAGAAAATCGGTTCAGATTTAGATATAGCCCCATACGAATTTCACTCCCGATTTGACAATTTTCACTCTAGATACCACATATTACAACAGATTTTCTTTAAATTTGGCAATACATCTTATATTTCAACTAGAAACACCTGTGGTAAAAATGTGTTAGATCGGTTCAGATTTATATATAGCTCCCATACAAATTTCGCTCCCGATTTGACTTTTTCCGCTCTAGAAACAACATATTGTATCAGATTGTCTTCAGATTTGGTAAAACATCTTATTTTTAAACTAGGAACACCCATGGTGAATATAGGTCAGATCGGTTCAGATTTATATATAGCTCCCATACAAATTTCGCTCCCGATTTGACTGTTTCCGCTCTAGAAACCACATATTGTATCAGATTGTCGTCAGATGTGGCAAAACATCTTATATTTACACTAGGAACACCCATGGTGAAAATAGGTCAAATCGGTTCAGATTTAGATATAGCCCCCATACAAATGTCGCTCCCGATTTAACATTTTCCGCTCTAGAAACCACATATTGTACTCGATTTTCTTTAATTTGGCACAACATCTTATAATCTAAATAGAAACAAGTATGCAGAAATTGGGTGAGATCGGTTCAGATTTAGATATAGCCCCCATATAAATGTCGCTCTCGATTTGACTTTTGCCGCTTTAAAAGCCACATATTGTGCTCGATTTTCTTTAAATTTGGCACAACATCTTATAGTCTAACTAGAAACACCTGTGGCTAAAGCGGGCTAGATCGGTTCAGATTTAGATATAGCCCCCATACAAATGTCGCTTCCGATTTAACATGTTCCGCTCTAGAAACCACATATTGTACTCGAGTTTCTTTAAATTTGGCACAACATCTTATAATCCAACTAGAAACACCTATGCTGAAAGTGGGTAAGATCGGTTTAGATTTAGATATAGCCCCCATATAAATTTCGCTCCCGATTTGACTTTTGCCGCTTTAAAAGCCACATATTGTGCTCGATTTTCTTTAAATTTGGTACAACATCTTATAACCTAACTAGAAACAATTATACAGAAATTGGGTAAGATCGCTTCATATTTAGATATAGCCCCCATACAAATGTCGCTTCCGATTTAACATTTTCCGCTCTAGAAACCACATATTGTACCCGATTTTCTTTAAATTTGGCACAACATCTTATAATCCAACTAGAAACACCTATGCTGAAATTGGGTAAGATCGGTTCAGATTTAGATATAGCCCCCATACAAATGTCGCTCCCGATTTGACTTTTTCCGCTCTATAAACCACATATTGTACCCGATTTTCTTTAAATTTGGCACAACATCTTATAGTCTAACTAGAAACACCTGTGGCTAAAGCGGGCTAGATCGGTTCAGGTTTAGATATAGCCCCCATACAAATGTCGCTCCCGATTTGACTTTTGCGCTATAGAAACAACATATTGTACCCGATTTTCTTTAAAAATGGCACAGCATTTTTATAGTCCAACGAAACAAAACTATGGTGAAAGTGGGAAAGATCGGTTCAGACTTAAATATGGCCCCCATACAAATGTTGCTCCCAAAAGTTTAACCGATTTTGGCCATACTATACACTTTATATCTATATATATAAAAGAGTTGCGTTACTGACTGACTGACTGACTGACTGACTGACTGACTTATCATTGACCAGCCCCCAGACCAAACGGCTGAAGCCAGGGTCATGAAATTTTCAGGGTAGTTCCCAAATATGACGTAGACGTCGACTAAGAAAGGGTTTTACGAAATTCGTACTTTTAGGGGATAAAATGGCCCAAAAAGGGATAAACATCGAACCTTCGTCCTGACTAAACGGCAGTAGCTATAAACATGAAATTCGGTGAGTTCCTTGCAATGACAATGCAGACGAGCTACAAATAGGGATTTTTCGAAATTTGTACTTTTAAGGGACGACCGGGACAAAAAGGGATAAAAATGGTACAAACTAAAGTATTACAGCTAGAAACGTGAAATTTGGTATGTAAATTCCTCTGACCATATAGAAACGAAGTAAAATTGGATTTTTCGAAATTTGTACTTATAAGGGGCAAGCGGGACAAAAAGGGATAAAAATGGTACCAACGAAAGTATTACAGCTAGAAACGTGAATTTTGGTATGTAAATTCCTCTGACCATATAGAAACGAAGTAAAATTGGATTTTTTCGAAATTTGTACCTTTAAGGGACGAACGGGACAAAAAGGGATAAAAATGGTACCAACTAAAGTATTACAGCTAGAAACGTGAAATTTGGTATGTAAATTCCTCTGACCATATAGAAACGAAGTAAAATTGGATTTTTCGAAATTTGTACTTTTAAGGGACGAGCGGGACAAAAAGGGATAAAAATGGTACCAACTAAAGTATTACAGCTAGAAACGTGAATTTTGGTATGTAAATTCCTCTGACCATATAGAAACGAAGTAAAATTGGACTTTTCGAAATTTGTACTTTTAAGGGGCGAGCGGGACAAAAAGGGATAAAAATGGTACCAACTAAAGTATTACAGCTAGAAACGTGAAATTTGGTATGTAAATTCCTCTGACCATATAGAAACGAAGTAAAATTGGATTCTTCGAAATTTGTACTTTTAAGGGGCGAGCGGGACAAAAAGGGATAAAAATGGTACCAACTAAAGCATTACAGCTAGAAACGTGAATTTTGGTATGTAAATTCCTCTGACCATATAGAAACGAAGTAAAATTGGACTTTTCGAAATTTGTACTTTTAAGGGGCGAGCAGGACAAAAAGGGATAAAAATGGTACCAGCTAAAGTATTACAGCTAGAATCGTGAAATTTGGTATGTAAATTCCTCTGACCATATAGAAACGAAGTAAAATTGGATTTTTCGAAATTTGTACTTTTAAGGGGCGAGCGGGACAAAAAGGGATAAAAATGGTACCAACTAAAGCATTACAGCTAGAAACGTGAATTTTGGTATGTAAATTCCTCTGACCATATAGAAACGAAGTAAAATTGGATTTTTCGAAATGTGTACTTTTAAGGGGAGAGCGGGACAAAAAGGGATAAAAATGGTACCAACTAAAGTATTACAGCTAGAATCGTGAAATTTGGTATGTAAATTCCTCTGACGATATAGAAACGAAGTAAAATTGGATTTTTCGAAATTTGTACTTTTAAGGGGAGAGCGGGACAAAAAGGGATAAAAATGGTACCAACTAAAGTATTACGCTAGAATCGTGAAATTTGGTATGTAAATTCCTCCGACCATATAGAAACGAAGTAAAATTGGATTTTTCGAAATTTTTACTTTTAAGGGGCATGCGGGACAAAAAGGGATAAAAATGGTACCAGCTAAAGTATTACAGCTAGAATCGTGAAATTTGGTATGTAAATTCCTCTGACCATATAGAAACGAAGTAAAATTGGATTCTTCGAAATTTGTACTTTTAAGGGGCGAGCGGGACAAAAAGGGATAAAAATGGTACCAACTAAAGCATTACAGCTAGAAACGTGAATTTTGGTATGTAAATTCCTCTGACCATATAGAAACGAAGTAAAATTGGATTTTTCGAAATGTGTACTTTTAAGGGGAGAGCGGGACAAAAAGGGATAAAAATGGTACCAACTAAAGTATTACAGCTAGAATCGTGAAATTTGGTATGTAAATTCCTCTGACGATATAGAAACGAAGTAAAATTGGATTTTTCGAAATTTGTACTTTTAAGGGGAGAGCGGGACAAAAAGGGATAAAAATGGTACCAACTAAAGTATTACGCTAGAATCGTGAAATTTGGTATGTAAATTCCTCCGACCATATAGAAACGAAGTAAAATTGGATTTTTCGAAATTTTTACTTTTAAGGGGCATGCGGGACAAAAAGGGATAAAAATAGTACCAACTAAAGTATTACAGCTAGAATCGTGAAATTTGGTATGTAAATTCCTCTGACGATATAGAAACGAAGTAAAATTGGATTTTTCGAAATTTTTACTTTTAAGGGGAGAGCGGGACAAAAAGGGATAAAAATGGTACCAACTAAAGAATTACAGCTAGAATCGTGAAATGTGGTATATAAATTCTTCTGACCATATAGAAACGAAGTAAAATTGGATTTTTCGAAGTTTGTACTTTTAAGAGGCGAGCGGGACAAAAAGGAATAAAAATGGTACCAACTAAAATATTACAGCTAGAATCGCGAAATTTGGTATGTAAATTCCTCTGACCATATAGAAATGAAGTAAAATAGATTTTTTCGAAATTTGTATTTTTAGGGGGCGAGAGGGATAAAAATGGTACCAACTAAAGTATTACAGCTAGAATCGTGAAATTTGGTATGTAAATTCCTCTGACCATGTAGAAGCGCAGTATAATTGAATTGTTCGAAATTTGTACTTTTTAGGGGGTAGGCGGGACAAAAAGGGTTCCAATTTAAGAATTGCAGTTATAGTCGGGAAATTTGGAGTGTAAACTGTTTGTAAAGCGCAATCTAAATGGATTTTTTGAAATTTTCTTATAGGGGGAGAGCAACAAGGGATAAAAGTAGTACCAACTAAAGTATTGGAGCTATAGTCGTGAAATGTGGTGTGTAAGTTCCACTGACAACGAGAAGCGCAAATCTAAACGAATTTTTCTAAGATTGTACTTATAAACAATGAGCGGGATAATAATAGTACCAACTAAAATATTTCAGCTATAGTCATGAAATTTTGTGTTTAAATTTCTCTGACAACGTAGACAACGTGTGCGAGTGCTAGCTAATAGGAGGTTTCCAAATTACTATTTTAGATTTATCTATATCCATCAGAAGAAAATTAAATAAATACTATCCAAAAACTAAGACGGATAAAATTAACAAATAACTGGCTTTTTCGCGTGCGAAGCAGCGGGTACTGCTAGTGTATAATAAAAGAGTAACATGGAAAACAAGTGATTGATTCAAATATGCATCACGGCGCACTGAAGGGTTAAAAAGGCCTTTAGACAATGTGTACTGAATTCATAAATTGTACGTGCTCCATTATCATTGCAACAAGAAGAACAGTCATTTATCACCTTAGAATAGTTTGAGTCCTCTAACCATTTTTGGGCGAATGGAGTTGATCACTCTTGAGTGATTTATATTTTATATGAATTTCAACATGGTTTTTCTCTCTTCCTCTACTTTTCTGCTAGAGATTTCCCTCCAAAAGTATTTGTCATTTCTTTGACCACTTCAGCGAGCATATCATTATTTATGCTGCAGTTTCAATATATATATATATATATATATATATATATATATATATATATATATATATATATATATATATATATATATATATATATATATATATAATATACATATATATATATATATCGGACCAAGTCGGACAGACTACGTACGGGAGAACTACACGGAGTGGACTAATGTACTAAGGAATACAACTCTGTTAGTTCTACTTAGTATACGACAAGGTCGGCAGAATGGCATTTGAAGAAGAGAAAGGGACAACGAAAATCTAAGACGTGACGATCATGACGATGAACGAGTTAGTCTATGACCAACAATCGAACTGACAACATATGTATATATGTATATATGTATGTATATATATATATATATATATATGTATATATATATATATGTATGTATATATATATGTATATATGTATATATATATATATATATATATATGATATATATATATATATATATATATATATATATATATATATATATATATACTAGCTGAACCCCCGCCCGCTTCGCCAGGCAAAAGAAAAAACGGAAATTAAAATCAGGTTTTATATTGTTTTTCTTGTGATCGGTAATATATGTACCACTTATAATCAAGGTACTTCCATGAGATACTAAAAGAATGGATATGTTCCATGGAGAATTTTGAAGAACAGAACTTTAGTTTTCGGCGAATAAAGGAAGAATTGTCAAAAATAAAATTGATTTTAGGTTGAATGTGATTATCCTCCTTTCCATTACCAAAACAAAAAAATTTCTACGTAAGAAGAACTTACTGGAATACGGAATACCTGGAATTCGAATGTACAACATTCAAACACACATAAAAAGTCAATCAAATTGTTCACTAATCAAACAACACACAAACTAAAAAAATAATATAATTTCCATTTTTTGACTTAAGTCGGCTTTTGACGAATGAATATTACCTTTTTTAACCTTTCTTTACTATTGTGCTAAAAAAAGAAAACGTGTAATTTTACAAAATTCTAATAAAAAATTCCCCATCTTTCAAATCCCGCCCATTTGTATATTGTATTGTATAAAGGGTGATTTTTTAAAAGCTATAGGAAAGTTTTTCAAAAAAAAAAAACACAAAAAATTCAGAAAAATGTATGAAATCTTTATTTGAATCGATTGTACGGTCCATATAATTTAATGTTTGAAGATTATTTCATGCAAATGTTGACCTTGACTGCGCCTCATCCGCTTAGTCCAAGTTTGGAATTTCCACATTTTTGAGTAACAGAGGCCCAATTGCTGCGAACGGCGACGAATCTATATTTGATGGTCATCATTAACACTGGCCGATACAGCTGCGATATTTCGTTCAGTTCGCACTCTACGTAAGCGTGTTGGTGGTTTAATGTCCAACAATGTAAATTTGGTGCGAAATTTAGTCACAACAGCCCGAATAGCCGATTCAGTTGGTCGATTAAACTGACCACTGAAGCGCGCGAGGAACTCTCTTAACAGAGCACGCATTTTGATAATAAAATTCAATAATTTGCAAGCGCTGTTCGTTTGTAAGACGATTCATGGTTAAATTATAGACCAAACTGAAGATGTTTGACAGTGAAACAAAACACGAAACGTGCGTAAGCTGTTTAAACCAGTGTTGCCAAAAAGATAATAGCTAAAAAATCACCCTTTGTTATTTCTATATTATATTTGTATTAACTCACACAACAATATGGCGTCGAATATACTCTAAAACGGTTTTTAATTTCGAATGGGAAGGGTCACGGCCACTTTCCGCCCATCTTTGCACAACTATTTACACTGGATCTACTAACACAAATTTTCAGCACTCTAGGTGTTATAGAACTGACAATATATACGAACGTATGTGAGTTAGCACGTCCATTTTTCCAATACCGCCCATTTTTGGCACAACTAAGCAGGTTTATGCTAGATGCACTCACACAAAATTTCAGTATTGTATCTGTCATAGAACTGAATAGGTTATAACTTCGTATGGGAGGTGCCACACCCACTTTCCCAATAGCGGGCATTTTTGGCACAACTACGCACATTGATGCTAGATGCACCTACACAAAATTTCAACACTCTAGGTGTCCTAGAACTGACAATATTCAAAATTGGGTTTTAACTTCGTATGGGTGGTACCACGCCCACTTTTCCAATACCGCCCATTTTGGGTACAACTACGCACATTAATGCTAGATGGACTTACACAAAATTTCAGCACTCTAGGTGCCATAGAACTGACAATAGTCAATAATAGGTTTTAACTTCGTATAGGAGGTGCCACGCCCACTTTTCCAATACCGCCCATTTTTGGCAAAACTACCACATTGGCGCTAGATGCACCTACACAAAATTTCAACACTCTAGGTGTCCTAGAACTGACAATATTCAAAATTGGTTTTTAACTTCGTATGGGAGGTGCCACGCCCACTTTTCCACTCCCGCCCATTTTTGGTACAACTACGCATATTGATGCTAGATGGACTTACACAAAATTTCAGCACTCTAGGTGCCATAGAACTGACAATAGTCAATAATAGGTTTTACCTTCGTATGGGAGGTGCCACGCCCACTTTTCCAATTCCGCCCATTTTTGACACAACTACCCACATTGACGCTAGATGCACCTACACAAAATTTCAACACTCTAGGTGTCCTAGAACTGACAATATTCAAAATTGGGTTTTAACTTCGTATGGGTGGTACCACGCCCACTTTTCCAATACCGCCCATTTTGGGTACAACTACGCACATTAATGCTAGATGGACTTACACAAAATTTCAGCACTCTAGGTGCCATAGAACTGACAATAGTCAATAATAGGTTTTAACTTCGTATAGGAGGTGCCACGCCCACTTTTCCAATACCGCCCATTTTTGGCAAAACTACCACATTGGCGCTAGATGCACCTACACAAAATTTCAACACTCTAGGTGTCCTAGAACTGACAATATTCAAAATTGGGTTTTAACTTCGTATGGGAGGTGCCACGCCCACTTTTCCACTCCCGCCCATTTTTGGTACAACTACGCATATTGATGCTAGATGGACTTACACAAAATTTCAGCACTCTAGGTGCCATAGAACTGACAATAGTCAATAATAGGTTTTACCTTCGTATGGGAGGTGCCACGCCCACTTTTCCAATTCCGCCCATTTTTGACACAACTACCCACATTGACGCTAGATGCACCTACACAAAATTTCAGCACTCTAGGTGTCCTAGAACTGACAATATTCAAAATTGGGTTTTAACTTCGTATGGGAGGTGCCACGCCCACTTTTCCAATACCGCCCATTTTTGGTACAACTACGCACATTGATGCTAGATGGACTTACACAAAATTTCAGCACTCTAGGTGCCATAGAACTGACAATAGTCAATAATAGTTTTTACCTTCGTATGGGAGGTGCCACGCCCACTTTTCCAATTCCGCCCATTTTTGACACAACTACCCACATTGACGCTAGATGCACCTACACAAAATTTCAACACTCTAGGTGTCCTAGAACTGACAATATTCAAAATTGGGTTTTAACTTCGTATGGGAGGTGCCACGCCCACTTTTCCAATACCGCCCATTTTTGGTACAACTACGCACATTGATGCTAGATGGACTTACACAAAATTTCAGCACTCTAGGTGCCATAGAACTGACAATAGTCAATAATAGTTTTTACCTTCGTATGGGAGGTGCCACGCCCACTTTTCCAATTCCGCCCATTTTTGACACAACTACCCACATTGACGCTAGATGCACCTACACAAAATTTCAACACTCTAGGTGTCCTAGAACTGACAATATTCAAAATTGGGTTTTAACTTCGTATGGGAGGTGCCACGCCCACTTTTCCAATACCGCCCATTTTTGGTACAACTACGCACATTGATGCTAGATGGACTTACACAAAATTTCAGCACTCTAGGTGCTATAGAACTGACATTAGTCAATAATAGGTTTTAACTTCATATGAGAGGTGCCATGCCCACTTTTCCAATACCGCCCATTTTTGGCACAACTGTGCAGACTAACAATTAGTGAACTTTCACAAAAATTCAAGGCTCTATCTCCAACAGTATTCCAAATATGCTAATTTATAAAAAACGACTAAAACCCCAATTTGTGTGGGAGGTGCCACGCCCACTGAAAATATCAAAAAATTAAATAGCCTATTTTCACCACCGGTTCAGCATGAACATACTGTGAAAATTTCAAGAAGATCGGTCCAGTAGTTTAGGCTGCTATAAAGAACAAACAAACAAACAAACAAACAAACAAACAAACAAACAAACAAACAAACAAACACAGATTCATTTTTATATATATAGATATATATATATATATATATATATCCTATCGGGTTAATATGGGTATCATCGGAAAAAATTTATAGAAATCGAATAACTAATAAACGGATTCGTCAAACCACTGTGATCAGGTTGAATATCTATATATATAAAAGAGTTGCGTTACTGACTGACTGACTGACTTATCATTGACCAGCCCCCAGACCAAACGGCTGAAGCCAGGGTCATGCAATTTTCAGGGTAGTTCCCAAATATGAGGTAGACGTCGACTAAGAAAGGGTTTTACGAAATTCGTACTTTTAAGGGATAAAATGGCCCAAAAATGGATAAACATCGAACCTTCATCCTGACTAAACGGCAGTAGCTATAAACATGAAATTCGGTGAGTTCCTTACAATGATGAGCTACAAATAGGGATTTTTCGAAATTTGTACTTTTAAGGGGCGAGCGGGACAAAAAGGGATAAAAATGGTACCAACTAAAGTATTACAGCTAGAAACGTGAAATTTGGTATGTAAATTCCTCTGACCATATAAAAACGAAGTAAAATTGTATTTTTCGAAATTTGTACTTTTAAGGGCCGAGCGGGACAAAAAGGGATAAAAATGGTACCAACTAATGTATTACAGCTAGAAACGTGAAATTTGGTATGTAAATTCCTCTAACCATATAGAAACAAAGTAAAAGTAGATTTTTTCGAAATTTATATTTTTAGGGTGCGAGCGGGACAAAAAGGGATAAAAATGGTACCAACTAAAGTATTGCAGATAGAATCGTGAAATGTGGTATGTAAATTCCGATGACCATATAGAAACGAAGTAAAATTGGATTTTTCGAATTTTGTACTTTTAGGGGGTGCGCGGCAAAAAAGGGATAAAAGTTGTACCAATTTAAGTATTGCAGCTATAGTTGTGAAATTTGGTATGTAAATTCCTTTGACAACGTAGAAGTGCAAATCTAAATAAATTTTTCGAATGGGTGTGCGAGACAAAAAGGGATACAAATTGTACCAACGAAATTATTGTAGTTAGAATCGTGAAATTCGGCGTGTAGATTTCTCCGACCATGTAGGCGCGCAACATAAAGGGATTTTTCGAAATTTGTACATTTAAGGGATGAGAGGGGCAAAAAGGGATAAAACTGGTACCAACTAAAGTATTATAGCTAGAATCGTGAAATTTGGTATGTAAATTCCTCTGACCATGTAGAAGCGCAGTATAATTGAATTGTTCGAAATTTGTACTTTTTAGCGGGTAGGCGGGACAAAAAGGGTTTCAATTTAAGAATTGCAGTTATAGGCGGGAAATTTGGAGTGTAAACTGTGTGTAAAGCGCAATCTAAATGGATTTTTTGAATTTTTCTTATAGGGGTGAGCAACAAGGGATAAAAGTAGTACCAACTAAAGTATTGGAGCTATAGTCGTGAAATGTGGGGTGTAAATTCCTCTGACCATATAGAATCGCAGTAGTTTGATTTTTCGAAATTTGTACTTTTAAGGGGTGCGCGGGACGAAAAGGGATAGAAATGCTGTACAATCATTTAATTACGTAAGCGCGGAACAAAAGTGAATATTTCAAAATTTGTACTTAAAAGATGGGATACGGGACAACAAGGAATAAATGTGTTACCAAATAAAGTATATATTTTAAGGGGAAACAAAAACACATTTTACCTATAGCGATTTTTCAAAATGTGTACTTTTTGGGAAAGAAGTACAAAAAGTTATAAACTGGCTGGCAGAATCAAGAAACATGAGATCGAGGATATAAATGGTTGTAATATTTTGTTCAAAACTTGGTAGAAAATTATAAAAATTATACATACGAAGTAGTTCAGCTAAAATATTGCATATCGACAAGCACATTCCTTTGACTGTGTGTGAGTGCTAGCTAATAGGAGGTTTCCAAATTACTATTTTAGGTTTATCTATATCCACCAAAAGAAAATTAAGTAAATACTATCCAAAAACAGAGACGGATAAAATTAAAAAATAACTGGCTTTTTCGCGTGCAAAGCAGCGGGTAATGCTAGTGTCATATATTTCGTTCCAGGTTTCAATATATCCTCTTACAAATGTCCTTTCCGATTTAACATTTTTTGTCAAACACATACATTTACAGGATACAAAAAACCTTCCCGTTTTCACTTTTTCGCCGAATTGAATTGTATTCGGATAGAAAGTGGAGTGTATCACAGAGTCGGCCCCGCCCGACTTTAGCCTTTCCTTACTTATTAGATTTGCAAAATAGTAAAATAAAGTAGTCACAACACATGACAAACAAACTAGTTAAAAACCAAATGTTGTGCAGTATAATATTCCAAATCAAATTATATTCTAAAGTGGCTCTAGAATTTGTTTCCGTGTACTTGCCTGCTGTGCTGCAATATTTGATGATGCTCAAAACTGTCACCTCGGTTTATTTTTGTCATAGAGTGTCCCTTGAAACATATTCTTTTTTTAATAAAACGACAACATTCAACATCCAATATGTAAGCACTGATTGACCATAAAACAGAGTGTAACATATTTTTATGATTAAATTAAAAAAGTACTATATATTTGAATATGGAAAACAAGTGCATCATACACTCAGCCATCAGAACTAAAGGGACCCCGAAAAAAATTGAAACGAACTCTAAATAACCTCAAACATACTACAAAAAGGACATTATCAACATCTGTCGTTTTGTTTATGTTGTTGATGATGGCAACAATTTTCAGTGACACACAACCCAGAGCAACAACAACGGCTACTAAGTACAGCCATGTTGACAATGGCTAAATATGAGACGACGACGACAGCAGCAACAACATCAACAACGACATCTGTCATATCCTTTGACATTAAAAGTTTATGTCATAACGTATGAATGAACAAACATAAGATGTGAAACACTTGGTTTGACATCATAACAATATTTCTCCTACTCTGCAGATTCCAACATCCAATCCCACCCCCAGCAATAGTCATGACATGCCTTATCGGAGTTCTCGGTGTATGAATGAGTCAAAATATGGAATAGCAAAAATGCCCTGGCAAAGAGATCACAAGTACAAACCTCAAAAGAACAAAATGCAAAAATACGATTGGAATTTTGAAGCAATGGAAAAATAACAGAGAAAAAACTGCTACAGAAATCAAAATGGATGGAAATACAGTCATTTATATTTGATATGTCAAGGCACAGTGGCCAAATATTAACTTTGGACGAAATGTAGCAGCACTCAAATAGCCTTATTTAAGTGTGATACATCTTGGACAATAAAAGGTGTTTTTCAATACAGCCGTCAGTAGAATCCAATGACAATGTAACAATGAAAAAGTTCATTGAATAGACTTCTGTAGTAGGTTCGGAAAAATTACAGAGGACACAAAATTACAATTATGAAATTTGCGTATTAAGATATAGTGATTAGGAGTCTAAAACGATATATCCTTTCCCCATAGCCCAGTAAGTTTAGTATGTTGAGTATTTTGAAACCTTTTTGGTTTGTTGTGCAAATAAATAGTCGATACAGAAAGATATATGCATACATTCATATAAAAGGCATCTCGGATTATTGAGTCCTTTATTTTTAAATGTTCTAAATGGGAATGTGAATGGCATAAATCTCAAAGTGACTGCGACATGAAAAACACGTAGATTCGAGTCAAATAAATAAATAATAAAAACTTATTTTTATAAATATTAATCGGTAAGTGAACCTCTAGAATTGATCTGTAGTCTTCCGGTCTATAGTCTTTTCATATTTATTTTTATTTCGTCATACTGTGCCTTGAATACGATATGAAGTTTGCCTAAAACGACCATATGGTAAATCACTTTGAGATGAGCATCTACCGAGGTATTATCTTAATGCACATTTGTAGGTCCGACCACACTCGTTTGAGCTAAATACAAATTACCGCTTTATGAATTAATGATTATCGTATCATCTCTTTACTGACAAACATATAAATGCCATGTCGACAATGTACTCGAAACTATTGCAAACTTCAACTGAATATGTAATTAAAACAAAAACCAATTCTTCCTCTATCTTAACTGGATATAGAATGTATTTAACAACCTTAAAACAGAAAACCAAATAAAAATCCAAAATAATAAAAGCTTATCTCAGACAAACACAACAAAGCACAACAATATTGTTGGTTCTCCATACATTGTTGCTGGCATTCGTGCCACAAAACATACAAGTTTACATATATGTATGTATGTAATACACAAATTGAGTTGCACGAAGACCGGTGGTGTTTGGATAATCATGCCAAAGGAGCTGAGTTAAACGAACGACTGGAAGGAGTGTCATAACTGTGACCAATATTTGTAATATCTAATCGGGTTTCTTTATTACTTTGGTTTGGGGTATGAATGTGGGAGTGTGCGAGTGTGTGTGTATGTGACAGAGAAAACTATTTTTTCTAAGGATATTACATGTATTGCATACATTGTTGCTAAATTATTACAATTTGTTACACCTTAAGCCAAAGCACTAGCAATACACCTTCCCCTGGCTTTGTTGTGGGACAAAACCGCAAAGAGGGTTTCGCAATAAGAGCTTCATGTTATTTTCGTTTTAAATGAAAGTAATGAGTGCGAATATTTTTTTGGATATTTTAAACAAAATTGCAGACAAATCGGAAATGGAAATCCCGATATACGGCATTTTATTTACATTATTTTTTATTAATATTTAATTAATATTTAATTTGCTGAAATTATTTAACTACAATGTCTTATAGCACAAAAAATCCAATAAATAGCAAATGATCTCGAAGTATTTGAATTTTAAAAATACCTAATTCCAGTATTTGGAAAACTTAGGTTACATCGACATTTGTAGCCTAAGGTCACCATTATTTTTGAAAGTTCATTATTGAAGCCTGATTTTACCTTCATGAAGATTCTCTTAATCTGGTGTTGGATTTTGATAGAGGGTCTAAGGTGTCCGACATTATATTATATACAAAAGAGTTGCGTTACTGACTGACTTATTATTTATCAGCGCCCAGGCCAAAGGGTCATGGAATTTTCAAGGTAGTTCCCAAATATGACGCACATTGTCACGTGTGCGGCCAAAATCGAGAAAATTGTTTTAAGAATTTTTAATTCATTTAGTGCAATTTAGTATAAAACAGTCTGGACAAGAAAACTTCAAAAGAGTTTTGAAAATAAGTTATTTTTGTGGCAGCTATGATAGGTCAAAGTACGACTTCTAGTAACATATTTTAAAAGCAATAATTCTATAACAAAATAGTCAATATTAAAACAAGTAAGGAAAAGCTAAAGTCGGGCGGGCCGACTATATAATACCCTACACCACTCCCTGCCTCGCTTTGATTACTAAACCTAGGTATTTCATGGGAACAATTTTATATAGTTCATATAAATTATACAGTTACTATAAATTCATCTTTAGTCAAATTTAATGAATATGGTAAATAATAAAGTAATTGATCCAATTTTTCATAACAAGATCTGGAAAAATTTATCAAGATCCAATGATAAATACAGATTATACAGCGGTAATAGGATGAATCGGGCAGACTTTTGAAAGGGGCATATAACAACACTTGAGGCCTGTGCCAAAATATGAGCTTATATATTTCTCATTCACTGTAGGTATTCCTAGTTGAAACATATAATGATCTGCAAAATTTGATGGAGATCCGATGTAAGATGAAGTTTCTAGAGCTGTAATAGAGCAGAATGGGGTCCCATTTGGATTCTACCAAAGTATGGACACATGGGCATCTCCCAAACAAGGAAAGGTTACAGTCGGACTATATGATACACCCACTTTCTATCTCACTACAATTCCATTCGGTAAAAAAGTGAAATCGGGAAGGATTTTTAAATCCTGTAAATGTATGTGTTTGACAAAAAATGTTAAATCGGAAAGGACATTTGTATATAGGTATATTGAAACCTGGCACGATGTGACCTGCTGCTGTTTATTGGTAAAATATAATATGTAAAGTTTGGCCAAAATCGGTTAAAGAGTCGGGAGCAACATTTGTATTGGGGCTATATGTAATTCTGAACCGCTCTTACCCACTTTCACCATAGGTGTTTTTTGTTGGATCATAAGATGTTGTGCCAATTTTAAAGAAAATCGGTTATAATATGTGGATTCTAGAGCGGAAAAAGCCAAATCGGGAGCGACATTTGTATGGGGGCTATATATAAATCTGAACCGATCTTAGCCACTTTCACCATAGGTGTTTTTAGTTGAATCATAAGATGTTGTGCCAATTTTAAAGAAAATCGGTTACAATATGTGGATTCTAGAGCGGAAAAAGCCAAATCGGGAGCGACATTTGTATGGGGGCTATATATAAATCTGACCCGATTTCCTCAAAAATCAATACCGATCGTCGTTGGCCAAAAAGTAACTTCTGTCAAATTTCATGATAATTGGACAACAATTTATCAATTGGATAAATCGATTCAGCTGGTGATTCTAAGCCTATCCGTATACTTAAAGGTGGGTCTAGCTCGATTATTTGGTGTTACAAACATTTGGCGGAAAACTAAACTATAATGACTCAGTTATAATGAAGTATGAAACATATAATAAAAACCTTCTTAACATTGTTCGTACGACTCATTTTAATGAAGAAAAATTACTTGTTCAATTATATACTATATTGTATAAGCAAGTACTTTGTAAACATCTAAGGCATCATTGAAAGTAATATTTTAATATAATTTCCGAATTTCGCAGCTTGTAAAAAATATATATTGTTTTATATCTCCTATTTTTATTTTGAATAAGGTTGCACGTATTTCAAATCAAAAAATATCCACTTCAGCTGCTAATACCTGCTAATACCTGCTGACGTGTGCATAATTTTTTTAGTGCACAAGCCCATGACAAAAATATGTATAAAAACCACGGAATATATGATTGAAGCTACACCAGGCTTACAACAATGTGATGCAACAAGTAAAAAATTATATGTTAAAAGAGTATTCCTGTAAGAAAACACCTATATAAAACGAAATGGGGTTATATGTCGACATGGTGAAGACTGAATATGGTTGGAGTAATGCTGTGAATACGACTAGAAGATTTGTTTGCCAATATCGACAATTCACCGACTTTACTGGAAACTGACCCTAAAAATTAATAGAAAATTTTACTATTCCAAGTGACTACACAACAAATATGATATTAATTCACCATTCAGATTTAATAAGAAACTTAATAGATGTAAATGCAATCCCTCTCGAAGAAGGCGTGAAACCATAAAATATTCCGAAAAACGCCAGTATCATTCACGAAAAAAAAACTTATGAATTAATTACGATAACGATTTAATTGAAATAATGATTATCCAAGCCGAAGCAAATCTGAATGTACATACATCAATAGAGTCGTGTATAAAAATTTAAGTCTAAATATCGCAAGAAAATTGTCATTTCAAAAACCAAATTGATTAAATGGAATTGAAACTGGACTAAAATAACTCTTACCGCAAATATTTAAAACATTAATTTTTCATTTTTCCTATAAACTCTATTTTTTATAAATTTTCAAACCAAATTTTCCTAAAAATTAACCAGATGGGAAGCTATCTGTGTTGTTTCTATTATTTCTGTTATATTTGGTTCATAATGTTATGTTGATATATTTATATATATTTTTAAATACAACCCAATAAATCTGCTGCTTAAAATGTTCAGAGTTCATGCAAAACACATATAAAATGATCTTAGAGTGTTGTGGGATGATGCAATGAACTGATGTAAACATTTTAAAACATCAATTCCACAATTGAAAATAATTTATTGTTTGTAAATTTAAAATAGGGTTAATGTACTCCTGAAGACCTTTCAAGCAAGGTATTAAAACTTTAAAAACGGTTAAACGGATTGCGAAATACAATGATTTTAATATACACTCGTCAACAGGATTTTCAATTTTTGGTGGAAATTGCAATGTCTATAACTCTGCAAAGAAAATTTTAAGATTTATTGCCTAAGACACGTGTAAAATCTTTTTTAAAGAAGAATATTTTCTGAAAAATTCGGGAAAATCGGAGCGATGTAAAAATGGTTTTGGCCGGTTTGGCATGGAATGACTCATATATTTTGTGTTAACTATCTTTTTCGAAATTTCATCCATAATCATATTTAGTTGCTATATAAGCATGTACCAAATTTCAAATTTCTACGATTATTTATATTCTAGTGTTGACCACTCGTTGTATGAAACCGTGACACTGTGTGACGTAGCCGTAGAAAGGGTTTTACGAAATTCGTATATTCTAAAATGGGATCAAAAAGTGACAACCATCGGAAATTCTTCCTGACTAAATGGTAGTAGCTAGAAACATAAAATTCGGTGACCATGTAGACCAGCTTCAAGAAGTGATTTTTCGAAATTTGAACTTTTAAGGGGTGCGCGGGACAAAAAGGATTACAAATGGTACCAACTAAAGTATTACAGCTAGAATCATGAAATTTTTTTTGTAAATTCCTCTAACTATGTAGAAGCGCAGTAAAATTGAATTTTTCGCAATTTGTACTTTTAAAGGTAGCGTGGCACAAAATGAGATAAGAACGGTACCAATTTAAGTATTGCAGCAATAGTCGTGAAATTTTGTGTGTAAATTCCTCTGATAACGTAGCAGTGCAATCTGAACGGATATTTTCGAAATTTGTACATATAAGGGGCGAGCAGGACAAAAAGGGATAAAAATGGTACTAACTAAAGTATTACAGCTATAATCGTTAAATTTGGTAAGTAATTTCCTCTGACCATGTAGAAGCGCAGAAAAATTGGATTTTTCGAAATTTGTACTTTTAAGGGGGTGCGCGGACAAAAAGGGGTAAAAATTGAAGCAATTTAAGTATTACAGCTTTAGTCGTGAAAATTGGTGTGCCAATTTCTCTGATAACGTAGAAGCGTATACTAAATCGAAATGTTTACTTATAAGAGGTGAGCGGAACAAAATGGTTAAAAATGGTACCAACTATAGTATTGTCGATAGAATCGTGAATTTAAGTAATACAGCTATATTCGTGAAAATCGGTTTTTACATTTCTCTGAGAACGTAGACTTGCAACATAAATGGATTTTTCGAAATTTGTACTTGTAAGGGGTGAGCGGGACAAAAAAAGGGATAAAAGTGGTACCAACTAAAGCATTACAGCTAGAATCGTGAAATTTCGTATGTAAATTCCTCTCATCACATAGAAACGCAATATAAATACTTTTTTGTACTTTTTGTAAGGAAGGATAATATGGTACTAACTAAATTATTGCAGCTAGAATCGTGAAATCTGATATGACCAGTAAATGCGCAGTAAAATTGATTTTTCAAAATTTTTACTTTTAATGGGAGCGCGGAACAAAAATGGTACCAATTTAAGCATTACAGCTATAGGTGTGAAATGTCTGAAATGAAATTTGGTGTCTATATTCCTTTGATCACGTAGAAGTGCAGTTAAATTAGATTTTTCGAAATTTGAACATTTAAGGAGCGGGACAAAAAGGGATAAAAATGGTACCAATTTAAGAAATGCAGTTATATTCGTGAAAATCGGTTTTTACATTTCTCTGAGAACGTAGACTTGCAACATAAATGGATTTTTCGAAATTTATACTGTAAGGGGTGAGCGGGACAAAAATAGTACCAATTTGAGTATTGCACCAATAGTCGTTAAATTTGGTATCTAAATTCCACTGACAACGTAGAAGCACATTTTAAATGGATTTTCCGAAAATTTTACTTATAAGGGGTGAGCGGAATAAAAATGGTACCAACTAAAGTATTGTAGCTAGGATCGTGAAATTCGGCGAGTACATTCCTCCGACCACGTAGGCACGCACCATAAATGAATTTGTACTTTTAAGGAGTGAGCGGGACAAAAAGGGGAAATTGAACCAACTAAAGTATTACTGCTAGAATTCCTGTCACCACATAGAAGCCCAATATAAATGCATTTTTGTACTCTTAAGGGGTGAGAGGCACAAAAAGGGATACAAATTGTACCAACAAAAGTTTTGCAGCTAGAATCGTGAATGGAAATGTAAATTCCTCTGACCACGTAGAAGTGCAGTAATATTGGATTATTTGAAATTTTTACTTTTAAGGAGTGAGCGGGACGAAAAGGGATAAATGTGGTATCAAATGACGTACATGCTTTTAGCGTTGAAGCAAGAACACCTATAGTAATTTTTTGAAATGTGTACTTTTTTGGAAAGAGGTGCAAAAAGTTGTAAAATTTACGATGCATCAAGAAACATTGTTTTTTTGTTCGAAATCGGCTAGAAAATGACAAAAATGATGCACGTACGATGGGAGTTCAGTTAACTAGTGCAATTCGACAAGCATATTCCTTTCACTGCGTAGGAGTGCTATCTAATAGGAGGTTTCCAAATTACTATTTTATATTTATCTATATCCACCAAAAGAAAATGCAATAAACACTTTGAAAAAACACACACGGATAAAACTTATAACAGTGCAAAGTAGCGGACACTGCTAGCATTTCATAAAACTATATAACACCAAATTGTTACCCTATATTTTTTGCCATTGCTAATACCAAAGGTTTATTTATTATTAACCAATGTTTTACTAGCATGCCACCATGCCCCCATTCCGTTGGCCACAACCCAATCCAACCCGCCCTAATCCTTATTTCCGCAACCCCTGCCCCAAAAATATCAAATGTTTTAACACATGTAGGGATGGTATTTGTGAATATAGATATTCTCGCATGTATGTAGATACATACATACGTCCCTTTATATTCCGGCACTTGTGTATGTTTCAGATTTTATCCTTATGTATATGTGTACATGTGTGTATGTGTATATAAGTGTGTCTTGTTGTTATTATGTGTTTATGAGTCTATGAATATTTTGTGTGTGGTTACCGGATATTGGTTAAATTAAATGCTATTTTCGTTTACTTTGTGGTTCTTTTCGAAAAGATTGTGTTGTTAATATCCATTTGTTCGTTCATTCAGTCGGTCACTTACTCATTCATTCATTGATTACTTCATACACTTGTATAGCAGCAGCAGCAGCAACAACAACAAAATCATCAATAAGGAAAATAATAACAACAACAACAACAACGACAATGAACACGACAAACTGATAAGAAAATTTTCTCTTGGGTATTGTGTAATACAAAGTAATTTTTACTGTAAAAGGAAATTGTTATTTTTCCCAAGTATGTGTGAGACTATTCAGGCGTATTTTAAGTACATGCATGTGTGTGTCAGAATATTGGTATAATATTGTAAGAGTGTATATGTGCGTCCTTCTTTTGTATGAGTTGCTTAGATTTGTATGAATAATTTTTGTTGTAGTTTTTCCTCTTTTGGTTTTTGAAGAAAATCACTTTCTTGTAATTAAAAGAAAATATGGATATAATTACTTGTTGTTACAGCTTAGTAACAAAAAGTAAAATCTGGTTTTAACATAAAATATTAAAATAACAAGTGTGTCAGAAAAATTTGTGAAATCAAAAGTTGTGGCCACCAAGAACGAAATAATCCCAAATAAAGAAATCAAGAATAAGATTGAAAAGAAACAATTGGGGATTATTTCATAATGACTGGTTTCTTGCGGTGGTCATGACTTATAGATTTTTTCACGTTAGCCTTCAACACTGGAAATAAGGAAAATTAGAAATTAGAAAATTAAATTCCAAGTAAAATTAATTAAATCCCAAAGACGAATTAATTTCAACCAATTTGAGTTTTTATGAATTAGCTTAGGGCTTACTTTCCTTTTTACATTGTGGGTTATTTCAATGGTGGTAATGAAGGTTATAGGCTGTGATATACCATGTTTGTCATTCCTTTTATAACACCTTGAAATATAAGTATCTTAACGTCATAAAATTCTAAGAAGAAATAACAATGTCCGTCTGTCTGCTGAAAGCCAAATTTCCCAAGAATATATTTAATTTGGATTGCAAATACGCGAATCGATCCAGAAGAAAATTGTTACCTAACAAACACAGAAAATAACCCCTAATATTTCTTAGTGAAATTTTCAATAACTCAGTCAATTACCGATGGATTGTAAAAAAACAATGTATCTTTTACTCTCTACAAAACGTACATTCCAAATAAATTCAAAAGTGTTATGGTTACCTTCCAAACTAATCTTAAAAACTTTCCCAAAGTAGGAAACTGGGGAAAAAATTAAACAATGTACGATTGATGGACAAATACACACAGGTCCAGCTTTCTTCTTTATAAATCCGGCGAGATAGCCGTAGAGCCGGTTTCTTATGTTAAGTCAAAATCTTATGGGTGTCTGAAAAATTTCAATAACAGATTCTTTACTTTTTTTGAATCTTTTTACTTGAATCTACCTACAAGAACAAGTAAGAAGCGTCAGTCAGCTAAACCGACTTATATACACTTACTCTCAGAGAACTTATATGCGGTAGTTATAACACTATATACAATTTACTTAGAAAAAAAAAAACAAAGAAAGAATATTAACAAGTAAGGAATGTTAAAGTCGGGCGTGGCCGACTATATGATACCCTACACCTAGTCAATATACCCTGTGGTGTAGGGTATACAATTTCATACTTCTATCTGTATTTATAAAAAAATTGAACACAAACTTTGAATGGGAGCTATATATAAATCTGAACCAATCTGACACATTTTTAGCATAGGTTTTCTGAAATATAATACGATTTCCCAAATTTGATGAAAATCTGTTAAATATGTGGTTTCTAGAGCGGAAAGAATTAAATCGGGGGAGTCATTTATATGGGAGCTATATATAAATCTGAACCGATGTGACCCCACTTTCGCCCTAGATGTTTGTAGTTCAAATATGAGCTGGTTTTCCGAATTTTAAGCAAATCTGTTCAAATATTCTATTACTATAGCGGAAATAATCAATTCAGTGGTGAAATTTGTATTGGAGCTATATATGTATATATATATATATATATTTCTGGCCCATTTTTACCAGAGTTGTTTATAGTAGAATATAAGTAGTTTTGCCAAATTTTAAGAAAATCTGCTAAAATATGTGGTTTCTAGAGCGGAAAGAGTCAAATCATAGGAGAGATTTGTATGGGAGCTATATATAAATCTGAACCGATCTGGCCTTTTTTTACCAGAGCTATTTTTAGTCAAAATATATGACGTGTTGCTAAATTTAAAGAAAATCTGTTGAAATATTCTAGAGCGGAGAAAGTAAAATCGGAAGCAAAATTTGTTTTGTGGTTAGGACTTTATGAAACTTTGCACAACGAAGTTTTTCGGGATAAGAACGAACGCTATTTAATTTGAAGAAAATCGGTTCAGATTTAGATTTAGCCCCCATACGAATTTCACTCCCGATTTGACTCTTTTCACTCTAGATACCACATATTTTACCAGATTTTCTTCAAAATTGGCAAAACATCTTATAGTTCAACTAGAAACATCTGTGGTAAAAATGGGTCAGATCGGTTCAGATTTATATATAGCTCCCATACAAATTTCGCTCCCGATTTGACTTTTTCCGCTCTAGAAACCACATATTGTATCAGATTGTCTTCAGATTTGGCAAAACATCTTATATTTCAACTAGAAACACCTGTAGTGAAAATGGGTCAGATCGGTTCAGATTTATATATAGCTCCCATACAAATTTAGCTCCCGATTTGACTTTTTCCGCTCTAGAAACCACATATTGTATCGGATTGTCGTCAGATTTGGCAAAACATCTTATATTTCAACTAGAAACACCTGTAGTGAAAATGGGTCAGATCGGTTCAGATTTATATATAGCTCCCATACAAATTTAGCTCCCGATTTAACTTTTTTCGCTCTAGAAACCACATATTGTATCGGATTGTCGTCAGATTTGACAAAACATCTTATATTTCAACTAGAAACACCTGTGGTAAAAATGGGACAGATCGGTTCAGATTTATATATAGCTCCCATACAAATTTCGCTCCCGATTTGACTTTTTTCGCTCTAGAAACCACATATTTTAACAGATCCTTTTCAAATTAGGCGAAATATATTATATTTGTCCTAGAAATACCTATAGTGAATATGGGTAAGATCGGTTAAGATTTAGATATAGCCCCCATACGAATTTCACTCCCGATTTGACACTTTTCACTCTAGATACCACATTTTTTAACAGATTTTCTTCAAAATTGGAAAAACATCTTATATTTCAACTAGAAACACCTGTGGTAAAAATGTGTTAGATCGGTTCTGATTTATATATACCTCCCATACAAATTTCGCTCCCGATTTAACTTTTTCCGCCCCAGAAACCACGAATTTTCACCGAATTTCTTCAAAGTGAGCATAACACCTTATATTTGAACTGGAAGAACTTATTGTGAAAGTTAGTCACATTTTTCCATGTTTGGATATAGCCCCGATACAATATTCTTATCGATTTGACAAATCGAACCAGGTCGTATTAGCCTATGATTAGGAAACATACAAAAATTCTTCCCGTTTTCACTTTATCATATATATATGACTATATGTATCATATTGTCGGCCCCGCCCGACTTTAGCCTTTCCTTACTTGTTTTACGTTTAAAGTGATTATAAAAACATTTTAAAATATCAAATTGCAAATGATTTTTACTACCCGTATGTATGTTATATCGGTGTGTGTCAGTTTTTGTGGGAGGTACCAGAAGGGGTGTGGCACTATCGCCCATATTCCATGTGGCTGCAACTTCTGTAAAAGCATTGCAAAATATCAATTTTCACAATATTCCGTTCATTCTTATAGAAGGGGCGTGGCAATTTCGCCCATCTTCGAACTTAAAATAAGTTTACCATAGGCAAAGGTTGAATTGATTCCTTAACACCTTTAGAGAGTTATCGTGTACATTGCGCTTCTACCTTGTCACAGGAATTTACACATCAAATTTCACGGCTATAGGTACAATGTTTTAGTTGCTACAATTATTATCCCTTTTTGTCCCGTTCACCCCTCATAGGAACAAATTTCGAAAAAAAATCTATGTTGTCAGAGGAATTTACATACCAAAGTCGTGAAGACTGTAGCTGCAATACTTAAATTGGTATCATTTTTATCCCTTTTTGTTTCGCTCTCTTCTTACAAGTAGAAATTTCGAAAAATCCACTTATGTGGCAAGTCTACGTTGTCAGAGAAATGTAAATGCTTATTTTCACGAATTCAGCTGCTATATTTAAATTGGTACCATTTTTATCCCTTCTTGTTTCCTTCCTCCCTTAAAAGTACAAATTTCAAAAAAAAGTTTTATAAACCATTTTCTTGCTATCATCTAAGCGGAAGTATGTAGAAACCTCAAGGTTTAAACAATACGTCTGAGAGATGTCGATCGGCTGGGCTTACAAATAAGAAAATTGGGTCAAAAATTACATAATGTGTTGGGGAATTTTTGACCCAAAAATAGCTCCGAATATCCTCTAACTGATATCTGGTATGTATATGTATTGAAAGCGCAACATAAAAAGACTAACATGTTAATGGATTGATTTTGCAAAAGCAACCAAAATTTTAGTGATTCTTGTAAGAATATATAATTATATATAATAATTTTGTAAATCAATATAAAGTTCTTAAAAACACCTAAAAACATCTAAAGGGACAATACCATACCAATTCAATATTCTAAAATTAATTAAAATTACATTCAAAACGAGGTATAGTACATGAAAATCGATTAAGTATTTCAGGAGTTCCAGACGATTGTATGATCACACCGTTTTGAAATGAAATATCGTAATTTCAACATTATCTTTTAGAAATGCGTATGAAATAATTTTATGAGATCAATAGAAATATTTTCGAAACGAAAATCGCACAAAAAAAGGTAACAGATCCCTACTCAAACCAAACAGCAGGAACGTATCATAAGCGATCATTTGCCAATTAAAACCACCCATTCACGACGAATGAAGATAAAATTGAAATCACTATCGAAGCAGCTACAACGAAGATCAAGAACAAGTTGAGCAATTCGTATGCGAAAGACCAGATCTGATAAACTCACGACACAGGGCCTTCACGAAATAGTTGACGAGATATCACTAATTGGTATTAGAGATCTAATATCTCAATCTTTCGTCCTGGTTATAATAAACCTTTCCGAGTGGAGCCTTAGGGTACTACTTGACGATGTCTTAAAAGTGAGTAGCAACGTAAACCAACTATCCTTGTAGGAGAGTGATTTCATATGTTCCATAAAGCAAACAAAAAATAAAATGCTACCAAATGAGCAAAATTAATCACGGCACGAGTTGTGAGGTTATCTTCTAAATAGACCCAATAAATATCAAAACGAATTGAGCAAAGATGGTAATTAGAAAAACCAGTAGAAAACTAATTTTCCGCCTAAGGCAGAGTCATTTCCTCCTTTTAAGCTACTACATGGAAACTATGCTACAAAGCACACGGCTTTGATTATATGTATGCCGGCTGGTGGAGCGAGGTGATGTTAGACAAAGCCTTTGTCATTATCCAGAGGTTTGCTTTGGCTCTTCTGGTCTTAATTGTTTTTGGGGGTTTCGCAAAATGTTTATAAATGAGAAATACTAATTAACTTAAAATGATTTTCTTGTTAGAGACGAAACGAAACGACACAGACACCACAACCATGGTTAGTGTATTAACACGACCAACAAGCATGCCAATGTCAATACACACAAACACACAGACGAGAAAGAAACCAGGAGGCTGACTGGCAAAAGTCGCCTGAGGAGGTGAGTGGAGGGAGATTTTTCGCTTTGTCCAGACATTTAATAACAATTTATTTTAATTTTATTATAGCATTGTTAATATACATATCTATCTATGCATGTCTTCGGTGTGTATGTGTACAAGCATGCTTATACTATAGTTTAGCCGTCTCCACTTAAAAAACATTTCATGCCATTACCGAGGTCATTATTGGTCAACACAAATATACACAAGTGAACGCACACACATTCATTCACATCTAGGAACACCTCTTTGGCCATATACAGCCAACAAACCAAAAGAACCAACTGCTTAGTCTCACAATTATTTCTAGGATCTGTTACATTCTCGCTTGTATTGGTTAGTGAGTACGTTCGTGAGTGTGTGTGTCTGTGTGCTGTTGGGCCTTTTCCGACCCATGGTCCATGGTCATCAGGCATTCAGCCTAAGCAAACACAATTAACTTTAGAAAATCCATTAATGTATAAAATGCTCAAGTATATGCTCACACATGCATACAGACATACATATGCAAGCCAACACACTCACGTACACTTGTATGTAGAGAACGAGATTTTATTAATTAATTTGTAAACCACTTATGACCACAAACACATAAACATACATTTATTCATACACACACAACCATATATATGCCTGCCTACATTCATATAATAGAAAATGTTTTAATTATTTTCTCCTCTCCTTCTTTTTGCTATTCCACAAACACACACACACACAAGCCCACACACGGAAACACATAAATAGAAAACATTAATAGACAGAGAAAGAGATTGTCAGTAACAATTAAGTGGTATTGTTTGTGTGCCGAACGTATCAGATGTAGTCGGACATAGGAGGCTACAATAACGATAATCAAATGCACTAACGAGGGCAGTATGACGGACAGTAGACCATCCTTTAGGGTGTTAAAGGCGCCAATAATACGGTTGTCGTTCGCACTAGTTACAACTGATACATTTAACTTTAGCTGACCTTTTTTCACAGATGTCTATAGCTAATATAGTATAAACTTAAAAAACAAAATTATTTTCGAAACTAGCTGGATATTTCGAAAATATTTTATTCTTGATTTTTGTGGAAAAAAACTTATTTGTTTGACAACACAATTAGAAAAGAAACAAGTTAAGATGGCGTTAAGTTTGGCTGGGTAAAACTTATGTTGCATCCACCATGGTGTGTATTCCGGTCCAATCGAATAGACGTATTTATCTTGAATGTGTTTCAAATTGAAATGATCTGAAAGAAAATTATATCGATTATATTGATATTAGGTTCAGTCGGTATTAAATGCAGCGTATGAGTAATATTATCTAAAAAATATAACTCATACGCCACGTATATGGTGAAAGTACAATTTATAACACCCCAGCAAAAAACAAGTAAAAACGGCGTTAAGTTCGGCCGGGCCGAACTTTATATACCCTCCACCATGGATTGCATTCCACAGAGGTGGTCGGTTTTCGTAGAAGTGCAGTAATATTACAGGAAAATATAAATTTTGCAATATAGCCAAACCAAAACAAATACAAATATTGAAAAATAATTATATAAATAAATATAATATTTTAATTATATCAAACCATTATCTATTTCAAAACAAAAAATATATATTCTTATATTTATATTTTCAAAAAGCTTAAATACCATAAATATTGGAAGATAGGAAAGTACAAATTTTGAAAATCCATTATCAGACGTACATCTGCAAAGTGCTAATAACCTAACTTCATGATTCAACCAATTTTTGCCGTAAAAGAAAAAGTAGGAATTTGGAAAAAAACTTTTTATTTTGCGTGTCTATGCAGTCAGAGGAATGTATACACCAAATTCCACCTGCGCCCATTTTGTTGGTACCATTTTTACCCCCTTGACATTTCTACGCAATTAGAATTTCATCATTCTAGCTGTCGTCGTTTAGTTGGTACTATTTTTATCCCCCTGTACCATTGTATCCCTTGAAAGTACGAATTTCGAAAAAATCCGTTTATTTTTCATGTCTATGCAGTCAGAGAAATGTATACTCCGAATTGCACGACTCTAGCTGCGGTCATTTGATTGGTATTATTTTTATCCCCTTTTTTCTTTTTAACCCCAAAAAGTACGAATTTCGAAAAATCTGTTTATTTTAAGTGTCTACGCAATCAGAGGAATGTATACACCGAATTTCATTATTCCAGATGTAGCCGTTTGGTTGGTACCATTTTTATCCCTCCGTACCCATCGTATCCCTTGAAAGTACGTATTTGGAAAAAACCTTTTATTTTTCATGTCTACGCAGTGAGAGGAATGTATACTCCGAATTTCCTGGTTCTAGTTGCGGTCATTTAATTCGTACTATTTTTATCCCCTTTTTCCATTTTGACCCCAAAAAGTACGAATTTCCAAAAATCAGTTTATTTTCCGTGTATACACAGTCAGAGGAATGTATACTCCGAATTTCATGACTCTAGCTACGGTCAATCGATTGGTACTATTTTTATCCCCTTTTTTCAGTTTAACCCCAAAAAGTACGATTTTTAAAAAATCCGTTTATTTTACTTGTCTATGCAATCAGACGAATGTATACACCGAAATTCATTATTCTAGGTAAAGCCATTTGGTTGGTACCATTTGTATCCCTCTATTCCCATTTTACCCCTTAAAAGTACGAATTTGGAAAAAATGCTTTTATATTATGTCTCTACTCAGTTAGAGGAATGTACACACCGAATTTCGTGTTTCTAGCAGTTGTCGTTTAATATGTGCATTTTTTATCCCTTTTTTGGCCCATTTCACCCCCTACAAATAATAATCACTTTATGGTGCACGTTTTTACTATAAGGGGAATGCGCATACCAAATATCAAGCAAATATAAACAGACATATTCAAAAAACATGCTTAAATACGCTAAAATATTAGGGATTATTATGGGTATTTTTAGTCCTTGTGAGGGAAAAATTTTTCCCTTTGGGCCGATTTCACCCCATTTCAATCCCAACCGATATAAGACGTATTTATGAAAAATTTGAACGTTCTAGCTCCTTTCGTTTAGATGCTAGCGTGCTTTCAACAGACGGACAGACGGACGGACATGGCTAGATCGTCTTAGAATTTTATGACGATCAAGAATATATATACTTTATAGGATCTTAGGTCGATATTTCAAGGTGTTACAAACGGAATGACAAAGTTAGTATACCCCATCCTGGAAGTGGAGGGTATAAAAACTTGGAAGTAGTTCAAAATAAATGGCATTATTATTACTCCTAAATCATGCATCCAAGCTAATTCATTCTCAAATGCAAATTTATTTACCATCTAATTAATGAATCAAACGCACTTTTTAAAAATATAGTTTAGCACTTATTCCCAGCAATAGAATGGAAGTATTTCCATTTGAATGACACTTTCATTGCTCCTGGATCATAGATCCGAAATAATTCACTCTAAATGGCTTTCAAATGCGAATAAATAAATTAAATTTAGTTTTTTCATATCTTCATTATAGAAAATGTCGAATAAGCAAATATCAAAAACATAAATGCTGTTGCGTTCTATTTTAAATGACTCATTGTGGTTTGTGTGATCGATTTTAATAATCTATGTTATGGGTAGGATAAATATATTTATCAATCATCAATTTCCATCTTAAATATTTTCTTTTCTATTGGTGCGTCATAAAAAAATTCTGTACTAATGCGACAATTTTACGAATATGCAATCATCGAACTTACATACCACAACTGTCGGTAGCGTGGTGGTATGGAAGGGAGTCACTGCTTATATCGTGATTATCGAGTAATCTCTAGTAACAACATCACTAAATTTTAAAAGTGAAAATGACCAAAAAGGATACAAATTAGTGCTTCAAAAGATTTATTAATTTTAAAATGATCATAACTTTGATATGGACATAAATAATATAATAATAATAAATTAATAGTAATGAAATAAAGTTCAACTAAGAAGAAAATGAGTTGCAAAAGACCATGCTAAGAGGTTCGATGTTCCCAGATATTTGATTTATATATTTTTTATCGATCCAGAAGAAACAAATTTACCCACAAGAACTGAAAGTAGCTCTAAATTATTGTCTTTTTGGAGAACACAAAGCCTTTTTGTGCCTTCTATACAATAATTTAATATACTTCTTGGAATATTCGTATATTAAGCCAAATACTATATATATGGTTTTGATATCATTTCCCTATTATTGTGGGTAATTGTTAACATTTCTTTAATTGAAAGAGTGGCAAAATTGATAAATAAACATAATATTTACCTTAAAAGAGTGATGAAAATGGGTACATTGCCCATAGTTCTATAGAGTTAAAACTATAAAAAAATAAGTAAAAACGGCGTTAAGTTCGGCCGGGCCGAACTTTATACACCCTCCACCATGGATTGCATTCCACAGAGGCTTTCGATTTTCGTAGAAGTGCAGTAATATTACAGGAAAATATAATATTTTTAATATAGCAACACCAAAAGAAATAAAAATATAGAAAAAATTAAAAAAATCCTTGTGAGGGAAAAAGTTTTCCCTTTAGGCCGATTTCGCCCAGTTTCATTCCCAACCGAACTACGACTATAAGACGCATTTATGGAAAATTTGGACGTCCTAGCTCCTTCCGTTTAGATGATAGTGTGCTTTCAACAGACGGACGGATGAACGGACATTGCCAGATCGTCTTAGAATTTTATGACGATCAAGAATATATATACTTTATAGGGTCTTAGGTCGATATTTTAAAGGTGTTACAAACGGAATGACAAAGTTAGTATATCCCCATCCTGGATGTGGAGGGTATAAAAACTTCAGTTTTCTTTAAGAATGTTAACATAACATTTTTACTTCCCGGTCATACAATGATGCCATTTGATTCTATACACACTACAATTGAATAACTTTGTAAAGGAAGAATAACTTGGGCCCCTTCTGAGTGGCCAACCATTTAATTCCCGCACGATAGTAAGTGTTATGAAAGTATTTTACTAATTCATTTAGATTTTAAGGACTGGAATTCATTTTCTACAGCATTTCTATCGCCAAACATTAAAATAAAAAAATTGAAATTGAACTAAATTCTCAAATGCTAAAACAAATATAAAATATTTTTAAGAAGAAACCTTTCTGAGATTATCAGTAAAATCGAAGTCATAAGAAAATTTTGCTGTTAGATTTGACATGGATTGACTCATATGTTGAAATTTTGAACCCTCCCTAGTTCATTTCGCCTTTGAATTTTACCACGTCCTAGAAAATGTGCTCACAAACAAAGTTATGTGAGCACATTTTCTAGGACGTGGTGTGATGTGATGATATGGGATCTATTCTGCAGCATACCGACGATATGAGTCATTCCATGTATTTAAAATGGCCTTCAGTCAAAGTATCCGATCTAAATAAGATAATTACATTTATCATTGTTTCCCATGCATATCATACTACCCGCCCCCTAAATCTGCTGTACATTTCTGTTAGTTTGCGAGAAAATTATTCGGTCTGCATTTATTAAAAACGGCAAATATAATTAAAATACCAAATTAATAGATTTCGTAATTGAGCTGTACGTGCGTGTGTGAGTGTGTGGTCTAACCATTATATAGGACATATCAAATGCAAAGGCTTGCAAACCCATACTAACCAAAGGATGTGGTAGAGAGGCAAGCAGCCAAATTATGTTATTTGGATAATGCACTTTATTATAATAAAATCATTATCATTAGAATTAGAATTATGCAAAGTCTTCTAAAATTAAAAGGAATACGGCAGCCTATGCAAATTATTGACAAATCTTACCTTAGTCGGCAATCTTATTTATTTCAATTAAACTGTGGGTCACACACAAAGGCTTCATAAGACCAACGGGCTTTCAAAAATGTACAACAAATATTAATTGGGAATATAACAATAATCTAAGGCTTACCATAAACTTACATACATTGGACGTCGCCCACCCCTATAGGGTTGGTTAGCTGTTGAGAGTGTTTAAATGCCCACAATTATGATCATTTAGCTGTCTTACCTAAAAGGACAAGAATAAATATTGGATTAATTAATTGATGTGCAATAGGTAAAATGACAATAAAAGGAATTTACTATTTTAAAATCTATTTCCATAATATTAAAAATATTAACAAATCTATAAAATTATAACCATATTATAAATTAGTGGAGCCAATTCAGAAACATTTTTTTATTATGACATTTGTATTGGATTGATTGATTTTGTCATTTGTTGATACTTGATCTGTAGCCGATGTCCATCAGGTACTGCTAAGACGTCAGTTTCGGACTGTGGTGTGCACTTTATGAGGACGTGAGAGGCGTAGTGACCGTTCGAAAAACAAGAAGAAAAATAAGTCCAGTTTGAAAGTCGTATATCTCATTTCAACAGTTATGTTCGTTATGAAAATTTTAAATGTCTGAAACTACAATACCGAGCATATTGTTGTTGCTAGGATACCTAAACACAACTTTCTTATTATTTGGAATATTGAAAAATTATTCCCAAAATTCTGAGTATTGAAAAAGATAAACAGTTTGGAATAAATAGACTTCTACGTTAACTAAAAAAGTTGTTGGTTCAACTTTCAGACATAGTTAATACAGCTTGCTTTTATTTATTTTAACATTTTTGAGTTTTGCAAAAAAATAAATAAATTATTCAATAACCCAAAGATTGAGATATTTACTACGGAAATCGGCCAAAATAGTCTATAATTCTCATTTTTCGACTTTAAAGAAAAATAAAAGAAATATTTCATTGTTTGTATTTTTATATTTCATTTTGGACAGAAAAAGGGTAACGCATTGAAGGAGTGACTGAACCCCCAAGTATGTTTGGACCAAATCCGTTTCACGACGTTTAAAGCTGTCTTAGCCATTTTTTTTGTATACGCCCCTTCTAGTACCTCGCACACATAACACCCTAACCCATGAAAAATTAAAGCTGTTAAACGTATATACGGATGATCTTAATAATCCCAAACTTGCCATTCTGGTACCTCTCACACAAATTGAGATAAGCTTTGGTCAAAATAAAACTAATATATCTTCTATTTATATTATCTAAATCAGTTGTAAACTATAAATAAATATTTATCTGAATACAAAAAATCATCGTATATGTCATTCGATTCTACTTTTCCTTTTTTGCTGGATTTTATACTATTTTTATTGCCTCGTTATTTTTGGACAAAATGCTAATTCAGAAACGTTTTTAACTCCTCCTTTTGTATAACTAAGAACTAAACTAACTATAAACTAAAAAAACTCCGCTTTTGTTGAAAATGTACAAAATCCATTATCAAATGGAAAGACGCCTGAATTGAGGTGCCAAATCAGCTTATTTTGAGCCTTTATTCTTCTTTCGTTGTGACATATTTTAAGTCGTTTAAGCAAGTCTTTTGCAAATCAAGCATCTATTTAGTATTTTGATAAGGTTTTCTTTAAAAATTGAATGATGCCTCCAAACATTCGTAAATATAGAAAAGAGAATTATATATACTTTTCAAAAGGAAATTTTATGTAGTATAACATTTCAAATATTCTATTATTTGATACGAATTATTCGCCAAATATTGGATATTATGTATTGATTAACACAGTGCAACACGAAAAAAATAACCATATACGGACACCGCTACATGATAAAAGACCAAAAAAAAAAGACCCGTGTTTTTTTTCCCCCAAAGTCATGCACTTTTTTATGGGCCCCCAGAGATTTGAGGCCTCGGTGTAATTTTTGGAAAAAAGTGATCATATTCTCAGGCTCATATCTTGCAAACCGTTCGGAATTTTGATTCACTCTCTGAGGCAAAGTTCTAGCTCTTGTCATAAAGAACAAAAATTGTGAACATATAAAATCAAAAAAACTTCATCTTCAAGGTCAAAATCGCAAAAAACTTAAAAAAATTTTGAAAATTCAGGGAAACAATCAACTACAAAAATGTACCTAAGATCTCAATAAACAACTTTCTAGAACATATGAACTTCCTAGGAATTATTCTTAACACCGTTTAGGTAGCGCTTAGGTAGCCGCAAAAGTGAAAAATTTTCCAAAGAACAAAAATTGTGAACATATAAAATCAAAAAAACTTCATCTTCAAGGTCAAAATCGCAATAAACTTAAAAAAATTCGATTTTTTTAACCTTTTTTCCCCTGTTCAGGTCCATGGGTAGCAAACCGTTGAAAATTGAGGGAAACAATCAACTACAAAAATGTACCAAAGATCTCAATAAACAACTTTCTAGAACATATGAACTTCCTAGGAATTATTCTTAACACCGTTTAGGTAGCGCTTAGGTAGCCGCAAAAGTGAAAAATTTTCCAAAAATTAGATTTTTTCCTTTTTTGCCCTGTTCAGGTCCATAGGTAGCAAACCGTTAAAAATTCAAGGAAACAATCAACAACAAAAATGTACTTAAGATTTCAATAAACAACTTTCTAGAACATATGAACTTCCTAGGAATTATTCTTAACACCGTTTAGGTAGCCGCAAAAGTGAAAAATTGTTTATTCCAGTATTTCTTACCCACACGACATCATCGATGCCATTCAACAAACAACAACAAAGTCGTCGGTCCAAAAATGTGCACTAACAAAACACATGACAATTCAAAGCAGCGAAGTAGTCGCAATCCATTTGTACCAACAACATTAACAACACATATGTAGCCGCAGCACACAATATAAAAGCGACACGACGCTCACATTGAGGCAGTACACAGCGCGACGTCAACGAGAACTCAGCGGACAAAGTTATAGAAAAAGTGCTACAGCATAATTCACACACAACATTGACAACTAACAATTTCAATATGCAATGTGAAAAAATTGATTTATTTTGCTACGTTTGCGGTCATCAAATCAGAAAACAAAATTCTAAAAGATTTCAAAAGCAAAAGAATCTTTTAACTAGTGAATTCATTATAGCATATAAGTTGTTTTTCGACGAAGTAGACTTGACCGGTGAAAATTACACACCTAATACAGTGTGTCGTCAATGTTATAACAATCTCATGGCATGGTTGAGTGGAGGAAATGTTAGTATGAAGTATTGTAAGCCGGTAAACTGGATTAATCACCCAGGTGATCATGATGCAACCAGTTGCTATGCATGCGTAAATTATACATGTCGTCTAAATCGACATGCTGAGAAGAACAAAATCTATAAAGCAACTGCAACAGCAACACTACCAGTGCTTGCACCTGAAGATTTTGTATCACCAAGGCCGCCAACTCGACGCATTGCTTGCAGAGGTAATTTCAATTTTATTGATCATTGTTTTGCATTCCTTTTTTGATTTCTTTTCTAATTCATTTCAGGTATGTTGGTGGAGTCACAAGATCACCCTGTATGATGTTAATGAAGTATATGAAGAAGAAAAAACTGATGGTGGAGGGCAGTCTGGAAGCAACGTGCCTCTGCACACCATAAGTTCTGAATCAGAGTCAGATTCGGACGATTCGGAGGACGATTTGGATCCACAACTTAAGAGAGTGCGATATGCAAGTCCAGGGCCATCAACATTATAAACATAATACGAATATTTTTTTATTATTTTTGTATTAGATAGCATAGTATGTCAATGTTGAAGTAAAGAAAAAACAAATGAAATTAAAAAATTTTTGGGAAATTTGTCAATTTTGCGGCTACCTAAGCGCTACCTAAACGGTGTTAAGAATAATTCCTAGGAAGTTCATATGTTCTAGAAAGTTGTTTATTGAGATCTTAGGTACATTTTTGTAGTTGATTGTTTCCCTGAATTTTCAGCGGTTTGCTACCTATGGACCTGAACAGGGGAAAAAAGGTTAAAAAAATCGAATTTTTTTAAGTTTTTTGCGATTTTGACCTTGAAGATGAAGTTTTTTATATGTTCACAATTTTTGTTCTTTATGACAAGAGCTAGAACTTTGCCTCAGAGAGTAAATCAAAATTCCGAACGGTTTGCAAGATATGAGCCTGAGAATATGATCACTTTTTTCCAAAAATTACACCGAGGCCTCAAATCTCTGGGGGCCCATAAAAAAAGGGCATGACTTTGGGGAAAAAAAACACGGGTCTTTTTTTTTTGGTCTTTTATCATGTAGCGGTGTCCGTATATGGTTATTTTGAAATGACTTCAAAAATGTTGCACAGTGTAATCGAATAAAATTTAATCGGTTGGATATTCTAGTTGAAACTCTTTCAGAATTTATACAAATTCAAGCCCAAATACTGGATATAGCAGAAGTCATCTCCAAAATACTATTCGATGTCAATAACTCGTTAACTAAAATGTTTGTAGTTAAATTTTCGGGACTGTTTCAATATTGTTGTGCCGCACAATAGCCAAATATCCAATAAATTTTGATCTATTAAACATTTTATAGGTTGGTAAAAAAATTAAGTTAGACTAGGATCCAATATAAGATATTTTTTATATTTATTGAATTTTTTTTTTTATAATTATATATAATTAACTAGCTTTTTGTACCCGGCGTTGCACGGGTTTTCGTCTTACTATGTATGTAACTTTGCATGCTCGCAATTTTTGTTTTGTATATTTTTACTTCTGTAAATTAGTTTAAATTAATACTTATTTAATTTAATTTATAAGTTACGTTTTCAAAATATAAAAACTTCATGAATATTTAAGTAATTTTTTCAGTGTTTCTTATAAGAAAATAAAACATTTAAAAGAAACATTTATTAGAGAGTTAATTAAATATGGTAATTATTTCTATGAATGTATTTTGTGTCTATTAGTTAAGTTAGCCAGTATTTCATTGGAGTGCTTCGGGATACACGATATTTACAATTTTTCCACCTTTTTCAAGTACATTAAAGTTTGGTATCTTTTGACTGCCTGAAGCTGACTTAGTTGCAGATACGAGCAAAAATTCAGATTTCTTAGTTTCAAAATGAGAATTACTCAATCAATATTAAAAGTAAGTTTTTTTCAAAATCTCACATTGGTGAAAACTTGTAATAGGGTAATTCCAACAGAAAAAACCCAAAACCATAGGTTTGGATTTTCTTCCTCTCCGATTTTTGTAAAATTTGGCACATGCATTCTACTACTGGTTGCGGGAAATATACCGTTTACCTTAGCTCAAAGTAGTGTGTGGTCCAAAGTTAGTTATCTCGAGGGTTTTTGTGAAGAGATGGTTTCCTTATCGATATCATAACTTTGGATCGCGTCATCGGATTTTAACAATATTGATATCATCTGAAAGACTTACATCTCCTCTTGTCGAATTTGTATGAAAATATGTCCTTGTGGTTCAAGGATTCCAAAATTAAAAATAATTCTAATCCTTAAATATCCTGAAAAACATATCTTTAATTTTCTTTATATTGTTTTGTATTTTAGCTTCTGTTATTCTCTACAAACTATCCAAAATTCAGAGTGGGGTGGCCATAGGTTAAGAAATTACTAAAGTATTTCGTTATTTCAGCAGGCCCAAAATTGTTCATTAGAGTCGCTTCAAAATAAAATGTGCCGATGTTCCCGACTAAAATGAAATATTCGTTTGTTTTACGGGTTCTCCCAAAATATTTCGCTTTTATCATTGTCCGTAAGCTGGACGCGTTCAAAAAAAGAAAAGAATTTACGTTGAGGATGGTGTTGAGAAAAAAACATTAGAAAATAAAATCTTGCCCGAGCCTTATCAAACCATATCAAAAACTTGTCCATTGTCCAGTTATAAAGAACAAATTTTTACGATTTTTTGTCAATTTTTTATAAAATCCGCTAAATTTCCACATTTTTAGTTGGATTTGGGAGAAAAACTGCACATACACTATTATAATAACTCCTTGCGACACCGTCCTAATAACGAGACTATAGGTCACTATTAGTAAAATTGCTCGCTCAGTTTCTTTATTTCGTGGTCGTTTGTAAAGGGTGATTTTTTAAGAGCTTGATAACTTTTTTAAAAAAAAAAACGCATAAAATTTGCAAAATCTCATCGGTTCTTTATTTGAAACGTTAGATTGGTCCATGACATTTACTTTTTGAAGATAATTTCATTTAAATGTTGACCGCGGCTGCGTCTTAGGTGGTCCATCCGCTTAGTCCAATTTTGGCATTTCCACGTTTTTGTGTAACAGAGACCCAATTGGTGCGAACGGCGACGAATCGAAAATTGGTGGTCATCATTAACACTGGCCGATACAGCTGCGATATTTTCTTCAGTTCGCACTCTACGTAAGCGTGTTGGTGGTTTAATGTCCAACAATGTAAATTTGGTGCGAAATTTAGTCACAATAGCCCGAATAGCCGATTCAGTGGGTCGATTAAACTGACCATAAAATGGAAGCGCGCAATGAACTTTCTTAACAGAGCACGCATTTTGATAATAAAATTCAATAATTTGCAAGCGTTGTTCGTTTGTAAGACGATTCATGATGAAATGTCAAAGCATACTGAGCATCTTTCTCTTTGACACCATGTCTGAAATCCCACGTGATCTGTCAAATACTAATGCATGAAAATCCTAACCTCAAAAAAATCACTCTTTACTTTTTAGAGGACTTTTATTTTCCAAAGGATATATATGTTTTAATAATTTAGTTTCGTACTTTTGCGTGTCACAAAATGGCGATATGGGCATCAAATGAAAGAGAAGAATACCTGTTAAAAGCACTTTCCATGTTTCTATCTGTATTAGTTTAGGATTAACAATCATTTCAAATTTCGCCCTAAAAAAGTTTATTTAGATTATTAGTGTTTATTTTTTATGGAGAGAAATTTGAAATGGATGTTAATGCTAAACTTTTATAGATAGAAGTACAAAATTTGAAGCAATTTTAACAGATATTCTTCCATTAAAAGACCCAAATTTCAGATTTTTTTAATTAGCTTTGCATAAGAGCAGAATGTGTTTACGATACAAATGACTCCATATGTCAGTTGTTATTTCACATTCAACCCATTGAATGACGACCCTCAATGGCTTAAGAAGTTCTTAAAATTGCATTTGACGATCAATACCTATCCAACGAGCCCCTGAAAACACAAGTCGAACTACAAGGTGGAAATTTAGCGGATTTTATAAAAATGCGTTAAAAATTGCAATAAGGTCGTAATCAGCCCTTTATGCCGGGTCACATTGCAAGTTTTTGATATGGTTTAATAAGGCTCGGACCAGATTTTAATTTCTAATGGCTTTTTTCTCAATACGTAAATTTTTTTCAAGAAAAACCTTTTTTAAAGAGGTTTTTTTTGAACGCATCCAGCTCACGACGGACAATGATAAAAAACGAACTATTTTGGGAGAACCCGTAAAACAAATGAATCTTTCATTTTAGTCGAGAACATCGACACATTTTATTTTGAAGCGACTCTAATGGACTATTTTGGGCCGGCTGAAATAACGAAATACTTTAGAAAAACAGCCGTAATTTCTTAAATTATGGCCACCCACTCTGAATTTTTGATATTTTGTAGTGAATAACATAAGCTAAAATACAAAACAAAATAAAGAAAATTAAAGATATTTTTTACAGGATATTCAAGGATTAAAATTATTTTTAATTTTGGTATCCTTGAACCACAAGAACATTCATATTTTCATACAAATTCGGAAAGAGGAGATGTAATTCTTTCAGATGATATCAATATCGTTAAAATCTGATGACGCGATACAAAGTTATGATATCGTTAAGGAAGCCATCTCTTCAGAAAAACCCTCGAGATAACCAACTTTGGACCAGTGTATAACTTAAACCACGCACTACTCTGAGCTACGGTAAACGATATATTACGCGCAAACACTAGTAGTATATATGTACAAAATTTCATCAAAATCGATGAGGGTCGAAATCCATGTTGGGTCGTTTTCTGTTGGAATTACCCAATACGAATAATTTAATTATTTTTCTGTGCAACAAATACGTAATAATGTAAAAAATCAGCCAGGGCAATATCCCAGTTCAAATCAAATTTTACTTTTCTTCTAAATTGAAATATTCACTTATTTTAAATTTCTAAAATATACCCGACTAGCTGATTTAATGTTATTATAATCCTTGTTCAATTTTAATTTTATTCGCGAACAAAAGTTATAGAATTTGGGTCATTGTGCGTCTTATGACACTATATTACAACCTGCATTACTATATTTTAAAACAAGCTTCAACACTAATCTAGCCCCTTCTAACCTCAAACTCATCATACATACACACGTGAAAAACATTTTAAATTCATCAATTTCTTCATTTATTTTAAAATTCCAGCTGGAGCAAAGAGCAAAACAAAAACAAACAAATAAAACACAGAAAAAACAATTCCGCCTACATTTGATGACATTTTGGTTTATGTGAAAATGCAAGAAAAAAACATAAACAAACGAACGAACAGAAAGCACATTAGTTGTTGTTGCTTTGTGTGTAACATTACTCCAAGGTATCGTAAGTCATAATAAGAAAACATCAGCCACATACACGAGTAGATATGTGTGTGTATGTGTAAATACACAGAGCCAACAGAGAACAACAGGAACAACCACAGCAACATAAACATCAACACCAGCAGCAAATCATTTTTATATATTCACACACACTCATGCACATAGGCATGCATAATTGAACAAATACCCGGCATACATTGTATGTGGACTCTCTCTCTCTCTCTGCCGCTCCACCCACGCTCACTCCCACTTATGCTCTGTGAATACCGCAACCAAATGAAAGTTATTAACAATAAAATAAAACAAGCCAGCAACAACATCACAATAACAACAACTACACCAACGGCAAATGCCAAGAGCCAACGCCACTATAACAATAATGTATTTTCACATAAATGTGTGTGAGTGTGTTTGCTTCGTTCACCTACCTCCCGACAACCAACCAGCATAAGTATGGTCGTGTGTGTGTGTACACAACTGATACATGTTGAACATGCTAAAACATGCAACATTACAACATTGTTTCTCATTCCACTCGTCCGTCGTACATGTCGAATGTTGTTATTATTCAATGTTGAAATAACAACAACGACGTGTAAAAGAGAGTGAAAAGGAGCGCAAAAATCACTCCTAAAAGTATGCTTGTGCAAAAATAACGCAAAGACTGCAATAACAACCGGCAGCAACAGACGAACAAACGAGCAACAACCGCACAAACAACAAAACCTCAACTCAATAACAATTGTAACGAAATCATAATAATCACAGCGATCGAAAGGAATGAAACTGCTGCTGCCAGTGCTGATGATGTTGTTCTTGGCTCTGCTTCTACCCATGTTGCTCCGTGTCTTTGACTGATAAGTATTGGCTCTGGCACAAGTTGTTGCCGCTGTTGGCACACTCTGCCGAACATGTCGTTGGCGGGGGAGGGGAAGTGCATACAAGTTGTTCCCAATAAGGATATGTTACATTGAACAGCAATTGTTAATGCCAGACTCAAGTTTATTTAGAATGAACGAACACCTTTAATTCTCGTCTGCAAAATAAATATTGTAAAACAACTTCAGGTAATGGATCTCTGTACGCAATTGTTTTAACTGTGCAGGGGTGCCGATAAAGGGTGAAATGTTCGGAGTGATGCAGTTTGAGGGAAGTCAATCTGAAAGATACGTACATATACATTAACACGGGTCGATTTGTAAGGGAGAAGATAATAATTGTTTTCCCCACCTACAATTATGACTTGGAATGTTTTATGAATAACCACATAATATTTCGACTATATCTTTATCATTCGAGTAGCCAGAGCGATTTTACGTCTAAAAGTCATGACTTTCCTAAACATTTTCAAAAATTAAATTAAACAATAAATTGGTCATTTAAAATAAACAGTAAAGTATGAATGATTTCACATTTAACGGAATCAAAATGGTAAATCTTAACGCCTTGATAACTAAATTATTTGAGATTTTAATTTTTAACAATAACTAGAAATAAAATGTATGTATTAGGGTTTGTTATCGTTAGATGCGGAATTATGCGCACTTTATACTCCTATATATTATTGGGCCAAAAACTTAGTCACCCTTGATTTTTAGAAGTTATGTAAAATTGCTCTATCTGAAAACAAAAGAAGTTTTCATTTTACGTGCAGAAGGAACGTTATCAAAAAATTAATTTAAATATTAATTGTTCGACAGTTATCAAAAACATAAAGATTCGTATAGAGGCTACATCAAAATATGGATCGATGAGACCCACCTTCACTTCCCAGCAAAAATAGAGCACCTGAAGAAGTGAAAAAACTTTTCACTAGTTTCCACTACTGTTTTAATCATTCCGCCGGTACCGTGGCGGACCTTTTGGTTGCAACTACGGCACTCTAACCACATCAGATATCCTCTGTTGTGAGTGGAGAATAAATAAAGCAAACCATTTTGTTCGGTAGAACTGATATTAGGATATTTAACAAAATATTTATTTAATACGAACTAATACATAATGCAAATAAACATTAAGTTAAAGTAGTAAATTAAATAAATTAACACTACTTAATTTTTCTAATATTATATAGTATTAACAAGTAAGGAAAGGCTAAAGAAGGGCGGAACCGACTATATGATACACTCCACTTTCTATCCTATTATATTATATATAAATAAATTTATATCTAAATCTGAACCGATCTTACCCACTTTCACCATAGATGTTTTGTTAGATTATTAGATATTGTGCCAACTTTAAGAAAATCGGGTACAATATGTGGTTTTTCGAGCGGAAAATGTCAAATCGAAAGCGACATTTGTATGGGGGCTATATCTAAATCTAAACCTATCTACCCCGCTTTTGCCACAGGTGTTTCTAGCTAGATTATAAGGTGTTGAGCTAAATTTGAAGAATATCGCGTACAATATGTGGTTTTTAGAGCGGAACATGTCAAATCGGGAGCGACATTTGTATGGGGCTATATATAAAAATCTGAACCGATCTTACCCACTTTATACACCGGTGTTTTTAGTTCTATTATAAGATGTTGTGTAAAATTTAAAGAATATCGGGTACAATATGTGGTTTCTAGAGCGGAAAAAGTCAAATCGGGAGCGACATTTGTATGGCGGCTATATCTAAATCTTAACCGCTTTGCCTCAATTAAAATACCGTTCGTCCTTGATCCACAAAACTTAACTATGCCAATTTTTGTTAAGATCAGACTATAATTGCGACCTGTAATTTGATTACAACAATCGATGGACAGACAGACAGACGGGCATTGCTAAATCGACTCAGAAAGTGATTCTAAGCCGATCTGTTTAATAAACTCGTTTCCTTTTGGGTGTTACAAACAAATGCACAAAGACATAATACTCTCATGGAGTATATACTAATTAATAAAAAAATAAATATTTGAAGTAAATTAATAAAGCAATAAATTTGTATTTTTAAGCAATATTTTTAAATAGTTAAAATTATACATAATTAAACATTGTTCCGAGCCACGATTCGAACCCTTTTCTTCAAATTCAATCGTTTGTACCAAGTTTTGTTGGAATCGGGTAATAACTTCTACATTGATTGCAATAATATATGTACAGAAGGACTGACATTGCTAAATCGATCCATAAAGTGATTCTCAGTTGAACGGTATACATACAATCTTTCAATCATACAATCTTCCTTTTATGTATTAGAAACAAATACACAATAATATAATTCGTGCCAGCAAAAAAGGGTAAAAAATTATAATTGAAACATTTATAGCAAGCAGTTACCTTAAATTTAACATATAATCTGGCGAGGTAGGTCCTATAACAATGTCCCACAGTCCATATTACACTTTAACAGATGATATACGTCTGATATACTGTATAACAGATGATATACTGTAGGTGAAATTGAGTTAATTGGCATTTTTAGTTTTTTATTTCCTCGCCCTGTTGCCCCTTAAAAGGACTACAAAATACCAAAGGATACAATTTTTCAAAAATTATTTAAAAACCTTATTCGCTTCTTCTGATACCGTTATAAAAGCCAAATTAAGGAAGATAATATGTGCTAAAAATACTTATATTTGTATTAGGTCAAAAAGTAAATTATGAATAAACTAAATTAATTGAGGGGTGAACTTGAAATGGCTGTTAATGCTTATCTAATACAGATAGAAGCTTGTATTTAACAAATATTATTTTAACAAATCTTCTTCTCTTTGGGTTGTGAATAAGTATTTAAAATAATTTTTGAAAAATTGTATATTGGAATTTTTGTAGTCCTGTGAGCGGTCAACAGGATGGGGAAATAAAAAACTAAAAACTGCAGTTAACTCCATATTGCATTGTCTTCGGGTTCAAGTGTAACGACTTTTTTAAAAATTGTCGTACGGTGTAATCACCAAATTATGGTCTAAGTACTGAAGCTATCTTGGACAAAAATTGGAAGATGAATAAAATGTGCTTTCAAGGAAAATGAAGGGTATTTTCTGTTTCATGTTTGACATCTATACATGCATGTATCTTGGTACAGTTGGTCTGGTAGAGTTATCTCTCTTCAAACGGTACATGCATACATTATAAGGTTGAAACCATCAGAGGTGTTATTGTGGTAATATTCCTTTTGGAAATTTTTTAAATATCTAATGCATACTATTTTGAATTATTTTTTGCGCAGATTTTCTTGTGGATTATTTTTTTTAAAGACAATTCAGTCAAATATACCAACGACAGTGCTTTAAGACTTGTTGATGAATGGTTTGCTAGAGATCCACCACCGTTCATTTGAATAAGGACGAACTTTTCTCGTCCGAAGCAAATTTTATAATTCAATATCTCAAAATCGAAGAAACGCGCTATTTGGAAATTTGTTACACTGATAGACCTCAGTTTGAGCTTTTGTTTAAAAACATTTAAAAAATTAAAGTGTGTGAAGACTACAAAATTTTAAATTTTGTTTTTAAAATTTAAAAATCAAGGTGAAAATATAATTCTATATTTGATGGCAACAATCAAAAGAACGTAAAAGAAAACTTAATGTAAAATTACACATTACGCGCAAAATAAAGGGGAGAGCAAATATATACGTTATTCTATGCTTAATTCGGATATGTACTCAAAATCCACATTTCTGGATTTTGCTTTTCAAACTCCATATAACAAAATTGCAAAATCTGGAAAAAAATTGATTTAGGGCGTATATCCGAACACAGCAGTACAATTTAGCATCCTTCTATACAGAACAACACACAACTTATGACCGAAGATCAACCCTAGTAGAACTAATTGCACTCGGCAAAAGAAACACAAGCATCCTTACGAGAGTCTTTACAGGTCACTGCGCAATTGGCCGTATGGCAGAGAGTATGGGCATCCCTCATATGGGCTACTGCAAAAGCTGCCTCGACGAAGAAGAAGAGGAGTCGGTGGAACATCTGCTATGCTCATGCCACAGACTACAGGAACAGGCTCCATTATCTTGGAATCGTCACTTTAAAACCCCTGTATCAATTCATAGATAAGGCCAATTGGTTTTCTAGAAGAAAAACCAAGCAATCTAATAACGAATAACACAATAATGAAACCTCCGGATTTTCTTCGGTATAACTCTCTCTTCCTTAACCATAAATTATTTCTTCCTTGAATGGTATCACGTATATATATATATATATATATATAAAAATATAACTGATGAGACATACATTGCCAGCGGGAAACCTTCCTCTCCTTTTTAATAATTTTTCGATTTATATTTCACGTTTTCTGCAACTTTCCCATTTACACTTTCTAAATTTTTGTGTTTAACCCTAGAGAGATAACCCTATTGGAAGCTACGGAAAAGATAACCATACGTTTGTGGGACGTATCATAGTTTTTCTTTATGGTGACAACATTTTTGGAAATATTTTTTACCTTTTTTGTACTTACATGGATTCTTTATATATTTCTTTATTATTTAAATGCGTTATTGGCTACTGTAGACGACTGAGAAAAACAAAAACAGCAACGTGTTGCACAAACATTCGAGAGAGGGAGAGCGAAAAATTAAAAAGGCATACCTCTCTCAGACGTAGGTTATCTCTCTAGGGTTAATGACTTCAGTGCGCTTTTCGTGTTATGCACATTTACACATTGGATATGTATCTGTATTATCCGTTTCTTCATAATGTGTGATTTTATGCCCTATTCTAATTTCTGAAACACTTATTTACAAGACCCGATGAACAATTCCATCGTCCTTAAATATTGTTTATTACTTTTATTTTATTATCAATCCATTTCCCTCAAAAATAATAACATGGAAGGGGTAATAAATACCCACTCCACAATACAAAATCAAACGTAAACATATAGGATGGGTCATGTAACATTTTATATTTGAACTACCCATGAATTTTACTTTGAAATGTAGAATAACATAACAATAACATAATTTTTATTTTTATTTTCAGGTTTATGTTTATGTTTATCATTTGCAAAATGAAGCTCGAACGAAATTGGGAAATATTAAAAACTTACTTTCAAGATAGTGAATCTTTAACGCAAACTGTAAGAAATTTACGTGGGAAATTTTAGCGTTTTCATATGAAGCTCATTGCAAAATTGGCGCATATGGGGTTCAGAGAACCCACACGTTACTATTGAGAAGCCAATGCATCCACAACGAGTCACTGTTTGGTGTGGATTTTGGGTATACTGAAAAATTGGGTTGATCGTATGGGGTACTATCGAGCCAGTCATGGTAGTCATAGGAATGATATTGTGTTTCAATAAAACCAGAAATTTGCAAAAATAATCAGTACTTTTTTATAGCCGATACTAATTTAAAATTTTAAATAACCTCCCACATCTTTACTGACATATCACTGGTGTTCTTATTTAGAATGGTTAATGGCATAGATCTTTGACTTCAGCATTATGGGTAATGTTTGGCTGCCACCTTCTATTGAGAGACAACCATAAATGCAGAAATGTAAAATTAAATACAAATTTATTTCAAATTCTGAAAAACGTTTTTAGTCATTTCGTAAGAGACATTTTATTTGGGTTCATGATTATCCAGTTGCTCAATGGATACTTCGCTGTGTAAACACCTTTCATATGATGCAGGGTCTGACGCCACAACTTTCATTCAAAATCATATCACTCCCCTGCCAAAAAAGTACCCATGTACGCTTAACCCTTGTGCATCTTACCACGTTGCTGCCACATTACCAGATGTACGAAAATACAATGTTGCTTCCAATGTTGTTGCAAGCTGGTAGCTACCCTGTTGAAATTGCTTGTAGTACGCTTGGTTTAACTAATATTTTGCCATGTAGTTGTTAGCATTAAACAACTAAAAGTTAACTTTGGTACAATTATACCTTTTAATGTTGGCTAGGGCAGCTACAACAGCAACAGCAACATTTACAATTACAAGAGCAATAAATGTTGCCGCACAACCCACAAAAGCAACAACAACAACTTGACTCGACTCCAGCAATAGTCCTGCTGCTGCTGCTGATGATGATCATCATCGCCGTCAACATCACAGACGTCATCATCATTACAATCACAGTAAGTGGTAAATTCAGTTCGGTTCAGTTCAGTTTCAGTCAGTCCTCTCATATACTTCAAACTGTTTCGTTTCGTTTTGTTTTTTCTGTGCCTTCGTTGATGTTGCCGTTGGCTTTGCCGTTTTTCTCGTCCTCCCGTAATAATAGCCATTTTACCTTTGGCTTTGTTATACCTGAGACCTTTTCCACTGTGCCACAGTTGCTCAGCCATGCTACGAGCACCAACCGAGAAAGACAGAGTTGAAACCCCAAACGATTGGAAAAAGTTGTAAATTGTAAATCTCCACCTGTGTCATGTACCTATGACACACAGTGGCTCAGAGTCAATTTCAAATGGTCTACATTCAATAAATATCCAAGCTCAACCTAATAACATAGAAAGTTAGTCCATTGGATGGACTTATTAATAAGACTTTTTCACTTTTTTTACTTTTATTTTTTTTCGTTTTCAAAGAAAATAACTTTTTGGTCCATGGTTCCATGAATTAATGTAATAAACAAATACGTATGGTCCTCAGAGCCAGTTTTGATTGTATGCTCCATAAACTCTTACCAGACATTAAACATTCACTGAAAATTTAAAACTTCCAGATTTTTAAATAGTAACATACATATGAAGTAAAGAGTGGGGGTCAGTCTTACCTCTCCCTACATTTTTATACTCTCCACCACCAGGAAGGTGGATACCTTGAAATATCGTCCTGATAGTATATATTTTCTTGATATATATAAAGGGTGATTTTTAACCTATTATCTTTTTGGCAACACTGGTTTAAACAGCTGACGCACGTTTCGTGTTTTGTTTCACTGTCAAACATCTCCAGTTTGGTCTATAATTTAAGCATGAATCGTCTTACAAACGAACAACGCTTGCAAATTATTGAATTTTATTATCAAAATGCGTGCTCTGTTAAGAAAGTTCATCGCGCGCTTCCATTTTATGGTCAGTTTAATGGACCCAATGAAGCGGCTATTCGGGCCATTGTGACTAAATTTCGCACCAAATTTACATTGTTGGACATTAAACCACCAACACGCTTACGTAGAGTGCGAACTGAAGAAAATATCGCAGCTGTATCGGCCAGTGTTAATGATGACCATCAATTATCGATTCATCGCCGTTCGCAGCAATTGGGCCTCTGTTACTCAAAAACGTGGAAATGCCAAAATTGGACTAAGCGGATGGACCATTTGAGGCGCAGTCAAGGTCAACATTTGCATGAAATAATCTTCAAACATTAAATTATATGGACCGTACTATCGATTCAAATAAAGATTTCATGTATTTTTCTGAATTTTATGTGTTTTTTATTTTTGAAAAACTTTCCTATAGCTTTTAAAAAATCACCCTTTATAAAATTTCTAAGTCGGTATAGCCATGTCCGTCTGTCCGAATGTTGAAAGCATGCTAGCATCTAATGAATTTTCCATAAATGCGTCTTATAGTCGTAGATCGGTTGGGATTGAAACTGGGCGAAATCGGGACAAAGTGAAAAAATTATCCCTCACAAGGACTAAAAATATTATAACACCTAAAATTTTAGAGCATTTAAGCATGTTTTTTTCAAAATATCTGCTCGTACTTACTTGATATTGGGTATGCGAATTCATCCTATGACAAAAACGTGCACCACAAACTGATTCCTGTTCGTAGACGTTGAAATGGTGCAAAAAGGGATAAAAAATAGTACCTATCAAACGACAACAGCTAAGAACACGTACATTCATCTGATTGCGTAGACACGTAATAAAAATGGATTTTTCCAAATACGTACTTTTTGGGATTAAAATGGAAAAAGGGGATACAAATTGTACCAACCAAAAGACCGCAGCTAGAGTCATGAAATTCGGCGTGTGCATCCCTCGAAATGCGTACACACGCAAAATAACGATATTTTATAATGTCGTACTCATAGGGGGAAAACGGGATAAACATTGTACCAACTAAATGGCTGCAGCTAGAATTGTGAAGTTAAGTGTGTACGTCCCTCTAATTGCGTAGACACACCAAAGAAAGAGATTTTAGAGTGTTGTACTATTAAGGGCGTAAAACGGGATGAAAATGGTACCTACCAAATGGCCGCAGCTAGAATGATGAAATTCGGTGCGTACATCTCTCTAGGTGCGCAGACACGTAAAATAAAGAGATTTTAGAATGTTGTACTCCTAAGGGCGTAAAACGGGAAAAAGGGATAGAAATGGTACCAACCAAATGGCCGCAGCTAGAATTATGGAATTCGGTGCATTCATTCCTCTGACTGCATAGACACTTTAAATAGAGAATTTTAGAAAGTTGTACTCTTAAGAGGGTAAAATGAAAAAAGGGGATAAAAATGGACAATGGATAGACACACAAAATAAAAAGATTTTTCCAAATTTGTACTTCTTTACTTTTACGGCAAAAATTGGTTGTATCATAAAATTACGTCACCTTGCACTGTGTACGTAAGGTATAGAGTTACAAGCCGACCCATAATTATCGGCGGCGGCGGCAATACTCAAAATGGGTCGTCGGCGGCGGCTGATTTGCCTGCTCGTTCTGTCATTCGATCACCCATAATTATTTGACAATTTTGGGAAAATAGAAGGAACAATTTGTATTGGGTTTTAATACATTTTCTTTTATTTTTTGGCAAGTCGTTTAATATTTGTTATATTGTAATATTCCCATAATTTAGTATTATTATCCCATACAATTATTTTTTGGTAGTGGGAATCCATTCCAAAAATTTATAATAATATAAAAAATTATAATTTATAATATGGATGAATTTAAGAAATATTTTTGCAATTACAGCTTTTCATGTGAGGCATATTTGACCAGACATCTTGAATATCCTTCCAAAGATTGATAAAACTCTACCTATGTACTTTGACACAAGAAATAAGCACAATAGAGGAGCTGTTGTTTATTGCTTTTCAAAGTATCACAATCAATATACAGTCATTATACTTTGTATTGGTGGGATACCACATTAGAAGGTTGTCTAAGTCGACAGTAGTATTTTCTTTTGTAATTTGTAGTGGGCTGTCTATTTTGGTAGTAAGATTTGACTGAGTTAGAACTCCGTCAAATCTCGGCGGCGTGGTTTAAGTCGATGAAATCGGCGGCGTAGTTGAAGTCGATGTGAGCCGATGAACACGGCGGCGGCGCGGCTCGTGCAGAAACATGCGGATTGTCGGCTTAAATTCGGTCGGCCTGTATCTCTGGTAATTGATTTTCAAAATTTGTACTTTTTGAATTAAAATAGGAGGAAAATACAACCAACTGCAACCACTATCTACAAATATTTATGGTATTTAAGCTTTTTAGAAGATTTCTGTGTTATATTTACTTTTTGAATTGACTTGAAGTATTATTTCGATATATAGTATAAACGTATTGGTAGCCTTGCCTTGTAAGCGTGGTTTGAAATAATAAAAATATTATATTTATTTATACAATTATATTTTCAATATTTTTTATTTGGCATTTTCCCCTAATGTTACTGCACTTTTACGAAATTCGAAAGCCTTTGTGGAATGCAATCCATGGTGGAGAGTATATAAAATTCGACCTGGCCGAACTTAACGCCGTTTTTACTTGTTTTCTTTTCAAAATATATAATAATTTATATATTCTAGGCTTGAACGCTAAGTCTAACATTTGTTTGTGCCACATATAAAGTTGATTATAATAAATATTTGAGAATATATAATTTTGGAAAAAATGTATCTTTATACCAACACTCTTTGGCGTTGCTTCAAAAGTCTTCAAAGAATGTAAACTAAACGCCTTCCGAACACTGTGAACAGGGAACACACCCACTTCTGTTGCACATTGTCTGTTGTCTGAGAGTTGTAAAAAATGCATCCCTTTCTACATATATATGTGTTCACAATATCATGTGACCCCTTGTACACATACATACATACCGACATACTCATGCATATAAAAATGTATGTATGTGCATATTTTGTTACTTTCTCTATTCATGTAGTCCATATTACCGATGTTATTGCTACTGCTGCTGCTGCCGCCGTATGTTGTTGTTGTTGTCCTTATTTATTATTGTTTCCATTCCGGCAACAAGAACAGGAGCAGCAGCAACACCACCAGCATAGGCAGCAGCAACAACCCCAACCCCGGCTCATGCAGCAACGTAATGTTAGCCTGGTTTTGGGGGAGTCGAGAGTGTAAATGTTGACTGATTACAGGACATTTTTACCAGAGCCATAATTGTGGTTAAGTGCAGGTTTATTACTTGAAAATTACATTGTAGCCGGTAAAAGGGGCGCAGGGGGGGAAATTCCACAAAGAACAAAGGAACGCCTAGAATTTGCAATGTGCTTGCGAAAGTGTGAGTGCGTGTGTGTGTCTTCTACTTCTCTCTTTTTTGCAGTGTTTTATTATTAATTTCAAATTCCCTTTGTTCGGCCTCCTGTAGAGTTTTGTTTTTGCCAAGGATTATGTACTGAAAGGCCAGTTTCTAATGGAAATCTGATAAAGAGCTCTGTGCTTTAAAGGAAAACAACGCAAACAGGGGGAATTAAAATTATATTAAAAAAGAATTTGCCAGCAGACATACATACACATGTAGATTAGGAGTAAAGGACATGAGAAAATATGAATTAACTTTTAAGCTTGTGGGAGGGGGGATTAGACCACAGAATGTGAAGGATAAGAGCTAATCAAAAATAGCATAACATTTGTTTTTCAAGAGATTTCACATTGGTTTCTTAGTCAGTTTTCCTGATAACTTTAAAGAGGACCTTAGTGTCCATCAGCAAAATTGATTTGTTATTGTTACAGGTTGATCATAATTCCACCAAAAAAGTTATTCTAAGCCAAGAGTAAAGATTTATATATTTAGTTTTCGTCTGTTTATTTAGGTCGATATCTGATTTGAACTGGAATACTGTCCTAGCTCTAGACGTTTTTGCATCATCATTATGAAAAAGTAAAGATTTATATTTTAACATTTTACAAAAGTGAAAAATAAAACAAGGAAAGAAAGGCTAAAGTCCCTGCATATATACATCGCTTCGATTACTAAACCCAGGTATTTCATGGGAGCAATTTTATGTAGTTCATATGAATTATACTATAAATTCATATTTAGTCAAATTTAATGAATATGGTAAATAATGAAGTAATTGATCCAGTTTTCCAGCAGATATTCCGAGTAAAGTAAATATAACATGATATGGAAAAATTGATCAATATCCAATGATAAATACAGATTATACAGTGGTAATAGGATGAATCGGACTGACATTTGAAGGGGACCTATAACAACACTTGAGGCCTCTGCAAAAACATGCGCCAATATATTTCTCATTCACGGTAGGTATTCCTAGTTGAAACATATAATGATCTGCAAAAATTGATGAAGATACGATTTAAGATGTAGTTGCTGGAGCTGTAATAGATCAGAGTGTGCACCTTTTGGGTTATACCAAAGTATGGACATATGGGCATCTCCCAAACAAGTAAGGAAAGGCTAAAGACGGGCGGACTTTCTATTTCATTATAATTCAATTCGGTAAAAAAGTGAAATCGGGAAGGATTTTTGCATCCTGTAAATGTATGTGTTTGACAAAAAATGTTAAATCGGGAGCGACATTTGTATGGGGGCTATATCTAAATCTGAACCGATCTTACCCACTTTCAGCATAGGTGTTTCTAGTTCGATTATAAAATGTTGTGCCAATTTGATAGAAAATCGAGTACAATATGTGGTTTCTGAAGCGGAAAAAGTGAAATCGGGAGCGACATTTGTATGGGGGCTATATCTAAATCTGAACCGATTTCCTCCAAATTCAATACCGATGGTCCTTGGCCAGAAAACTTCTGCCAAGTTTCATGACAATCGGACAACAATTGCGACCTGTAGAGTGCGAACAAACTTATTTAAATCGACTCAGCTGGTGATTCTAAGCCGATCGGTATACTTAAAGGTGGGTCTAGCTCGATTATTTCTTGGTGTTACAAACATTTGGCGCGAAACTAGCTTACAATACCCTAGCCCACGAAGTGGTGTAGGGTATAAAAACATTGATGTATCATATCATTAAAATAATGCTCTGGATTAAATACCTCTCCAAAATTGCCAATTTTTCAAAATTAGCAACAATTCTCAAATAGCAATGCACCAATATTATTATTATTCCAAAATTTCGACTTCATTGATTGAAATTTGCAAACAACATTCCTAATAAGCATATTCAAAAAGATTTTGCTTATATCGCGGCTAAATTTAGCTGTGGATGCATTTAAAGTTCATAAATGCTGAAATAGTTGAAAATTTCATCATAATAGAGGTTATTTTATTGGTATGTATCTTATAAACCATGTATCGTATTAGAATTTCGTTTAGTTCTTAGAAAACAGGAGCTCTATAGGTTTACTTTTGCATTTAAAAAGGTGTGATTACGTTTTTGCATTCCTCTCCAGAAAGTGGTTTACCTAAATGTTGTATTTATTTAGTATTGTTAATTTTCTACAGTATAAAACTATATTCGCGAGGCCTCTGCATTTACAAATATTGTTAAACTATTGTCTTATTTATTCATTTTAAAAATAATTTTCTGCTTATAGCTGCAAACATAGACTGAAATGATAAAACCATCTAAGCCAAAAATGTAGCAATACTATAAAATTTATTTAAAGTAAACTTTAGGGATATATGGTTTTATGGCGTGTAAATATTGGGTCGATATTAATCTAAAGTTATTTAGAAAGTTGTAAGTGCAACTACCAACGCCCAAATAAAATTTTTAGTTTTTTTTTACAATTTTCGATATTTTCGTGGTTTTTGAACAAAAAAGGGTTATTGATCTAATGTGTGCGAAATTTCAAGGTCATAGCTCTTTATTCCTTTTATTTTTTGCCGCAGTTTGTATTAAAATATTCCACTGTGCGTGGCACAGACAATTTTCTTTTAATTGTAGACTCAAATAAAATCACTGGCAATGATTTGTATTAATCCATATATGGCGGACCCTATCTAACGTTTTTTTTTTCAACTATTCAACCGTTGGACTATTATTTGTGGGGAGCCGAGGCAGCCATTTGAATGAAATTATTTTCCATTATTAACCGGAAGGATTGTACTTTCAAATAAAAAACGAAATTTGAGAAAATATTCAGTAGTTTTTTTATAGTATTTTCAAAAAAAAAATTATTTCGCGAACCCTTTAATAAAATTTAAGACGTTTTTCATTTTGTATTACATGGGAGGTTGTGTGGTTGTGGGTGGATTTAAACAAAAACTTGTTTCAATCTAATTAGGCAATATAAGGGATGTTTGCGAAATTTCAAGGTTCTAGTTCTATTCCATCTAATTTTTGCCACAGCTTGTATGAAAGTATTCCACTGTGCATCGCCCTGCCGAGTTGTTATCGGAGCCAGTAATTGTTCACTGGATTTACATAGCCGTTTATTTTTATGTACGGACTGATTGGGTGGACGTCCTCTGAGAAAACGTGCTACTTGGATCTCCTGAAAAGGGCGCAGAGAATGAATTTAGCATAAGCGAAGCCATAAGGTCAACTACTACGGAAGATTTTCAGATTCTGCCCCATCAATTTTGCCGCTTGATATTGAAAACAAACATACGGCAGCTAGAGGAATAATAAGACTTAATTGCCTTTCCCTTTGGACCATCAGAATTTCTCGTCAATGGCCGTCGCTGTTATATAGGGTGGACTAAATCATGTCGGTGGCTCGGTTTAACTAGACTGGCGTGTTCAATTCGGTGAACAAATTGACAATGGGAAGGTTTTTTGTATCCTGTAAATGTATGTGTTTGACTAAAAATGTTAAATCGGAAAGGACATTTGTATGAGGATATATTGAAACCTGGAACGAAATAGATGAAATATAAAGTGTATAGTTTGTCCAAAATCGGTTAAACTTTTGGGAGCAACATTTGTATTTGGGCTATATTTAAATCTGAGCCGATCTTACCCACTTTCACCATAGTTTTGTTTAGTTGGACTATAAGATGTTGTGCCAAATTTAAAGAAAATCGAGTACAATATGTGCCATTTAAAGCGGAAAAAGTCAAATCGAGAGCGACATTTATATGGGGGCTATATCTAAATCTGATCCGATCTTACCCAATTTCAGCATAGGTGTTCCTAGTAAGATTATAAGATGTTATGCCAAATTTAAAGAATATCGGGTACAATACGTGGTTTCTAGAGCGGAAAATGTCAAATCGAGAGTGACATTTATATGGGGGCTATATCTAAATCTGAACCGATCTTACCCAATTTCTGGATAGGTGTTTCTAGTTAGATTATAACATGTTGTGCCAAATTTAAAGAAAATCGAGCACAATATGTGGGTTCTAGAGCGGAAAATTTCAAATCGGGAGCGACATTTGTATGGGGGCTATATCTAAATCTGAACCGATTTGACCTATTTTCACCATAGATGTTCCTAGTTTCAATATAAGATGTTTTGCCAAATCTAAAGACAATCTGGTACATAATGTAGTTTCTAGAGCGGAAAAAAGTCAAATTGGGAGCGAAATTTGTATGGGAGCTATATATAAATCTGAACCGATTTAATCCATTTTCAACACAGGTGTTTCTATTTGAAATATAAGATGTTTTGCCAATTTTAAAGAAAATCTGTTGTAATATGTGGTATCTAGAGTGAAAAGAGTCAAGTGGGGAGTGAAATTCGTATGGGGGCTATATCTAAATCTGAACCGTTTTTTTTCAAATTAAATAGCGCTCGTCCTTGTCCCGAAAAACTTAATTGTGCAAAGTTTCATTTAGTTATGTCTACAATTGCGACCTGTATCGTGTTTACAAGAGTAGATGGACAGACGGACGGACATTGCTACATCGACTCAAAAAGTGATTCTAAGTCGATCGGTATACTTAACAATGGGTCTATCTCGTTTCCTTTTGGGTGTTACAAACAAATGCACAAAGACATAATACTCTCGTGGAGTGTATAAAAAGGGGCCCATTTTAGCAAACAATACAAATTTAGGTACATATGTTCCCCAAATTTCTAAATATTTGGAAAAAATTGTTGGGAAAATGCCAATTCCAAAATTTCTATAAAATGTCTCTTTTTATACCCCAACTCTACAAAGTAGGAGTGAACAGAATGCTACCAGTTTGGTGGAACTGTTGATCTCCCCTAGACGGAGACAATTTATAAAAACAACACAAACTATGGTCCTAACTAACTAAGATCCAAAGTATGTTGGTACGACTTTTTAATTTGTTTGAGCCATGCCCGTCTGGCTGGCTGGTGATCACGATAACTGTCGAAAGAAGCTAAGGCTGAATTGATACCTTAGCTTCTTTCGACAGTTTTGTACATGGTAATATTTTTCCCAAACTTAGTATAATTTCAAAGATGGGCGAAATTGCCACGTCCACACAAATGATCCTTATCCACATGTTAAATAAAAACCAATGATACTTCCACACGGATAGTCGGAATTAGCTATAATTTGGTATACCTCCATGCAAATCACCCTAACCCCCCTAAAATTAAAGCTTGTATAACTTATATACGGATGATCGGAATTCTCTGAAATTTGACCTTTGGTAATGATTTTGTGGATGTTTCGTACACGTGGAATATGGGCGATATTGACACACCTCTTCTGGTACCTCCCACAAAAAGTAGCATAAAATAAAACTGATATACGGATAGTCGAAAGCATTTGCAACTTGATATTTTAACATGTTTTTATAATCACATTAAACCTAAAAAATATTTACGCTTTAGTCACGCCCCTTTTAGTACCTCCCACACAATTGTCTCTACCCTAGGTAAAATTAAATCCTGCATAACTCCTATACCGGCGCCTGAAATTTACAATTATTGAAATTTTACAATTATTTACAAATGTGGAAGCTAGGTCCAATTCTCATAAACTTCTAGTACCTTCCACACACACAATCCGGCGCTAAGTAAAATCTAAATCCTTCCATAGACATGATCTCTGAGAGTGAGGGTATATTTAAGCCGGTTTAACCGACTGAAACTTACTTACTTGTTTCAAAGTTTTTCAAAGTGACAGCTAACATTTCATATTTCTATTTTGTAAAAAGTGTTATGAAAAATAAATAGAAGGAATCAATACCTTTCGAATGACGCCTAAATGATGAATATCCATTTTTGTGAAATAATTTAATACGATTAGACTTATAAGCTGTCCTTGATGTAATGCGGTCTTGCAAATAATCATTTTTTCTTTATGATTCTGAAACAATATTAAAATTAAAAAATACTCATACAGTTCCATTATGATTATGTGAAACTGTATTAGTAGAGGCAGCAGTATAGTCCCCTTGTGGTACCACCACCACAGTCTCCATCTATATTCAACATAAATATAAATGTCTACTCTGCAAATAAATATTTCCTGCGGTAACATGATTATGGAGTTAGCAAGTCTTTAATGGAAACTCTAATGTCTTCGCTTACATTCGCCTAACATTATTCCACCCTCACACATATGTATCTGTCTATTTATCCGCCCTTCCATGATCTTCTTACTTGATTGCATTTGGGACGCTCTGATTATTCAGCCAGTTTGCCAGTCATTTCATTTCTTACCTCCTCCCCCAGTTTGTCTATTTATTATGTTTGTGTTTTTCTCGTTCTCGGTTGTTTTTTTTTTCTTCTCAGTTTCCTTCTCTTGTATTTTGTTCCCATTCCGCAGACATTTTAATTTCATTAATTAATATTACTCATATGCCAAAGAGTTCAAGGGAATTTAATTTATCATTTAACGGCAAACAACCAAACAAACGCACAGTGGGCTGTTGGGGGGGTGATGGGAGGATGTGTGTGCTATGGCAAAATAAAGTCATAAATCTTATTTACAATTTGCTAAAGTAAATTGCTGTCTCATAATACTTAAAGCACAGCAAGATTTTTGGTAACGACACATGCATCCATACACACAGCCATACGCAAATACCTACACACACTCACTTACCAATGAACAGAGACTCCGCCACCTTTCACATACATTCCCACCCATTCTGAAGCATCTCTCACCACTCAAACAGGATATGCCAAAAACACACGCAGGGAACGTTTTATAAATTTTCCTACAACGCACGTACCCAGTGTCATGATGTGTTCGCGTATCCTGCGCGCATATCCTGCCTGTGTGTGTGTGAGTGCGTTTGTGTGTGTTCTGTGAAACTAAAGTTGGCACAAATGCCAATAAACACAATATTTCCATCAAATTAATGGTTTTAAGTGAATTTAACAACTAAGAATGCACAAAATTTACGTTCAGCTCAGCGTTTTTGCCGTTGAAAAGAATATTGCCATTTTTACATCCTCCGGTTCATTTCGATAATTTGGGGTATTATGAGTGAAGGTATCGTTTATGGGTTTATAAGATGAAGACAAATTTAATACGTATAAACGGGGTTTTTGTCACGTTGTAAAGGCTTACAACAGATGACACACAATGGCTGCAAATAATATGAAAAGGCTATTGAGGTATTCATATTAAACTAAAATTTTTAAATTTAATTTTTGTGTCAATCCCATAGCCATAAAAGAAGAAGTAACATCTTTCGTTTCGTAAAACATAGTGAGATTTCTTGATGTTTTCTATCTTCTATATATATAAAAGAGATTGGTGTTAGTTACTACGCTTATAACTCAAGAACACATGAACCTATTTCGATGATTCGCATTGGTCGCCGGCCAAACAAGACGAATACCAAAAAGAATTCCCGAAATATCCACGATTTGTATGGAGTGATTTTACGATGCCATCTTCATGATAAATGCGGTGCATTGAAGTTCACTGTAAAAACGCCTGGATTGTGCTATATCGGTGGCAAGGTTAAATTACCACCATTATCTTTACCACCAGGGCCACTGCATTCTTTGCTTTATGGCGAAAAACCAGAATCATTTCAATATAACGGATGCTTTCAAATGACTTCATTTGGAGCAGATATTGCTGATGAATGCAGATTCAATACAAGAAGGTCGGCGCAATGAAATCACCAAGAAGGTCAGTGCAATGAATTTTTACTCGTACCGTTTGATGATTTCGAGAAACGGAGCGCCGATTTGGCGTATATTCTCATTTCCCATTTACGAACGCTATCCGACGAGTTTATTACACTGCAGCAAATACTGCTCAACGTGCTCTAAACCCACCAGCGACAACATTGACCAGTTTCTTCTCGAAAATTTCAACGTCGAAAGCAAGACGATGTAGTTCCTGGTCATTCGGATTTGCGTTCTACTGAAGCTCTTGGCCGTATATATACAGTTCATCCAAAGAATGATGAATACTTTTACTCATCATTTGAGTCACTTCGAAATATCCATGGTGTAGTGTTGCCAACATTTCGTGATGCGTGCCAGGAGCTCAATTTTCTTGAAAACTATACGCATTGGGATACGAACACTGTTTCTGCATTCCCAAGTAAAATACGCATATTATTTGCGATCATTTTTTCCACATGCTTTCCATCAAATCCACGTGAATTGTGGGACAAGTACATGGATGACATGTCAGAAGACATTTTGCATCGAGTTCGTGTCCATTCAGAGAATCCCCATATTGAGATGATGGCTTTGTTTTTGATAGAAGGCATGTATTACCTCATGTGCAGCAGTTTGTTACGAATGCCATTGCCAGACCATACCACCCTTTCGAACTAGAATTGCAGCGTGAACGTGAATGCGACACAAACGCATTAAGCCAATTGGCTCCAACAAATGGCAAAGAACAAGGATGTGGATCACATAAACTGAACAATTCAAAATCAAATCGTTGGTTCACTGCATTCCTTCAAATCTATCGACTGTGTAACAAACGAAGACGAAGCAAGCAACTATCCAACTGAGATTTTGAATTCATTGGATGTGCCTGCATTGCCACCGCACAGTTTACAATTTAAGGTTGTTTTAGTTGTCATCATTCTTTGCAATATCAATCAAACAAAATTATGCACCGGTACGCGTTTAGTGTTCCCTTTAGGCATTCCTTGTGGAAATGAGTCATGATCTGCAAAATTTTATAATGATCCGATGTAAGATATAGGTTCTGAAGCGGTAATAGTGTTAAATGGGGTGACCATTTGTACGGGGATTGTACCAAAATATGGACACATTTATTTGACTTTCATAGTAGGTATTCCAAGTTAGAACATGATCTGCAAAATTTGAAAAACTCCAGATGTAAAATGTTGCTCCTAGAGGGGTAATTTCATTATTATAGGTGCTGCCATTTGGTTGGTACCATTTTAATCCTTTCTCACAGTTTACATCTTAAAAGACCTAATGTGAAAAAAAAACGTTTATATTTTTGTGTTTCTAGCTGTTGTCGTTTGAAAGGTATATATGTTATCCCTCTTTGGCTCATTTCACCCTTTACAAATAAGTACCACTTTGTGGTGCATGCTATAAAGGGGAATGCAAATTTAAGCAGATATTGAAAAAGAAGTAAGGAAAGGCTAAAGAGGGCGGAGTCGACTATATGATACCGTCCACTTTCTACCCCATTACAATTGAATTCGGGGGAAAAGTGATATCGGGAACTATTATGCGGCCTATAGAGTGGAAAAAATTCAAATTAAGATCGAAATTTGGATGAGAGCTATATCTAAATCTGAACCAATCTTACCCACTTTCACCATAGATGTTTCTAGTTAAATTATAAGGTACACCCGAACCTATATCAGCCACCCGAGCTATATCAGACACCCTGTATTTAATTTAAATCATGTGTAAATTATGAGCCATCCTTTACAAACAATTTCAAATTGCCGGGAAGTAATATCAATGGGCAATTCTCTATACAAGCTCTTGGTGGCGTATGAGTTATGTTTATTGAAGATAATGTTCATCATACGCACAATCATTAGACAGTTCGCACCCTTTTTACTTTGTCTTCCAAATTGTATATCGAAAATCACTCATATTCGCCAGAAAATAAAATCGAGATTTAACATCATATTTAGGAACTAATGTAAGAAGTTTTATTTTAACATTTATTTCTAATGTTGTATATATTTCGCCTTGAAAATCAGAAAATTCATAGGCGGAAATACAATAAATATCAATAATTTTCAATTGGATTTTTTTAACGAAAAAATATTATTTTTTTTATATATTTTAAAAAATATAATCCTTCACAAAAATCGCACTCTGGGGACTGGTTGAATAAGACCTCTTCCTTAAAATATGGAAAATTTCAAAATTGCGTTTTTTTAAACAAAAATTTCTTTTGTCGTAAGGTATTGAAAAATCATTCCAATTTTCTTCAAAATATTCAACTTTCAAAAATTTCATATAGAATTCTTCCTTCGTTAGGAGAAATTTGGTGGCAAAGTAGCAATTGCCTAAAAAGATTTGAACTTTTGTAATTACAATTTTGAAACACTACTACACTATGTGATGGCATCAAATGTTGCGATATTTCACACAGAAACAGTTTGTTAGGAAAAATTGCCAAAGTATTGATAAAAATTGTTTCTTATTCGTTTTTTTACAAAAATAGAAAAAACAAGTAAGGAAAGGCTAAAGTCGGGCGGGGCCGACTATATAATACCCTACACCACTCCCTGCGTATGTACCTCGCTTTGATTACTAAACAAAGGTATTTCATGGGAGCAATTTTATGTAGTTCATACAAATTATATAAATTATATTCATATAATTTATATGCTATAAATTCATCTTTAGTCAAATTTTACGAATATGGTAAATAATATGGTAATTGAACTAATTGTCCGACAGACAAATACAAATTATACAGTAGTATACCAAAGTCATTTCAAAGTATGGACATATAGACGTCACCCAAACAATTCTCATTGCAATTCAATTCGGGAAAAAAGTGAAATCGGGAAGGATTTTTGCATCCTGTAAATGTATGTGTTTGACAAAAAATGTTAAATCGGAAAGGACATTTGTATGGGGGTATATTGAAACCTGGAACGATGTGACCCGCTTTCACCATGTCTGTTTATTGGTGAAATATAATATGTAAAATTTGGCCAAAATCGGTTAAACATTCCGGAGCGACATATGTATGGGGGCTATATCTAAATCTGAACCGATCTTACCCACTTTCACCATTGGTTTTTTAGTTGGATTATAAGATGTTGTGCCGATTTTAAAGAAAAACGGGACAATATCTGGATTTTAGAGCGGAAAAAGTCAAATCGGGAGCGACATTTGTATGGGGGCTATATCTAAATCTGAACCGATCATACCCACTTTCAGCATAGGTGTTTCTAGTTCGATTATAAAATGTTGTGCCAATTTTAAAGAAAATCGGGTACAATATGTGGTTTCTAAAGCGGAAAAAGTGAATTCGGGAGCGACATTTGTATGGGGGCTATATCTAAATCTGAACCGATCTTACCCAATTTTTGCATACGTGTTTCTAGTTGCATTATAAGATGTTCTGCAAAATGTAAAGAAAATCGGGTACAATATGTCTTTTCTAGAGCGGAAAATGTCAAATCGGGAGCGACATTTGTATGGGGGCTATATCTAAATCTGAACCGATCTTACCCAATTTTTGCATACGTGTTTCTAGTTGGATTATAAGATGTTCTGCAAAATTTAAAGAAAACCGAGTACAATATGTCGTTTCTAGAGCGGAAAATGTCAAATCGGGAGCGACATTTGTATGGGGGCTATATCTAAATCTGAACCGATCTTACCCACTTTCACCATAGGGTTTTTTGTTGGATTATAAGATGTTGTGCCAATTTTAAAGAAAAACGGGTACAATGTGTGGATTTTAGAGCGGAAAAAGTGAAATCGGAAGCGACATTTGTATGGGGGCTATATCTAAATCTGAACCGATCTTACCCAATTTTTGCATACGTATTTCTAGTTGGATTATAAGATGTTCTGCAAAATTTAAAGAAAATCGGGTACAATATGTCGTTTCTAGAGCGGAAAATGTCAAATCGGGAGCGACATTTGTATGGGGGCTATATCTAAATCTGAACCGATCTTACCCAATTTTTGCATACGTGTTTCTAGTTGGATTATAAGATGTTCTGCAAAATTTAAAGAAAATCGGTTACAACATGTAGTTTCTAGAGCGGAAAAAGTGAAATCGGGAGCGACATTTGTAAGGGGGCTATATCTAAATCTGAACCGATCTTACCCACTTTCACCATAGGGTTTTTTGTTGGATTATAAGATGTTGTGCCAATTTTAAAGAAAAACGGGTACAATGTGTGGATTTTAGAGCGGAAAAAGTGAAATCGGAAGCGACATTTGTATGGGGGCTATATCTAAATCTGAACCGATCTTACCCAATTTTTGCATACGTATTTCTAGTTGGATTATAAGATGTTCTGCAAAATTTAAAGAAAATCGGGTACAATATGTCGTTTCTAGAGCGGAAAATGTCAAATCGGGAGCGACATTTGTATGGGGGCTATATCTAAATCTGAACCGATCTTACCCAATTTGTGCATAGGTGTTTCTAGTTGGATTATAAGATGGTGTGCCAAATTTAAAGAAAATCGGGTGCTATATGTGCTTTATAGGGCGGAAAAAATCAAATCTGGAGCGACATTTGTATGGGGGCTATATCTAAATCTGAACCGATTTCCTCCAAATTCAATACCGATGGTCATTGGGCAGAAAAAATGACTTCTGCCAAGTTTCATGACAATCGGACAACAATTGCGACCTGTAGAGTGCGAACAAGCTTAGATGGACAGCAGACGGACAGACGGACAGACAGACATCGTTAAATCGACTCAGCTGGTGTTTCTAAGCCGATCGGTATACTTAAAGGTGGGTCTAGCTCGATTATTTCTTGGTGTTACAAACATTTGGGGCGAAACTAACTTATAATACCCTAGACCACGAAGTGGTGTAGGGTATAAAAATCGTGAAATATTTTGATTTATTTTTAATATTTGCTTTGAACTGGAAGGTTATAATGGATTTCCCGTAAAAAGAATTAAAAAATCATTTTTTTTAATTTACATTAAAACCCCATTGAAAACAGAAACAAATATATTTTCTAATAATCCAAATCTAAATGAAGAAAATCGAACCTAGTCCAACAAAAATCAGACTTATATTAAATATTTGTACTATAATATTGAGAATATTAGGTGCCTTCGACGAATTTTAATTTTAATAAAAAAATTAAAAAATTGCATTAAAAAAACATCATAATATCGTTTTTGATATATCAGAAATAGACCGAAATCGCAAAATGTTATATAAAACTCGGAGGCAAAATGGTTATTAATCGGCTTCGGCCAATACGGGTAAGCGGCCAATAATCGACCTTTGGTGAAAAATGTCGTTTGGTCGAAGTTGAATATTTATGACTCTTAATAAGTAAATAAATTTCGATTCCTAAACTAATGACCTCCTTCGATTTCAATTATTGTTACACTAGAAGTAGCCTAATGTGTTTGCTTGTTTGGACATATTCATTATAGGCAATGTTTCCTTCGTTGGAATGCTATTAAAAAGTCAATTAAAAATAAAAACATAGCAAATAAAATGTTAAATATAAATTAAAATATTTTTCTTATTTTCTATGCATTTCTTGATTTAAAAATCAATTTCTCTCAATATGTTTGCAAATAACCAACCGTTGATACGTCAACATGAAATTCGCCACATTTGATGTTATCGGACTTATACTCCCAATTTGATAGAACAGCTACATATAAGCCCAATAGACCGAAATATTTGTATATGATGTAATATATAAATTTATATGCATCATTCTTGAATTTAAATATCGAACTGAAGATATTCTGTCCCAAAAAGTGGTGGACACAAAGGCAAGGATAATTTTGTTTGGACTTCATTAAAAAGAAATGTTAAAATTAAACTACCCTACAATAATTCCTAAATATTGTAAATCTCGATTTTGTGAAAGGAAATTCGCATTACATTATTTTTCGCGAATCTGGACGATTTTTTGGCGATTTTCTATATAAAATTTGGCGGTCGAGATAAAAAAATAAACTGTCATCCCTACAGTCCAATGATTGTGTGTATGATGAATAGTATCTTCAATAAACATAACTCATACGCCACAAGAGGTTATTTAGAGAATTGCACATTGATTACTTCCAATTTGAAATCGGGTGTAAAGGGTGGCTCAAAATGAACACATGTTTTAATTAAAAACAGGGTGACTGAGAAATGTTGCTACTTTAAGAAGGTCATATAAATAATTTGGTATTTGTTTATTTGAAAATTAATATATATTTATCAAATCTTTTTTAATATTTATATATTTTTTTATTGATTTTAAATTAAATTAGCATGTGGAGCATGTTTGACTTTCATTATTCTTTGCTGCCTGTAAAGTTGCAGCAAGAATTGTCCCCATTCGAATGTATTTCCTTAAATCATCAACATTTTTGGTTGTAATTTGTAAACTTCCTATTTGAAGTAACCCGACAATAAAAAGTCAGTTGTTGTAAATTTAGGACATCTTGTGGGCCAACGAAATGTGGGTTTTCTTTAAATCCGCTTATTCGTTGCAATGCTATCATACAGTCATCTTGTTGAAACGTCACATTGCTGAAAGAGTCTGCAGTGCAGTTCTGTAAAGACATGTTCTTTCAACAGCAACATTCATCAAACATCGTGTTGATATAGATATTCCTTCATTTTTGCTACTACCTCAGAATATAATGAAAATCGTTTTCTGATCAAGAACAATTGTCAATATCTTTATCTAAATCTCAATTAACGTTCATCATATTTAACAAATAAAAAGGCGTTAAGTTCGACCGGGCCGAATCTTATATACCCTCCATCACGGAGTGCATTCCTCAGTATTACCGGTAAATTACAGGCTTTCGACTTTACAAAGAAGTGAAGTATCATATTGTAATATTTTTAATGCGCATTACTATATTTGTCTACTATTTCAAACTATAAGGTATACTTATGCCCACTGTTTTAAAGAAATTTCATTGCTTCATTATTATAATATTAATAGTACTACTATATATAATACTGCAATAGTAATCACAAAGTGAACATGAGGGAGCCATCTTTAAAATTAATTTAAAATATTAATGTATTCTTAATATTAGGTTGTCAGTCGTCATTAGGAAGAAACATTTTTCCTCAGTGCCGATTTCTCCCATATTGGAATGAACACATTTAATTTAATGATTCTACGTACATCCGTTTGCTTGGTAACAATTTTATCCCGTTTTGATCCTAAAGGTACGAATATCGAAAGATATCTTTATTATCTATATTCGTGTCTACGCAGTCACAGCAATGTACACACCGAATTTCACTATCTAACTGTAACCCTTTGATTGGTACCATTTTTATCCCTTTCGCCCCGTTTTCCGCCTAAACAACTGTTAACTTCAGCTGTTAACATCATGAAACTCCCTCTTTTCCATTTGTATCCCTTAGAAGTACAAATTTCGAAAAATCTCTCTATTTTACGTGTCTACGTAATTATATGGATGTCCACACCGAATTTCACGTTTCTATCTGTTTTCGAATTATTGGTACCATTTTTATCCCTTTTTTCCCATTTCACCCGCTAAATCTTTTTTGTACTTTTTGGTGATTACACGTTACTAGAGGAAAAAAAAAATTGCTTAAATAACATTATGTAACAAAATTTTGTTTAAGTGAATTTTTTTGCTGTTTCTCATTGGTTATGTCTCTAAACTGAAGAAAAACTTTAACTGATGTCTGGCTATTCTTTTTTTAAGAAATGACATCGAATTTTAAAATTTTTAAATAGTGCCTTTATTTTTCATGGTACAGATAGATAAGAGTGTGCATAAAAGATTGTTAAACAGCTTAATTTTAATGAAGGTATGCTTTTATATGATAATAAAACGAAAAATACACTTGAATCCTTAAATTCAGGATGCTCTTAATAATACTGTTTGGTTTTTTATGAATTTTAAGACAAATTTTTTTTTCCAATTTTGCACGAAAAAAAAAAATTTTTTGAAAAAGTTTCTGAATATTTCCAAAACTATTCACTTTATCAAAAAACAGTGTAAGAGTAACTTGGAGGTAATGTAGCTGCGGATTCTCGGATTTTTTACTTAATCAAATCGGACAAACTGTTCTTGAGTTATGCTAAAATGTGTGGTGAAACCTCCATCATTTTTAAAATAGCGGTTTATATACTAAAAAAACGTTTAGGTAGAGGAAAGAACACTCATTATATTATATTTATGACCTAATTCATTAGATAAAAGCAAAAAATTCACTTAAACAAACAAAAAGATTTTTTTTGTTACGTAGTGTAATCTAAATATTAGGGGTATTTTCAGTCCTTGTTAGGGAAAATTTTTTCCCTCTGTGCCGTTTTCGCCGACTTTCAATCACAACCGATCTGCAGCCATAAGGCACATTTACGGAAAATGTCAACCTCCTAGCTCATTTCGTTCGGCCGCTATCGTGATTTCAAGACACTAGCGGACAGACGGACATTGCAAAATCGTCTTATAATTTCACAAGGATTCAGAATATATACTTTATGGGTCTCCGATAAATATTTCAAGGTGTTACAAACGGAATGAAAAAGAGAATATACCCCCAGCCTGTAGGTGGAGGGTATAAAAATGACGAATTTTATTACAATGCAACCGCGCGGACAAGTGGGCATAAATTAAAAAAATCGGTTTTATGTCTATTGGTATAATGATTCTATATCCCATCCCCATAGGTATTCTCAACAAATGCACAAAGATATAATTACAAAAAAATACTTATATAGCAATGGGATGACACCCTAGTGATATAGCAGCAGAGTCCTTGGAATTCGTACATCCTTAAAACTCACACTTGTCGCGCTTTAATTTCAATCCATTTTGATTTATGCGCTTGCAGCATTTGTTACTCTTCTTCTCTGTTTCTGTTAAATTTCACTTGTTCATTTTTACTAGCGTACGAACACGGTCGGAATCCTCTGCATTGATAATGCTATCCGGGAATGTCGAACCAGGCTGTGTAAGTGTGTGTGTGTCGATACGAGTGCGAATGTTATGATTTATCGTTACATCTGGTAACATTATCAATTTAATTTATTTTGTTTAACATGATTATTACATTATGATTTTGGTTTTTGTTCTATATGAATGTATGTGAATGCGTGTGAGATATTGTCACACACATACTCGCATGTGTGTGTGTTGTCATACATGTGCGTGAGTATGTTTGTATATTTACACGATGCTGTTGTGTGGCCTTTATGTGGGTTTGTGTTCATAGCTGCGCTGATTATATTTGTGTAAGTGTGTCTGGGTGTGTTTGTGTAATTTGCCATTAACTCTCTTTGTGTGCGTGAACATACACACACGCCCACATCCACACTTACACATGCAGGCATTCATGCTTACATCAAAACAAATAATTTTAAATAATTCAATTTCATATAATTGTCTGTTCACACACACGCATACTTACTCCGCCTCACATCCTCATATACATACATTCATGCTCGGCAAGCGATAGAGTTGCACCCGGTATTACATTATTTTTATTGCCTTTGTTTATGGCCCAAAACATTATTATCATTATTTTGTACAATTATGTTTTCCAAAAATTATCGTAACTTGTTTTATTATCGCAGCATAGCTACAGGGGACTATAGGATAAATAATTAATAAAATTTGGACAACTATGGCCACGTTCGTTGCTTTGTGGAAATTCACACAACCAGCCTAATGGACTAATGTGAAAATCTGTGCAAATTAAATGGTACTTTGTTTCAAAATATGTTTTGGGTTTTGGCTCATTTAATTTCAATATCGCGTAATATTGCCTAATGGTGACTAATATACTGCGACAATGTTATTATGCCATATTTATAATACAGCATTAGTAGTGGGTTTCTCTTAGACGACCCGCCTAAAAATATTATAAATAATAAAAAATATTATATGTATTCATACAAATTATATAAATTATATTCATATAATTTATATGCTATAAATTCATCTTCAGTCAAATTTAACGAGTATGGTAAATAATATGGTAATTGATCTAATTGTCCGACAGACAAATACAAATTATACAGTAGTATACCAAACTCATTTCAAAGTATGGACATCACCCAAACAATTCTCATTGCAATTCAATTCGGTAAAAATTGAAATCGGGAAGGATTTTTGCATCCTGTAAATGTATGTGTTTGACAAAAAATGTTAAATCGGAAAGGACATTTGTATGGGGGTATATTGAAACCAGGAACGATGTGACGCGCTTTCACCATGTCTGTTTATTGGTGAAATATAATATGTAAAATTTGGCCAAAATCGGTTAAACATTCGGGAGCAACATTTGTCTGAGGGCTATATCTAAATCTGAACCGATCATACCCACTTTCAGCATAGGTGTTTCTAGTTCGATTATAAAATGTTGTGCCAATTTTAAAGAAAATCGGGTACAATATGTAGTTTCTAAAGCGGAAAAAGTGAATACGGGAGCGACATTTGTATGGGGGCTATATCTAAATCTGAACCGATCTTACCCAATTTTTGCATACGTGTTTCTAGTTGGATTATAAGATGTTCTGCAAAATTTAAAGAAAACCGAGTACAATATGTCGTTTCTAGAGCGGAAAATGTCAAATCGGGAGCGAAATTTGTATGGGGGCTATATCTAAATCTGAACCGATCCTACGCAATTTTTGCATAGGTGTTTCTAGTTCGATTATAAAATGTTGTGCCAATTTTAAAGAAAATCGGGTACAATATGTGGTTTCTAAAGCGGAAAAAGTGAATTCGGGAGCGACATTTGTATGGGGGCTATATCTAAATCTGAACCGATCTTACCCAATTTTTGCATACGTGTTTCTAGTTTGATTATAAGATGTTTTGCAAAATTTAAAGAAAACCGTTTCTAGAGCGGAAAATGTCAAATCGGGAGCGACATTTGTATGGGGGCTATATCTAAATCTGAACCGATCTTACCCAATTTTTGCATACGTGTTTCTAGTTGGATTATAAGATGTTCTGCAAAATTTAAAGAAAACCGAGTACAATATGTCGTTTCTAGAGCGGAAAATGTCAAATCGGGAGCGACATTTGTATGGGGGCTATATCTAAATCTGAACCGATTTCCTCCAAATTCAATACCAGTGGTCCTTGGCCAGAAAAAATAACTTCTGACAATCGGACAACAATTGCGACCTGTAGAGTGCGAACAAGCTTAGATGGACAGCAGACGGACGGACGGACGGACAGACATCGTTAAAGCGACTCAGCTGGCGATTCTAAGCCGATCCGTATACTTAAAGGTGGGTCTAGCTCAATTATTTCTTGGTGTTACAAACATTTGGCGGAAAACTAACTTATAATACCCTAGACCACGAAGTGGTGTAGGGTATAATAAGATAGGAAAGGCTAAAGTCAGACAGTACTGACTTTGAATACTAAAACTACGTGTTTTAATATCGATGGAACGATTTTATGTGGCCCAAATCAAACGTATGATTTGTATTGTTCTGTGAGTTTATATTTAATGTAATATCGGTGGCTTAATGTTATTTTGGTCCATCCACAATTTTCTCATAATGAAAAAGAAAAACTCGTATAAAGATTTATATTTGCATGTATTTAGATGGTTGTGGATCGCGATTTACAATAAATACAATCGAAATCACTGATAACGACATGCCGGTTATAACGACAAAAAGTTCCAAGTCCCGAATTTGAACCAATACACAAATTAATATTGCTTACAGCAACATTCGGGTTACAACGACGTATTTTTCAGAAAATTTTGTGTTTTGCTATTGCTTGCAACGGCTTAAAAGACCCCCCAACTTGGAAGGACTTAAATTTTACTTAGTGTCGGACTATGAGCGAGGTAGATACTGGACGTTTGTGTCAATTGGGCCCAGCTTCCACATTTGTAAATAATTGTAAAAATATGATCAAATAAGAAGTCATAATGCATTTCAGGCGCCGGTATATGAGTTAGAAAGGATTTAATTTTACCAAGAATAGAGACAATTGTGTGGAGGGTACCAGAAGGGGCGTGGCTAAAACACAAATATTTTGTATGTTTAATGTGATCCTAAAAATATTTTCAAATAAAAAATTGCAAATGATTTTGACTACTGGTATGGAAGCTATATCGGCTTTTTTTAACCAAGGCTTATTCCAATTTGTGTGGGTGCCACCAGAAGGGGTGTGACGATATCCCCCATATTTCAAGTGTTTCAAACGGCCACAAAAGCATTGCCAATTTCAATTTTCAGAGTATTCCGATCATCCATATGTAAGTTATAACAGCTTTAATTTTAGGTAGGTTGGAGTGATTTGTGTGGGAGGTACGAGAAGGGGCATGGCAAAACCGGCCATATTTTTCTCGCTTAAATTACTTATAGAAACTTTATCATATACCAAAATATAGCTAATTCCGAATATCCGGGTGGAAGTTTCATTGGCTTTTATTTAACATTGGAATATGGACCATTTGTGTGGGAGGTACCAGAAGGGGCGTGGCATTTTAAAAAGCAGTACGATAGTTTAGCGCAAGGCTCTTTGAATAATATATAATTTACCAACCCCGATTCGAGTGAACTGAAATATCGCGGTGTTGTCGAAGAACTGGTTGCTATTGATGATCGCGTAAACACCTGCGACTAGTATGACGACGATGACAACATTTTAAAATCCACAGCTGAGGATGAATTCGATGAACCTGGTGAGGATATACATAGGTGAATCGCTCAGGCGTGCTACAAATAGATTAAAAAGCTTTTATTCCTCAAAAATTATCGTAATTAAAATACTTGAATTTAAAACAAAATCAATATATATTAACCTTTTGTATACTTTATCACAAATATGAAATATAACACAGTGCAACACGAAAAAATATAACCATATACGGACAACACTATGTTATGAAAGACCCGTGTCTCCCAGTTTTGCCCAAACACATGCCCTTTTTTAATGTGCCCCCAAAAATTTGGGGCCTCGGTGTCATTTTTGCAAAAAAAAAAAAATCATTTTCTTAGGCTCATATCTTGCAAACCGTTTGGAATTTTGATTTACTCTCTGAGGCAATGTTGTAGCTCTTATATTGAAAGCTAATAGACAATTAAAATCTATATTCTGAAGATCCACATCTAAAACGACTACGATTATAATGGATGGTTTAGAATAATGGTGCTGATCAGGTGATCGCTGTACAGTGATTCAGAATCAAATTACAAAGGCCAAAATTCACAAACATTTCCAAATGTAGTTCAGAATAGATCAATTGATATTCAGAAATTCAGAACTCATCAATTGATTTTCAGAAATTCTATTTCATATTCAGAAATCATCAGTTGAAATTCAGAAATTCTATTTCAAATTCAGAACTTGTCAATTGATTTTCAGAAAGACATACATTCGTTGCGAAAGTTCTGACGAGATGGGGTAGCGCCCATCGAAACTGCGCAGTCAACTTTTAGCTGCAACAATAAAGGTCTCACTTTGCCTTTTTGCTAAGTCTGGGTTCTGCTGAAGACTTCAGCACAACCTTTGGTCTTGAACCAAAATAAATGACAACACATACAACATAACAGACCAACAATACAAACAACATTCAATTTCAAATTCAGAACTTGTCAATTAATTTTCAGAAATTTCATTTCAAACTCGGAACACTTCGTTTGATTTTCAGAAATTTTCATGTGAAATTCAGAAATCATCAATTAAAATTCAGAACTATTCGTTTGGAATTCAGAAGTTATCAAATGTAATTCAGAAGCTCAATTTAAAATTCTACAGAGATTTTGAGACGTCTCAAATTTACTTCCGAATTTCAAATGAAAAGTTCCTAATTTTAATTGATGTGATCTGGGTTTCAAATGACATTTTCTGAATTTTAAATGGAATTTCTGAAAATGAAATGATAATTTCTGAATTTCAAATATAATTTCTGAATTTCAACTGATGAGTTCTGAATGTGGGATAATGTCCTGGCTCTAGACCAGCCCACCTGTTGAAAACTTTCACGGACCAGAAATCATGACAGTGGTAGTGTGCAGCCAAGTACTAAACGTCACCATGCCATTTGTAAATAAATTTGCATTCTATGCAAAATAGTCATGAGCCGGGACAAATCATATATTGATTAGCTTTTAAGTTTGTTTTAACACATTTTTACATTTTTGTTCATTTTTCAGATTTTGAAAATTGAGAAAACGTAATTTCTTTTTTCGACTTTGACACTTTAAGAGATTTTGTACTCAAATTTGTTTTTATGACATATTGTGGTTTCTTAGCTTTATTTTGGCACAAATTTTAATTTAGAAGGATACATTTAATGCAAAAAGTCAGATTATTTCGCTCCCAAACGCGAATTAACAATTTATTTTCATAAACTTTTGAAAAGTAAGTACGCAGCTAGAAAATGGCCAAATTGCATTTTTCCTCAAGCTAAATTTTGTGGATAACGCAATTCATTTGCCGAAGCTATGCCCAGAAAATCGTAATAATACTTGATTTTGACAAATCGAATTAATTCTGCACACAGGTTCGTTCGTGCTGGAGTAAGCATTGACATTTTATACATGAATAGCAATTGAATTCGCCTTAATGGCATTCATTGGCAGGTGAAAATTGGATTCTTTATCCTCATAAATCTATTTTTACAAATAATTGTAGAAATCTTCTGGTATTCTGACTGATCTTATCGATTGAATGATTCTTTGTATACCCTCAGGATGGGGGTATATTCACTTTGTCATTCCATTCCATGTCATTTCCATTCTTTGTCATTTGTAACACCTTGAAAAATTCAACGGAGGCCCCATAAAGTATATATATTCTGGGCCGTGGTAAAATTCTAAGACGATTTAGCCATGTCCGTCTGTCTGTTGAAAGTACGCTAGCTTCTGAATGAAATGAGCTAGGAGGTACAAATTTCTCCTAAATGTGTCATATTTTATCAATATGTCTGCTTGTACTTACTTGATATTGGGTATGCGCATTCCCCCTATAACAAAAACGTGCACCATAAAGTGATTTCTATTCGTAGGGGTTGAAATGGGGCAAAGAGGGATTAAAATAGTACATCTTAAACGACAACAGCTAGAAACACGAAATTTGGTGTGTACATTCATTGAGTATATACATAACATAAAAGTATTTTTTTCAAATTCGCACTTTTAAGGGGTAAAATGGGAATAGAGGAATAAAAATGGTACCAACCAAAAGGTTGCACCTAGAATACTGAAATTCGGTGTATACACCTCTGTTGCGTAGACACGTAAAATAAAGGGATTTTTTAAAATTCCTACTTTTTGGGGTTAAAATGGACAAAGGGGATAAAAATAGTACCAACCAAATGACCGCAGATAGAGTCATAAAATTCGGAGTATACATTCCTCTGAATACGTAGACACGAAAAAAAAGGTTTTTTTCCCAATTCGTACTTTCAGGGGATACAATAGGTACAGAGGGATAAAAATAGTACCAACTAAAAGACTACAGCTAGAATAATTAAATTCGGTGTGTACATCCATCTTATTGAGTAGACACGTAAAATAAAGAGATTTTAGAATGTCGTACTCTTACAGGGGTAAAATGGCAAAAAGGGGATAAAAATGGTACCAACAATAGACACACAAAATAAAAAGATTTTTCTAAATTTGTACTTTTTATTTTCACGGCAAAGATTGGTTGAATCATGAAGTTAGGTTATTTTGCACTTTGTTCGATATGTAAATTTATTATTTATTTACAAATATAGTATTTGCATTTATTTTGGTTTGGCTATTAAAAAAGTATATATATATTCCGGTAATATTACAGCACTTCTACGAAAATCGACAGCCTCTGTGGAATGCAATCCATGGTGGAGGGTATATAAGTTCGGCCCGGCCGAACTTAACGCCTTTTTTACTTGTTATTCTTCAACACATCATTGAGATGTAGATATTTCCATTCTGCTTGGTGGAAATCATTCATTGATCCCCTCCATAAGTCTGGTAATCTAATTGAGGGATTGCTAAATTGAGTGCTACTCCGAAGCTATGGTTACTTTGGTTGTGTCTCATAGGGTTGCTGCTCAAAACGTGTAATTTTTTAGAAAAATAAACATTATTCCTTAATTTTGATCGATGGTCAGAAGAAAAATTGAGATATAACAACGACATTTTTGCATAATATAGAAAAAATGTCTCATTTTTTACCAATAAAATATCCAAGTTCCCAAAGTGGGAAAATATATTCTAAACTTTTTGATTTTTACGAAAATTGTCTCCAATTCATTATTGAGAATTTGAGCAAACAAATTTGTTTTGAATTGAAAAAATCTGCTTTAAGCATGTAAAATTTCGCCAAGATGATTCTTAAGGTGTGTACATGAGACGACGAAAATATGATGAAACTATGATAAATAATAAATTGTTGAGTATAGAATACTCCCACCCAACTTCGTCGTTGCTACAGGCCCATCTTGGGCTATCACACAATGCTAGAGATGTAAATTCTGATGCAGAACGGTATAGATGAAGTATTGTTAAGCTTATGTGTGGTCACCACAGACCCCAACTGAGTGGATTTTAAGGTCACCGGTCCCTTCTTTTCCGAGAAATAATTGAGGTTATCTCGTTTTTATACACTCCACGAGAGTATTATGTATTTGTGCATTTGTTGGTAACACCGAAAAGGAAACGAGTTAGACACATCGTTTATTGTACAGATCGGATTAGAATCACTTTCTGAGTCGACTTAGCAATGTCCGTCTGTCTGTCCGCCTGTCCATCTATTGTTGTAATCAAATTACAGGTCGCAATTATAGTCCGATCTTAACAAAAATTGGCACAAGTAAGTTTTGTGGATCAAGGACGAACGCTATTTAATTTGAGGCAAGTCGGTTCAGATTTAGATATAGCCCCATAAAAATGTCGCTCCCGATTTGACTTTTTCCGCTCTAAAAACTACATATTTTACCCGATATTCTTCAAAATTAGCACAACATCTTATAATACAAGTAGAAACACCTATGCAGAGAGTGGGTAAGATCGGTTCAGATTTAGATATAGCCACCATACAAATGTCGCTCCCGATATGACATTTTCCGCTCTAAAAACCACATATTGTACCCGATATTCTTTAAATTTGGCACAACAGCTTATAATACACTATGCAGAAAGTGGGTAAGATCGGTTCAGATTTAGATATAGCCCCAATACAAATGTTGCTACCGCTTTGACATTTTCCGCCCGGTTTTCTTTTAAATTGGCACAATCTAACTAGAAACACCTATGGAGAATTGGGTAAGATCGGTTCAGATTTAGATATACACTTATTTATATATATACAAATGTTGCTCCCAGATGTTTAACCGATTTTGGCCAAACTTTACATATTATATTTCGCCTATAAACATACAAGTGGTTCACAGCTTTCCATGTTTCAATACCCCCATATAGATGTCCTTTCCGATTTAACATTTTTTGTCAAACACATACATTTACAGGATAGAAAAATCCTTCCCGATTTTACATTTTTTGCCGAATTGAATTGTAATAGGATAGAAAGTTGAGTGTATCATATAGTCGGCTCCGCCCGACTTTAGCCTTTCCTTCCTTGTTCTATTACTTTAAAATTTCATTGTTTCAGATTTGGTGAATCTTTCAATTATTAGTATAAATCCTCTAGTGCGCTTGTCCTTGCTTAAAAAAACTACATTCATAATTTTTTTGTTTATGCCAAGCTAAACAATGCGTCATTAAAATCTTACTCCGCCTTAAGAGTTACCACAATAAGCGGTGATTCATAAATGTCTAAATATGATTTATTGCCTGATCCTGGCGGCAATGTAAGGCCGACTTCAATTATGTAATTTATGTCATTTCCCTTCCCACTCGCGAGTAATCAGGCGAGAAAAAATCGCCTTCCAGCTCTATTCAAATGATAATTACTCGGGATAACATCTAAACCTTAATTATGTCTGTCTCTAGTTAGCCCATCAATAACGTTTTCTTGCCACAACCACATATAGCTGTACAGCATTTGCCTTTAAATGCTAAACCTTGCCGTTGCCAGAAGAACAGCGGGCACGTTTTCAATGAATCCATAATTAAACCACACTTCCACATGCACCCACCTCCTGCACGAGTGTGTGTCACTACGCGTCGCATGTGTTTGTGAGTGATTTAATTTAAGCCGTTGTTCATATACACGCGAGCGAGAACCTAGTCGATTTCGGAACTTTGCAATCAAACAGAAATCCATGCTGTGGTGGTCCATCCAGGACTAACGCACCCATCACCACCTCCTTTGCAATCTGTTTGTCCATCAAATGCATGAATATTGAAATTAAACACAGGCCTGTTACCAATACACCCACGATTCACCCGCATAAGTTATGGATGTATTGGACGGACCGGGGTGGGGTGGCGATGGTACATTCGACTACAAAAACCATAAAATGTCACTCAAGTTTTGTACAATTGAAAAAAAATTTGGGGATGGGTGGTGGAAACAACAGTCTACCAAAATCTGTTTGTAGTTTGCATTGGAAAAAGTCAAATAAATAAATAAATTGTTATTGATGAAAAAATGAGTTCTTGAATATTTTCAGCGAAGGTGCATTTTTATTGTATGTATTGGTGGAATGATTTAGGGTGGTGCGAATAACATTCTGAATGAACCACATCACTCAAAATTGTCTGTTATATCCAGGCTGATTGAGATATTTAATTAGATCGTTAATATCAGCTTTCGATATCTAGTCAACGAAGTGAAGCAATTGTCGAGGGTCCTGTGTCATGAGCTTATTAGAGCTGGGCAGTATAATAAGAAGAGCACGACTCTCCTCTTCATTGCATTTTTTCCCTAACAAGGATCGTAAATAACGGAACTTTTTATATCATCCACATCCAGGATGGGGGTATATTAAGTTTGTTATTCCGTTTATAACACCTTGAAATATCGACCTGAGACCCTGTAAAGTATATAAGTACGTCATACAATTCTAAGACGATCTAGCCATGTTCGCCCGTCCGTCTGTTGATAGCACGCTAGCATCTAAATGAAAGGAACTATGACGTTCAAATTTTGCATGAACACGTCTTATAGTTGTATATCGGCTGGGATTGCAAATGGGGGAAATCGGTCCACAGGAAAAAAATTTTCTCTCACAAGGACTGAGGACAAAAGGTGATTGATGGATGAGTCACTTAGCCAGGATTTATTGGCCATTTCCAAATGGGGTCAAGTGAATAGAGTGGATTTTAATGCACGTAAGACCCAGTGTTCCTTGTTGTCTCACAAGCGATTCACTGATACAATGGTGTCGTCGATTTCTATGAACGGTGTAGATATTGAGCAATCGGACACTCTTGATGTTCATTGGACCAAACATGTATATGATGTGTCGAAAGAAGCATTCAAGTGTCTTGGCTTTTTAAAGCGGTGTAAGAAATTCTTCACTCCCTCCGATCTTCTCAATATCTACATTACGTACATTAGACCTAAAATGGCATACAACTCCCATATACGATCGGGTGCTAAAAGATCTTCCTTGGAGCTACTCGACCGTGTTCACAGGAGGGCGATGGTGTTGATAGGTGACAGTAGGATATCCAAATTCTGTTGTCTCCCTTGAACATCGTCGTAATGTGGGTTGCGTGTCGCTGTTTTATCGATACTTTATGGTGTTTGTTCTTCGGGTATTCGTGATCTCATGCCGGACGTGAGGACGTTCGGTAGAGATACGCGACTTTCAAGGAACTCTCGCCCATTAGTTGTCGATTGGACAGCTGGCTGCACTACACATTACAGAATGAACTCGTTCTTTGCTCGCACAACTCGGATGTGGAATCGACTTCCGGCGAATATCTTTCCCGCCAATTATGACATCCAGAGATTCAAAACAGATGTCAACAAATACTTCTCCCTTTTTCCTCCATCCTACCCCTTATCTTCCTTTAGCCAACGCAATGCACTGCATTTATAGGGGACACCCCTGAGTGTTGGATCAGTGAAAAAGAAAAGAAGAAAAAATACCCCTAATAAACCCTAATATTTAGAGTTTTTAATAGGGTTTTCATTTTCCCGTACTTTTAATTTCCCGGGAATCGGGAATTATTTTTTCAATTTTCCGGTATCCCGGGACAGCACGGGAAATCGTCAACATACTGTTTGTAAATAAAGAAATTGTAAAATAGACAATGCATTTATAGATTCATAAGATAGTCTATTTCTATTTTTATTAGAGAAAGTGAGCGCGATAGCAAATGAAATTGCATATTCGACAAATATAATATTAAGATTTAATAATGCATTAAACAGCGTGCTTAAATTCTCAGTTTCTTTTCCTGTAGCTTCGAAAACCTAAATTTTTATTTTGAGGCAGCGATTTTGTCATTTTTCAAAACAGCTTTATGGGTTTATTAATTTATTTGTAGAATTGTATATAACATCTATACGATTTATGCATAGATAAGGAAAACAGTTTATACAACGTTATAATGAAACAAGTAAGTAAAGGCTAAAGTCGATCTGGGCCGAATATATGATACCCTACACATTCTAATCCACTACAATTGAATTCGGTGAAAATCGTGAACGGCATTTGTATGGGAGCTATATATAAATCTGAACCGATCTCATCTTCTTTTACCATAGATGTTTCTAGTGTAAATATAAGTTGTCCTGTCGAATTTGAAGAAAATCGCTTAAGGTATGTGGATTCTACAGCGGTAAACCTAAAATCGGGAGCGAAATTTGTATGGGAGCCGATTTGACCCATTTTCACCAGAAATGTTTCTAGTTGAAATATAAGGTGTTACACCAAATTTGAAACAAATTTGTTAAAATTTACGGTTTCAAATTGGGACCGAAATTTGTTTGGTGGTTATATCTAAATCTGAACCGACCCGTGAAAATGTTTCTAACTTGGTTCTAAGGTGTTGTGCAAAATTTGATCAAAATCGCTTAAATTATGTATTCAATTAAATAGCGTCCGACCTCGACGTACAAAAATCGCTTTTTTGTCAAGTCTCGTTAGAATCGGACAATAATTGCGACCTGTACCGTGATTACAACAATAGATGGACAGACAAACGGACATGGTTAAATCGATTCAAAAATTGATTCTATGTCGAACGGTATAATAAAAAATGGGTCTATCTCGCTTCCTTTTGGGTATTACAAACAAATGCTCAAATACATTATGCCCTGTAGTGTAGGGTATAAATATTAAATTGAATCATCTTACTAACATTACTAATTAATGGTAAATTATAAATTACCATATTCAAGGAATATTTCTATCACATAGTTGTCACATATTTAATTAAAAGGGATCTTTGTTAAATTATGTGGCTACTTTTTGCAATGTTATATGAAAACATGGTGGAAAAATGTGCTGAATACCCGCGGGAATCCTGTACTAATTTCCCGGGATACGGGAAATAGAAAATATGCAAATTCCCGGAATTTTTCCCGCGGGAAATCGCGGGATGTAAACTCTAGTTTTTAAGCAGTTTTTTCAAAATCTCTACTTATATTTGTTTGAATTTTAGTACGCGCAGCAAGAATTTGTCCACTAAAGTGATTTTTATTTGCGGGGGGTGAAATGGGGAAATCAAACGAAAGGAGCTAGAAGCGGTGAGTACTATCCTCTAATTGAGTGGATACATAATATAAAAGTATTTTTTCAAAATTCGTACTTTTAAGGGTAAAATGGTACCTACCAAACGGCAGTACCTAGAATAATGAAATTAGATATATATATTCCTCTGATTGCATAGAAACGTAAATTGAAGGGAATTTTTCGAAATTTGTACTTTTAGGGGGTAAAATGGAAAGGGGGGATACAAATTGTACAAACCCAATGGCCGCAGCTAGAATCATGGAATTCGTTGTATACATTCCTCTGATTGATTGAGATTTTTCCAAATTCGTAATTTTTCATTTTACGACAAAAATTGGTTGAATCATGAAGTTAGGTTATTTTGCACAATGTACGTGAGATAATGGATTTTCAAAATTTATACTTTTGGAATTAAAATAGAATGGAAATACAACCAACTGTAGCACCTCTATCTACCAATATTTATGGTATTTAAGCTTTTTTTAAAAATAATTATAAGAATATTTATTTATTGAATTGACTTGAAGTATTATTTCGATATGTAAACGTATTGGTAACCTTGCCTTATAAGCGTGGTTTGAAGTAATACAAATATTATATTTATTTACAAAATTATTTTTTCAATATATCTTTTTGGTTTGGCTATATTAAAAAAAATAATTTTCCTGTAATATTACTGCACTTCTACGAAAATCGACAACCTCTGTGGAATGCAATCCATGGTGGAGGGTATATAAAATTCGGCACGGGCGAACTTAACGCCATTTTTACTTGTTTATTATTTGAAAACTTGAATCCTTCACAGGATTCACAGTGTAATTGAATTCTTGAAACTCTTATTTTTAATCCCCTGACAATTCGTTTCAACCTGTCTTTGTTTGTAGCGCCCGGCTTATGTGACCGCTTGCAAATATTTGCAACCACATACATTGTTTGAAATCGGCGTTGAACAAACATGCGGGGCCATGTGATAAATCTGGTAAAACTAACAAACTTATTTTCGTTTTTGGAAACAGCAAATTAATTAAATTAATTTCCAAATTGTCGTCCTTCGCTCCTAAAGCAATCATGAGGATGGGTTGCCTATTAAACTATTCATAATGAATCCCTCAAAGTCAGTTGTGTGATATCTCCCTAAAAGTGTGTTTTAAACTATCCGTAGGTTCTGCCAAATGATAACAATTTGACGTCTGATGCTAGATGCCACCCAGGACCTTCTTTGAATAGCACATTCTCCAACTTTCTGTGCGCCCCTCGTACTCGCGTACACTTCAGCAAATGCACTGTTTTTTCGTATTGGTTTTAAGTGTTTAAATTCTTCTTTTGTTTATCGTTTTTTTGCCATTGAGATTTCAAAATATATTTACTTATTGTTTAACAAACAAATACAAAAACCCATCACCCAGCAACACTTGCATTCATTTTATTTCATTTCATTTGTAAATGGAGTATCAACATTTTTAACCCCACCGCTTCATGCCAGGCGAGCGTTTTTTTTTTCGCCGGCGTTTGTTTGCGGCCGTATGTTGATGAACACTTGAAACGCTTATTTCCTTATGGCAGAGTAGACACACAATCGCTTTTCGTCCTGACCGGTGTTTTTTTGCTGTTGCTGTAGAGTTGTGTGTTGTCCTTCCCGAATATACGTTTGTAGTGGTGGTCAATTTTAATTTCATTGGAGAAAAAGCACTGGAATGTTATTCTTTTTGCTTCAATGCGAGTCCAATGTTTATTTTGAACGCATTGTGAATGTCCTTTGCAACAACAAAAAAAAAAAAGAATGGTTGCGAAAAAAATCGGTAGAAAAAACTCATTTAAACACTTTGATATGCTACCAAGTGCAGTGGAGGCGTAATGTGCTGGACTGCCGGCTCGTGAGTGCCGTGGTGAGGAGGGACAGTGACCACAATGCCATTACATTCCTCAGAAATGTTGTTGTATGTACGGTGTATGTAGTGGTACTACACGATGAGTTTCTGCGAGTTAAATACTGAATTCAGTTTAAGTATCATTCATGCTTCAACTTGTTTTTGGCTCAATGAAATCCGGGCCCATCAACGTCAGCAGCACCAGGATATACATCAACATCATCATCATAACCACCACCAGCAACAGCACCACCATTATCCTGCCAGCAGTAGCCGAAGCGTATGTTATTAAAGTGTGTTGTTTCCATCGTTTTGTATTTATTTAAACAGCAGCGTGTTTTTGTTTTTTCTTGTTCGTTTGCCCAATTCCCCCTTTTGGTTCTGCGAATGATTGTGTGAGTTTTTTAAATAGTTTTCATTTAATTTCGCAAACCAAGTGGTTTCAGTTGGCGCTTCAAGTGCTGCTGTTGAGTTTTCTTTTTCTGAAGGGGTCATCAACGAGTATGCCCCTCCCCTCCCGCCCTCATCCAACACCATTAACGAAGCCATAACTATCAGGATTGGTTTTCCTTAAGCGTTGCTGTTTTTAATTTACTTAAGTGTTTTCGGGAGCTGTTGTTTTTAGTTTGTTGTTGGCACAGCATATTTTAAATCCCTATGCGCTCCTGAAAGTATGCCATAAATGTCGTTGTTACAGAAATCCCCAAAAGTATACTAAGCATTTTTTAATAATGTTTAACAAATAATTCAGAAAATGACAACCACCATAGTTGTGACACAAAGTAGATTGAAATGTATGTAAATTTTAAAAACTGCAAATTCCAAAATTTTTTGGACCGGCTACCAAAATTCTCAAGAAATGATTGGAGATATTGCCATATTATTGTTATGAGGACTTTTTTTTAGCCATGTTAAAAAAAAGGATTATATATGCATTTTGTAATTTGTTTTAAATTGGCCCGATGGCTTTGAATTACAAGTTGAAATAAATAAATCAAAACTGTGTATTTTAACTACGGCTTCCAATTTCCTAATAATATTATAATGTAATTGATTCTGAATCTATATCACACACATTTATTTGTAGAGTTGAAAAATTCTATTTAATATCCGAAAAAACAAAAATAAGTCAAAATCACACTTTTTGCTCAAATTATATTCAATTAATGGTTAAAAAAATATGGGCCGAATCGATTCGGTTTTGTTTTAATAGTTGTTATCCCGGCCAAATAATTGTTATCTCATTAAAATCTTGCACCCTAAACTTTCTCATTGCTACCCATTTTGCTGGACAAATACAGGTGCCTGTGGTTTTAAATTATATCTTTTACCCACACAAAATAAAAAAAACAATATTTTTATTTGCAATTTATGTATTTAATGTAGTTCATATAAATTATAAAGTTACTATAAATTCATCTTTAGTCAAATTTAATGAGTATGGTAAATAATAAAGTAATTGATCCAATTTTCCAGCAGATATTCCGAGTAAAGTAAATATAACATGATATGGATAAATTGATCAATATCCAATAATAAACACAAATTATACAGCGGTAATAGGATGAATCGTATGGACATTTGAAGGGGGCCTATAACAACACTTGAGGCCTGTGCCAAAACGTGGGCCTATATATTTCTTATTCACGGTAGGTATTCCTAGTTGAAACATATAACGATCTGCAAAATTTGATGAAGATGCGGTGTAAGATGTAGTTTCTAGATGTAGAGTAATGGAGCATAACGGGGCCCCATTTGGGTTATACCAAAGTATGGACATATAGGCATCTCCCAAACAAATAAGGAAAGGCTAAAGACGGACGGAGCCGACTATATGATACACCCCACTTTCTATCTCACTACAATTTACTTTGGTAAAAAAATGAAATCGGGAAGGATTTTTGCATCCTGTAAATGTATGTGTTTGACAAAAAATGTTAAATCGGAAAGGACATTGGTATGGGGGTATATTGAAACATGGGACGATGTGACCCGCTTTCACCATGTATGTTTATTGGTGAAATATAAAATGTATAGTTTGTCCAAAATCGATTAAACATTCGGGAGCAACATTTGTATTGGGGCTATATCTGAATCTGAACCGATATTACCCACTTTCACCATAGCTGTTTCTAGTTGGATTATATTATGTTGTGCCAATTTCAAGAAAATCGGGTACAATATGTGTTTTCTAGAGCTGAAAAGGTCAAATCGGGAGCGACATTTGTATGGGGACTATATATAAATCTGAACCGATCTTACCCACTTTCACCATAGGTGTTTCTAGTTCAATTATAAAATGTTGTGCCAATGTTTAAGAAAATCGGGTGCAACATGCGGTTTCTAGAGCGGAAAAAGTCAAATCGGGAGCGACATTTGTATGGGGGCTATATCTAAATCTGAACCGATCTAACCCGCTTTCGCCACAGGTGTTTATAGTTCGATTATAAGATGTTTTGCCAATTTTAAAGCAAATCGGGTACAATATGTGGTTTCTAGAGCGGAAAAAGTCAAATCGGGAGCGACATTTGTATGGGGGCTATATCTAAATCTGAACCGATCTTACCCACTTTCAGCACAGGTGTTTCTAGTTCGATTATAAGGTGTTAAGCCAAATTTGAAGATAATCGGGTACAATGTATGGATTCTAAATCGGAAAAAGTGAAATCAGGAGCGACATTTGTATGGGGACCATATATAAATCTGAACCGATCTTACCCACTTTCAGCATAGGTGTTTCTAGTTCAATTATAAAATGTTGTGCCAATGTTTAAGAAAATCGGGTACAATATGCGGTTTCTTGAGCGAAAAAAGTCAAATCGGGAGCGACATTTGTATGGGGGCTCCTTGTCCTTGGCCAAAAGAGGTGACTTCTGCCAAATTTCATGATAATCGGACAGCTATTGCGACCTGTAGATTGCGAACAAACTTAGATGGTCAGCAGACGGTCGGACAGACAGACATCGTTAAATCGTCTCAGCTGGTGATTATAAGCCGATCCGTATACTTAAAGGTGGGTCTAGCTCGATTATTTATTGGTGTTACAAACATTTTCCGGAAAACTAACTTATAATACCCTAGTCCACGAAGTGGTGTAGGGTATAATAATTTTTGTATGGAAGTCCCTTAAGGAGTGGTGATAGGGGGTATGTGTGTTCGAAAAAAAATGTTGGAGAGGGAAAAATAAAAAAGGAATTTAAACACTCTGGGGGGGATTCGAGGCAGCTCAGTAGCTTTTTGTGTATTTTTACCCCTTTTTCCCTAACTTTTTACACCGATGAGTAACCACTTACACTCACCCCAACACTAGAGCGTACCAGGTTACAAGTAAAAAAAAAAAAGTTCGCCGTACACCTTCGAATATGAAGTATTATTGAAAGGTAGTTTCAAAAAAAAAATTTTTATTTTTTTATGCCGAACGTAGGGGTCGCGCTTTTACATTTTTCTATATAACTTCTGCATTTATAAACGGATTTTAAAGTGTGATACATCGATGTTTTTGTCTCGACGAGGCCGATTTTTTTGTCTTTGAAGTCATTGAGCTCAAGCATTATTTATGATTTTATGCGAGCTTTAATTTTCTGATATTAGAGTGGTACATTAGGGTAGCATTAGAAGGGGGTGCTTGAGCTCAATGACTTCAAAGACAAATAAATCGGCCTCGTCGAGACAAAAACATCGATGTATCACACTTTAAAATCCGTTTATAAATGCAGAAGTTATATAGAAAAATGTAAAAGCGCGACCCCTACGTTCGGCATAAAAAAATAAAAAAATATTTTGAAACTACCTTTCAATAATACTTCATATTCGAAGGTGTACGGAGAACTTTTTTTTTAGGTACGCCCTACCCAACACCCTCATTTTTTCCAAACCTCACCAAATATCAAACTATAAAAAATTCCCATACAACACTACAAAGGTACGTAATAGATACGACACGATCTTATGTTGCTCTTGTTGTTTCTGCGATTCTATATGACGTAGGTTTAATTTCTACCAAAGATTTAACACTGGTTAAATCTTTTTCCGAAGGGAAAATTCAAAATATATATTGAATTTGTATTGTTATAAAAAGTATTTAATTTAATGGACGAAAACACAAGATCATCGTAAAGATTAAATATGTGGAGGAGTATGTGAAGAGACCGTTACATTGGTTTGTCTGTATGATTTATGCCAATATGTTACCCATTCGGTATTTATTCTTGACTATAGATGGTTGCACTTCTGTTCCTAGAGCATATTGTGGTCCTATTGGAAAAGTTTGCTGCTACGGTGTATTAAAGTATACCTGAAAACCTTTCAAACTAAATCGATTAAACTGATTGCGATACACAAGGATTTGAATATACACTTGCAATGTCCATAAGATGACAAATAAATTTTAAGATTTTTTCCTAAGAAATTTTTGACTTTAATAGCTGCGATTGTTTTGAAAGTTGGTTTCTTATCTTATAAATGTTGTATTCATATTTTTGGAAAAAAAATTAGAAAATTTTATGATAAATTTAACTGTGAAAAATATTTTTTTTTTCAAAAATGTGTGTCCTCATCTCCCATCCTTACAAACATTTGGATGATATATCACCAAGAAGATATTGCGCCAATATCTTCCATTTATCAGTTTGAAGAAATTCATTAAATAATTTGTATACCCTCCACCTCCGGGATGGGGTATACTAACTTTGTCATTCCGTTTGTAACACCTTGAAATACCGACGTGAGACCTTATAAAGTATATAAAGGGTGATTTTTTAGCTATTGTCTTTTTGGCAACACTGGCTTAAACAGCTGACGCACGTTTCGTGTTTTGTTTCACTGTCAAACATCTTCAGTTTTGTATATAATTTAACCATGAATCGTCTTACAAACGAACAGCTCTTGCAAATTATTGAATTTTATTATCAAAATGCGTGCTTTGTTAAGAAAGTTCATCGCGCGCTTCCATTTTATGGTCAGTTTAATCGACCCACTGAAGCGGCTATTCGGGCTATTGTGACTAAATTTCGCACCAAATTTACATTGTTGGACATTAAACCACCAACACGCTTACGTAGAGTGCGAACTGAAGAAAATATCGCAGCTGTATTGGCCAGTATTAATGCTGACCTTCAATTATCGATTCGTCGCCCTTCGTAGCAATTGGGCCTCTGTTACTCAAAAACGTGTAAATGGCAAAATTGGACTAAGCGGATGGACCATTTGAGGCGCAGTCAAGGTCAACATTTGCATGAAATAATCTTCAAACATTAAATTATATGTTTATATAATATACTATCGATTCAAATAAAGATTTCATGCATGTTTCTGAATTTTAAGTGTTTTTTTTTATTTTTAAGAAATTTGTAATCTTAAAGAAACCTTACCGCAAATTGAAACATACTCCCAAAAAAACTAATGAAAAATCTCCCACCTCCTCAATTACTTCAAACCTGACAAAAGAGTTAACGACCTCTCATCTGCTACGACGATCCTTTTTGTCTCCAATAAAAATAGCCTACTGTTTTCTTGTTTGTTTATCGCTTTGCCTCGGCACTTACTTTTGCAAACACATCCCCCGGAAACAACTTCCTTGCATTCTGACATTTCCCCCCAAAAGCGCTTGGCATTGCCACTCATTTGCATTTAATCTGAAAACATTGCGGCATTTTCGGTCGTTTTCAATTTGGTTCCCTGTTCTCGGATAAGCTTCGTACAAGACAAACCTTTTCGGTGTTTTCGTCTGTAATTAAAATTTGTTAGGTTCGTTTGAAAATTGAAACGTTTTTCGCCCCATGCTGGGGTATGAAGGAAATCGTTCCAAAACCGTACATACATGTCTGCGTACATGCCCACAGTGTGTATGGCAGAATGAAAACAGAATGAATTGATCTGGTGGTGGTGGTGGGGGTGCGATGTAGTGAAGTGAACAACTGAAATCATGATGTTGAAGGATTTAAAGGACCTCATAAACTTGACAGCTGGGTTTCAGATGTGGCATAAGTACATACTTGGGAAGTTTATTTTGAGTGAAATGAAAAGACATTTTTAAAACTATTCAATTATAGTTTACGTCATCAAATAACTACAAGGTAATGACAACACTAAGATAAAATGGATAAGGCATTGACATCAGATTCTTTTACAATTTGCTGTGTGACAGAGATATGAGAATCACTAGAATGGGCTTCTAGCTTAATATATATATAGGGCGTTTTTTATTGAGGTATAGAACTTCGAATTGAAATAAAACACAAGAAAATCGTTTTAATGTCCATCAATTTGGCTTTATTGGAAGGATAATTTTATGCCATTAATGTTTAAATATGATTTCGGTCATGTGGCCGCCGCGGCTGGCTCGAATATAGCCAATTCTACAGGTCCAATTTTCAACCACTTTCTCCAATTGCTGTGCAGCTCCAATTGCTGTGCACGGTGGCGAATCGATTCATTCGGGTCCTCTTCAACACTTTGCTCTACAGCGGCAATTGTTTCTTCGGTGCGCACTGTTCGACGTCTCTGCGGATGCGTATTATCACATAGAGTAAACGTAGTGCGAAAACGATCCATGGTTAACCGAATTAATTGCTCTGATGGACGATTATGTCGACCATAAAATGGTGAACTTCGCGAACTGAACCATTACTTTCGAAATAAATTTGCACGATTTGCAAGCGTTGTTCTTTTGTCAACCTGTTCATGATGAAATGGCAAACCAAACTAAATATTAATCACTTGACAGCTGACAAAATGGCCGCCAGTTAAAAAAGTGATGCCAACTTAAAGTTCTATACCCCAATAAAAAACACCCTTTATATGGTACACTAAAAACTGGCCAGCCAAATTTAACACAGTACCTTATAATTCAACTACAAACATCTGTGGTAAAATTGGGTCACATCGGTTCAGATTTAGTATAGCTCAAATACAAATTTCGTTCTCCATTTAACTTTTTACGCTCTAGAGATCACAAATTTTAACCGATATGCTTCAAATTTGGTACAAGATCTTATATTCGAAGTAGAAACATCTGTGATGAAAATGAGTCAGATCAGTTCAGATTTAAATAAAGAGTGATTTTTTTGAGGTTAGGATTTTCATGCATTAGTATTTGACAGATCACGTGGGATTTCAGACATGGTGTCAAAGAGAAAGATGCTCAGTATGCTTTGACATTTCATCATGAATCGTCTTACAAACGAACAACGCTTGCAAATTATTGAATTTTATTATCAAAATGCGTGCTCTGTTAAGAAAGTTCATTGCGCGCTTCCATTTTATGGTCAGTTTAATCGACCCACTGAAGCGGCTATTCGGGCTATTGTGACTAAATTTCGCACCAAATTTACATTGTTGGACATTAAACCACCAACACGCTTACGTAGAGTGCGAACTGAAGAAAATATCGCAGCTGTATCGGCCAGTGTTAATGATGACCACCAATTTTCGATTCGTCGCCGTTCGCACCAATTGGGTCTCTGTTACTCAAAAACGTGGAAATGCCAAAATTGGACTAAGCGGATGGACCACCTAAGACGCAGCCGCGGTCAACATTTAAATGAAATTATCTTCAAAAAGTAAATGTCATGGACCAATCTAACGTTTCAAATAAAGAACCGATGAGATTTTGCAAATTTTATGCGTTTTTTTTTTTTTAAAAAGTTATCAAGCTCTTAAAAAATCACCCTTTATAAGGGCTGTTTTTCTTTAAGCCGGGATAACAAGCTGCGATAACAAAAACGTTAATAAAAATTTAATTTTTTGCTCAAAATAAAAAATATTTTTTTCAAATCAAAAGAAATTTCAAAAAAATATTTTGTGTCGAATTTATTGGACTTAGCCTCGACATCCATCATTTTGACTTACACTGGATAATTATCCAGGCTAAATCAAAACTGTTTAACACAAAATTATTTTTTCAAAATTTGTTTTCACACACACATTGATATTGCTTGGTGACAATTTTAAAAAAGAATTTTTTATTTTGAGTGAATTTTTAATATTTTATTTAAAATTTTATTATCGCAGCTTAGTTATCCAGTCTTAAAGAAAAACAGCCATATAGCTTCTATACCTATACAAATTTCGCACTCGATTTGACTTTTTGCGTTCTAGACCACATTTTTTAACCGATTTCCTTCAAATTTGCCACAGCACCTTATATTTCAACTAGAAACATATGTAGTGAAAATTAGTCAGATCGGTTCAGATTTTTATATAGCTTCCATATTTAATTTAATTAATAATTTAATTTTACTCTTGATTTGACTATTTCCGATCTAGAAACCAAATATTTTTATACCCTACACAACTTCGTGGTCTAGGGTATTATAAGTTAGTTTCGCGCCAAATGTTTGTAACACCAAGAAATAATCGAGCTAGACCCACCTTTAAGTATACCGATCGGCTTAGAATCACCAGCTGAGTCGATTTAACGATGTCTGTCTGTCCGTCTTCTGCCCATCTAAGCTTGTTCGCACTCTACAGGTCGCAATTGTTGTCCGAAGGTCATGAAACTTGGCAGAAGTTATTTTTTCTGGCCAAGGACCATCGGTATTGAATTTGGTGGAAATCGGTTCAGATTTAGATATAGCCCCCATACAAATGTCGCTCCCGATTTGACATTTTCCGCTCTAGAAACGACATATTGTACCCGATTTTCTTTAAATTTTGCAGAACATCTTATAATCCAATTAGAAACACGTATGCAAAAATTGGGTAAGATCGGTTCAGATTTAGATATAGCCCCAATACAAATGTCGCCCCCCGATTTCACTTTTTCCGCTTTAGAAACCACATATTGTACCCGATTTTCTTTAAATTTGGCACAGCATTTTATAATCGAACTAGAAACACCTATGCTGAAACTGGGTAAGATCGGTACAGATTTAGATATAGCCCACATTCAAATGTCACTCCCGATTTGACTTTTTCCGCTCTAAAATCCACATATTGTACCCGTTTTTCTTTAAAATTGGCACAACATATTATCCAACCTATGGTGAAAGTGGGTAAGATCGGTTCAGATTTAGATATCGCCCTCATACAAATGTTGCTCCAGAATGTTTAACCGATTTTGACCAAACTTTACATATTATATTTCACCAATCATCAAATTTTGCTGATCATGGTATTTTCCAACCAGGAATACCTACCGTGAATGAGAAATATATAGGCCCATGTTTTGGACCAGGTCCAAAATGTAGTTATAGACCCCTTTTGAAATGTCGGTCCTATTCATCCTATTACTACTGTATAATTTGTATTTGTCTGTCGGATAATTGGATCAATTACCATATTATTAACCATATTCATTAAATATGACTAAAGATGAATTTAAAGTATAATTTATATGAACTACATAAAATTGCTCCCATGAAATAAATGGGTTTAGTAATCAAAGCGAGGTACATACGCAGGGAGTGGTGTAGGGTATTATATAGTCGGCCCCGCCCGACTTTAGCCTTTCCTTACTTGTTTTATTTTACTCGATTTGCTTCAAATTGAACACATCACCTTATAATTCAAGTAGGAACATCGGTGGTGAAAGTGGGTCAGATCGGTTCAGATTTAGATATGGTTCTAATACAAATGTCACTCTCAATTTGACTTTTCCACTCTAGAGACCATATATATAGTACCCATAAAAAATCGTTGCCGACGTCACTTTTTCCCATATTTAATTGTAATGGGGAAGAAAGTTGAGGGTATCATATAGTCGGCCCCGACCGACTTGATCTTTTTCGTTCTTGTTATACACTCATTCTACAGAGTAAGATATCATTTTAGACAGAAAAAATGTAACGCATTGAAGGAGTGACTTAAGACCCTAAGTATGTTTGGAACAAATCCGTTTCACGACTTTTTAAGGTGTTTAAGCCATGTCCGTCCGTCCGTCTGTCTGGCTGGTGTAGACGGCAACTCTCGAAAGGACTTAAGGAATCGATTCAAACTTTGCACATGGTAATATTTTTCCCAAACTTAGTTTGAGATCCAATATGGGCGAAATTGCCACTCCCCTTCTGGTACCTTCCACACAATTGACCCATATTCGTATGTTAAATTAAAACTAGGATCTTCGGAATCAGGTATTTGATATTTTTTTATGATGAGTTTTGTAACTCTCCTTCCAGTGCCTCCCACACGAATCACCCTAAACTATGTAAAATTAAAGCTGTTTTAACTTCTATACAGATAAACGGAATACTGTGAAATTTGATATATGGCAATGCTTTAATAGAGGTTAAATTCGCATGCAATATGGGTGATATTTCCACACCCCTTCTGGTACCTCCCAAACAAAATGGCATAAACTTGGTTACAATAAAACCGATATAATATCCATACGGTTGTGGTCAAAATCATTTGCAATTTGATATTTGAAAAATTTTTGGTAATCACTTTAAACATAAAAATATTTACGCTTCTTGTACTTCCAACACAATTGTCTCTATCGAACGGGTGCCTGAAATCCATTATAACTTCATATTTGACCATGTTTTTACAATTATTAACAAACGTGGAAGCTGGGTCCAATTGGCACAAACTTCTAGTACCTCCAACAAACATACTGCCGCGATAAGCAAATTTTAAGTCCTTCCATAACATGTTATCTGAGAGTGAGGGTATATATATGTAAGTCGGTTTAGCCGACTGGCGTTTTCTTACTTGTTTTGCGGTAAAAATGGGTAGAATATTGAAGTTAGATTATCTTGCATCGTGTACATGAGAGATAATGGATTTTCAATAATTATACTTTCGGAATTAAAAACAAGTAAAAAAGGCGTTAAGTTCGGCCGGGCCGAACTTTATATACCCTCCACCATTGATTGCATTCGACAGAGGATGTCCATTTTCGTAGAACTGCAGTAATATTACAGGAAAATAAATTTTTTTATATAGCCAAATCAAAACAAATATCTAAAAAAAATATTAATAAATATAATATTTTAATTATTTCAAACCACGCCTATAAGGAAAGGCTACCAATACGACAATTCAAAAAATAAATATTCTTCTATATATATTTTCAAAAAGCTTAAATACCATAAATATTGGTAGATAGTGGGTGCTACAGTTGGTTGTATTTCCATTCTATTTTAATTCCAAAAGTCTAAATTTTGAAAATCCATTATCAGACATACGTAGTGCAAAATAACCTAACTTCATGATTCAACCAATTTTTGCCGTAAAAGAAAAAGCAAAAATTTGAAAAAAAAAACACTTTTTATTTTGCGTGTCTATGCAGTCAGAGGAATGTATACACCGAATTCCATGATTCCAGCTGCGGCCATTTGGTTGACGTTTCTACCCAATTAGAATTTCATCATTCTAGCTGTAGTCGTTTAGTTAGTACTATTTTTATCCCTCTGTACCATTGTATCCCTTGAAAGTACGAATTTCGACAAAAACCGTGTCTACGTAGCCAAAGGAATGTATACACCGAATTTCATGACTCTAGCTGCGGTCATTAGGTTGGTACTATGTTTATCCCCTTTTTCCATTTTGACCCCAAAAAGTACCAATTTCGAAAAATCCCCTTATTTTCCGTGTCTGCGCAATCAGTGTTCTTTATTATAGGTGTAGCCGTTTGGGTGGTACCATTTTTATCCCTCTGTTCCCATTGTATCGCTTGAAAGTAAGAATTTGGAAAAAAGTAATTTTGGAAAATGTCTACGTAGCCAAAGGAATGTATACACCATTCCATTTCCATTTTGACCCCAAAAAGTACCAATTTCGAAAAAACTCTTTATTTTCCGTGTCTACACAGTCAGAGGAATGTTTACTCCGAATTTCATGACTCTAGCTGCGGTCATTTGATTGGTACTATTTTTATCCCTTTTTTTCATTTTAACCCCAAAAAGTACGAATTTTGAAAAATCCGTGTATTTTACGTGTCTATGCGATCAGAGGAATGTATACACCGAATTTTATTATTCTAGGGGCAGCCGTTCGGTTGGTACCATTTTTATCCCTACATTCCCATTTTACCCCTTAAAAGTACTTATTTGGAAAAAATACTTTTATATTATGTATCTACTTCATTAGAGGAATATACACACTGAATTTCGTGTTTCTAGCTATTGTCGTTTAATATGTATCATTTTTATCCCTGTTTGCCACATTTCACCCCTACAAATAAGAATCACTTTATGGTTCACGTGTTTGTTACCGGGGGAACGTGCAGACATGTTGAAAATATATGCTTAAATACTCTAAAATATTAGGGATTATTGTGGGTATTTTTAGTCCTGTCAGGGAAAAAATTTTCCCTTTGGGCCGATTTCGCCCCATTTCAATCCCAACCGATCTACGACTACAAGACGCATTTATGGAAAATTTGAACGTTCTAGCTCCTTTCGTTTAGATGCTAGCGTGCTTTCAACAGACGGACAGACATGGCTAGATCGTCTTAGAATTTTATGACGATCAAGAATATATATACTTTATAGGGTCTCAGGTCGATATTTCAAGGTGTTACAAACGGAATGACAAAGTTAGTATACCCCCATCCTGGAGGTGGAGGGTATAACAATTGGAATACAACCAACCAATCAGCCGTAGGTGAAAATGAACCTATCCCTCAATATTTAGGGTATTTAAGCTTTTTTGAAGATTGGTGCCTTTTACTTTTTGAATTGGCTTGAAGTATTGTGTCGATATATATTGTCGATGACTGTCACACATTACAAACATGGTTTAAAATATTTAATATTTTATATTTAGTTATAAAATTATTTTTTCAATATTTTTATGTTTTTGGCAGAGCTACAAGCCGAACCATAATTATCGGCGGCGGCGGCGCTGTTCAGAATGGGTAGGCGGCGGTTTTTGGCTGATTTGCCGGCTCGTTCTGCCATTCGATTCGAAAACGGAAGGAACAATTTTCTTTTATTTTTTGGCAAGTAGTTCAATATTCGTTAGTATTAGCCAATGTTCCAATAATTTAATATTGTTATTAGGGTATACAATTATTCGGACTTTTATGTTATTCGATTTATCGTTTATTCCAATTAATCCAATAATTCCAATTAATCGAATAATGAAGTCGAGAGTTAGTCGATTAACCGATTAATCGTATTTCATTTTCAGATCAGATCAGATTTTATTTAAAAATTGTAATATCAAATTCGAAGTTGAAAAAAATCTTAATATCTTATCAAAATAAAGAACCTTGCCTTAAATGATAACTTCTGATATTATCCATTGACCTTTTTCGAATATGGATCATATGATTTATAACAGAACTGACTTTATTATCGCGTTGTTAACCTCAATTTTGTATGAATTTACTATTCTATGAAATTACTATTCTTTAAATTTTAAATAATTCCGAAGCTATTGGCCACTTTTGCTATTTTTAAATGAAGTCGCATAAATCGTTATTTTAATATCTGTGAAGCATACAAATCAAAAATCAAAAAGATGTGGTTTTATATTTGATGTTTCATAGTTTTTTACCCAAATGGAGCAAACTGATTATTCAAAATCAATTTATCATACAAAGCATACGACGATTTCATTAGTTTTTAAGGCAAAACGTATAATATCGATTAATCGATTATCTGGGACAATTTATTCGAATTCTTCGTTATTCGAAAATCATGATTTTTTATTATTCGGGCAAATATTTGACAAAAATTATTCGATTAATCGCGGTTGGACACCCTAATTGTTATCCCATACAATTATTTTGTGGGAGTGGGAATTCATTCCCAAATTGTTATCCCATACAATTATTTTGTTGGAGTGGGAATTCATTCCCAAAATTTATAATATGGATGAATTTAATAAATATTTTTGCAATTACAGCTTTTCATGTGAGTCTTGAATATCATAATCCTTCCAAAGAATAATAATACTTCATCTACTTTTGGCACACTAAAGAAACACAATAGAGGAGGTGTTGTTCATTGTTATTTATGGGAACACATGGTCACACGTACTGGAATTGACTTATATAAATGCGACTTTCAAATCAAAATACAATCATTCAATTTTCTATAGCCGTCATCATATAGTGTGATACCAAATTCAACGTAAGATCGATATATTTCACAGCAGTAGGTTGTCTAAGTCGACATTTATATTTACTTTTGTAATTTTAAGTGGGTTGTCTATTTTGCTAGTTGTAATAAATGATATTTAGGGGTGATATGAATATTATTATCTGGCCCGAGTAAGTGATAAATCGACAGTACTCGTTCTCAGATTCACTTCAGCCACTAGAGTCCTTACGGTCATTTAGTTTCATAAAGTGATTATGAATTTATATTTTTATGGTTTTATTTGTTTTAGAAATAATAGCCGGTAAGCGCTTAGGTTTTAAATTCTTTATTGTCCAAAAGTTAAATTCGAATGACATCTTAAAACTAGAGCTACAGGCTTATAAAGCCAGGAGTAAAATCATACAAGTAGTCTAGTATCCAGTGGAACATAAATATGAAACATAAGAGAGTTGCATGAAATTGAAACATAAATAAATATTTAAACTGTCGTACAAAAATGGGTAATTAAGTAGTTGGTCTAATAATTTGGGGTAAATTCAAACATTACGTTATTAGTTATTTTGAATACAGATTAACGAATGAAATAAATGATATGATAAAATCTATAATATACATCCGCTACATAGTAAGATTTGACTGAATTAGAACTCCGTCAAATCTCGGCGGCGTGGTTTAAGTCGATGAAATCGGCGGCGGCGCGGCTCGTGCAGAAACATGCGGCGGCGGCAGGTTGTCGGCTTAAAATCGGTCGGCTTGTATCTCTGGTTTTTGGTATATTAAAACAAGTAAGGTAAGAATAAAGTCGGGCGGGGCCGACTATATGATACACTCCACTTTCTATCCGAATACAATTCAACTCGGTAAAAAGTGAAAACGGGAAGAATTTTTGTATGTTTCCTAATCATAGGCTAATATGACCTGGTCCAATTTGTCAAATCGAAAAGAATATTTTTATCGGGGCTATATTCAAATATGGAATAAAGAGACTAACTTTAAAAATAAGTTCTTCCAGTTCAAATATAACGTCTTATGCTCAGTTCGAAGAAGTTCGTTGAAAATTCGTGGTTTCTGGGGCGGAAAAAGTTTATCTGGGAGCGATATTTGTATTGCATCTATATGTAAATCTGAACCGATCTGACCCATTTTCTCTATGGATGTTTCTAGTTGAAAAATAAGATATTTTGAGAGATTTGAAGAAGATATGTGGTTTATAGAGTGGAAAAAGTGAAATCGGGAATGAAATTTGTGTGGGGCTGTATATAAATCTGAACCGATCTGACCCATTAGCACCATGGCTGTTTATAGAACAAATATAAGATATTTCGCCTAATTTGAAGCGGATCTGTTAAAGTATGTGGTTTGTAGAGAAGAAAAAGTCAAATTGGGAGCGAAATTTTAATGGGAGCTATATATAAATCTGAACCGATCTGACCTATTTTCACCATAAGTGTTTAAATATAAGTTGTTTTGTCAAATTTGAAGACAATCTGATAAAATATGTGGTTTCTAGAGCGGAAAAAGTCAAATTGGGAGCGAAATTGGTATGGGAGCTATATATAAATCTGAACCGATCTAACACATTTTTACCACAGATGTTTCCAGTTGAACTATAAAATGGTTTGCCAATTTTGAAGAAAATCTGTTGAAATATGTGGTATATAGAGCAAAAAAGGGTAAAATCGGGAGTGAAATTCGTATGGGGGCTATATCTAAATCTGAACCAATCTGACCTATTTTCACCACAGGTGTTCCTAGTTTAAATATAAGTTGTTTTGCCAAATCTGAAGCAAATCTGCTAAAATATGTTGTATATAGAGTGAAAAGAGTGAAATCGTGAGTGAAATTCGTATGGGGGCTATATATAAATCTGAACCGATTTTCTTCAAATTAAATAGCGTGCATCCTTATCCCGAAAAACTTCGTTGTGCAAAGTTTCATTTGATTCTGTCAACAATTGCGACCTGTATCGTGATTACAAGAATAGATGGACGGACAGGCAGACAGACAGACGGACGGACATTGCTAAATCGGCTCAAAAAGTGATTCTAAGTCGATCGGTATAATTAAGTCTTGCACATTTTTAAGCTAAATTATACATTATAAATTATTCAGTTCGAAGAAATAAGATCAATTTGTTTAAACTTTTCTCACAATCGTTACAATAAATGTAAACATATAGTGGGATAAATGAGGAGCAACCATTGTATTTTGTTTTCTCCAAATTCACGCCTCTTCTATTTTTATTTCATTATCTTACAAGGGGCAACAACTTGATCTATTTGCTGATAAAAAGAAAACAATGTCAGTTCTTCCTGCTTCTTCATCTTCCTTTACGGTTTTATCGACGTCAGTAATATGACAGTCTTATCTCATCGATTAGCAGCCAATATTACAGTGTTTCCACGGTAGCTACTTCCTGTACCACATCATCCTCGCCACTAAGTGGGTACTTATTGACTGAATGAGGACGAGCTATAACCGCTCTAACCAATATGAACCGCCACGTTTATTGTATTCCACGAAACTCTTCTAATGAACATATACATATGTACATATGTGTATGTACGAACACAATCACGTAATTATGTGCATACGTGGGCGGGTGTGTGCGTGTATGTAGTTCTTCCTACACTGAAGTCTGATAACAACAACTATTTGCAGTACAATGACATACCCTTGTCGATGTGATATTGTAAAAATCAAATGACATACAAACGCGTACTTAAATAACAATTTGTGGGTGTGTTAGTAATAACATCATCGAACCGCACACTTATGGATGTTTGCATGTATGGATATGTGTATACATGTACTTATACATATAGGACATTACACAAGAGATTTTTTCAGCGCATCTTGGATTTCATAAATTTTGCTTCAAACTCGTATAGAGTTTGAATAAACCATCAAGATCAGAGGATCGCAAAGCAACATTTTACGAATGCGAATAACATCTGGGAAAATAAAAAAAAAAAAACAAGTAAAAACGGCGTTAAGTTCAGCCGGGTTGAACTTTATATGCCCTCCAGAATGGATTGCATTCCACAGAGGCTGTCGATTTTCTTAGAAGTGCAGTAATATTACAGGGAAGTATATATTTTTAATATAGCCAATCCAAAACAAATACAAATATTGACAAACTAATTTTATAAATAAATATAATATTCTTATTATTTCAAACCACGCTTATAAGGCAAGGCTGCCAATACGTTTACACTATATTTATCATTATAATACTTCAAGTCAAAAAATAAATATTCTTATATTTATATTTTCAATAAAAAAAACTTAAATACCATAAATATTGGTAGATAGCGTGTGCTACAGTTCGTTGTATTTCCACTCTTTTTTAATTTCAAATTTTGAAAATCCATTATCTCAAGTTCATAGTACAAAATATCCAAACTTCCTGATTCAATAAATTTTTTCCGTAAAAGTAAAAAGTACGAATTTGGAAAAAACTTTTTTTTGCGTGTCTATGCAGTCAGAGGAATGTATACACCGAATTCCGTTATTCTAGCTGCGGCCATTTAGTTGCTACCATTTGTATCCCCTTTTTCCTAGTTTACCCCCTTAAGAATACGACTTTCTAAATTCTCTTTATTTTACGTCTCCACGCAATTAGAGGAATGTACACTAGAGCGTACCAGGTTACAAGTAAAAAAAAAAGTTCGCCGTACACCTTCGAATATGAAGTATTATTGAAAGGTAGTTTCAAAAAAATTTTTTTTATTTTTTTATGCCGAACGTAGGGGTCGCGCTTTTACATTTTTCTATATAACTTCTGCATTTATAAACGGATTTTAAAGTGTGATACATCGATGTTTTTGTCCGATTTTTTTGTCTTTGAAGTCATTGAGCTCAAACATGATTCATGATTTTATGCGAGCTTTAATTTTCGATTATTAGAGTGGTACATTAGGGTAGTAGCAACTGAGAAATGATGGGTAAGTACCAGAAGGGGGTGCTTGAGCTCAATGACTTCAAAGACAAAAAAATCGGCCTCGTCGAGACAAAAACATCGATGTATCACACTTTAAAATCCGTTTATAAATACAAGTTATATAGAAAAATGTAAAAGCGCGACCCCTACGTTCGGCATAAAAAAATAAAATTTTTTTTTTTGAAACTACCTTTCAATAATACTTCATATTCGAAGGTGTACGGCGAACTTTTTTTTGAGGTACGCCCTAATGTACACACCGAATTTCATCATTCTAGCTGTAGTCGTTCAGTTGGTACTATTTATATCCCTCTGTACCCATTGTATCCCTGTACGAATTTGGAAAAAAAAACTTTTATTATTCGTGTCTACGCAGCCAGAGGAATGTATAAACCGAATTTCATGACTCTAGCTGCGCTCATTTGACTGGTACTGTTTTTATCCTCTTTTCCATTTTAACCCCAAAAAGTACAAATTTTGAAAAATCCGTTAATTTTATGTTTCTACGCAATCAGAGGAATGTATACACCGAATTTTATTATTTTAGATGCAGCCGTTTGGTTGGTACCATTTTTATCCATCTATTCCATTTTTACACCTTAAAAGTACGCATTTTACTCAATTAGAGGAACGTACACACTGGTTTTACGTGCTTCTAGCTGTTGTCGCTTGATATATACCATTTTTATCCCTTTTTCCATTTCCCCCTACGAATATGGTGCCCTTTTTGTTATAGGAGGAATGCGCATATTCATACAAGCAGAAATATTGAAAAAATGCTTAAATACTCTAAAATATTAGGGGTTATTATGGATATTTTTAGTCCTTGCGAGGGAAATTTTTTTCCCCTTTTTACCGATTTCGCCCAGTTTCAATCCCAACCGATCTACGACTACAAGACGCATTTATGGAAAATTTGGACGTCCTAGATGATAGCGTGCTTTCAACAGACTGACGGACATGGATAGATCGTCTTAGAATTTTATGACGATCATTAATATATAGGGTCCGCCATCTAACGTTTTTTTTCAACTATTCATTTGAATGATATGAAATTATATTCCATTATTAACCGGAAGGATTGTACTTTCAAATAAAAAAAGAAATTTGAGAAAATATTCCGTAGTTTTTTTTATAGCATTTTCAAAAAAAAGTTATGTGGCGGACCCTATATATACTATACTAGCTGAACAAAAAAACAAACGGTAAAATTAAAATCCGCTTTCATATTAATTTTTGTCTTGATCGGTAATATATGTACCAATTATAATCAAGGTTCATCCCTGAGGTACTAAAGAAATGGAGAACGTTAGTTTACGGCGAATAATTGAAATAATGTCAAAATCAAATTGAATTTTTGTTAAGTGTGATTCTCCTCCTTTCCATTACCTAAACAAAAAACTTCATTCGTAAGATGAAATTACATTACATTCAAAACACATAGAAAATCAATCAAATTGCTCGGTGTCGAAATACTCTAAAACCGGTTTTAATTTCATATGTTAAGGGTCACGCTCACTTTCCGCCCATCTTTGCACAACTATTTACACTGGATCAACTCACACAAAATTTCAGCACTCTAGGTCTGTGACACCTACTGACCATATTCGATAATATGTTTTAACTTCGTACGTGAGGAACCACGCCCACTTTCCCAATACCGTCCATAATACCATATTCGATAATATGTTTTAACTTCGTACGTGAGGAACCACGCCCACTTTCCCAATACAGTCCATTATTGGCAAAACTATGCAGGTTTATGCTAGATGCACTCACACAAAAGATAAGCTGTCATAGAACTGAATATATTCGATAATAGGTTTTAACTTCGCATGGAAGGTACCACGCCCTTTTTCCAATATCGTCCATTTTTTGGGCACAGTTACGCACATTGATGCTAGATGCACTTACACAAAATATCAGTATTGTATCTGCCATAGAACGGAATATATTCGAAAATGGCTTTTAACTTCGTATGGGAGGTTCCACGCCCACATTTCCATTACCGCCCATTTTTGTCACAACTACATACATTGATGCTAGATGCACCTGCACAAAATTACAGCACAATAGGTGTCATTCAATAATAGGTTTTAACTTCATATGATATGACTTCATCACAAAAGGTGCCCCGCCCACTTTTCAATTACCGCCCATTTTTGGCACAACTACGCACATTGATGCTAGATGCACTTACACAAAATTTGAGCACTCTACGTGTCATAGAACTGACACTATTCGATAATATGTTTTAACTTCGTATGGGAGGTGACACGCCCACTATTCCAATACCGCCCATTTTTGGCAGAACTACGCACATTGGTGCTAGATGAACTTACACAAAATTTCAGCGCTCTGGGTGTCATAGAACTGGCAATATTCAATAATAGGTTTTTACTTCGTATGGGAGGTGCCACGCCCACTTTTCCTATACCGCCCAGTTTTGGCACAACTATGCACATTGATGCTAGATGCACTTACACAGAATTACAGCACTCTAGGTGTCATAGAACTGACAATATTCAATAATAGGTTTTAATTTCGTATGGGAGGTGCCACGCCCACTTTCCCAATACCGCCCATTTTTGGTCAAACTACGCATGTTTATGCTAGATATTTTCACCACCGGTTCAGCACGAACATACTGTGAAAGTTTAGGCTGCTGTAAAGAACAAACATACAAACTTATAAACACAGATTCATTTTTATATATATAGATAGGGCTCAGGTCGATATTTCAAGGTGTTACAAACGGAATGACAAAGTTGGTATACCCCCATCCCGGAGGTGGAGAGTATAAAAACATGTCATCCATACCCTCTGCCACAATGAAGAAAATAATTAATTTTGGAATGGATAAAAATGGATGTTGTGGCCTATTAGGTGAGTGAGTAGCTCCAAATCGATTTTTTGGAAATAATCCTGCAAATTTTGAATGGAAAAATGTCACATACTTAGAACAGAGATAATATCTCTCCAGATTATTTACAAAATTTAGGATTGGTGACCTACCAAATTGCTCAAATTGTGAAATGAAACATATTTACTCGATAAATCCTACAAGAAAATTATAAATATTATCACTTAAGGTGATATTGGACTATCCCACAGTGTAGGGTTTCAAAAGTATAATAAATAATACCGCTTTACAAAACTTCTATATACTTCCAAAATATCCATGCTATAGTCTCGTGGAAAGGTAAATCTCACTACAGACATGGTTAAGTTCCCCCTTTATAGATTAACTTACATCACAGCATCTGTTCCACACCCTTGGATTTTGAAGTTAGGCCCCGTTAATCTGTGATGTTATACCCCATATGGATGACAACATCCAAACAGACACTCACCAGCCAATGACAATGAGGTTGACTTAAGTTATTAAGTATGTTACACACACAAACACACAACTCATCATCATAGACAACGTCATCTTCGTCATCATCAACATGGTCCTCATCGTCATTGCCCTCAGCATAGCACACTACTCTACACATCATCCGTCCAATGACGATGGTTAGTAATGATGTCGTAGTAATAGCTGATGTAGATGATAATGATGAAGATGTTATTATTGTTGATATTGATGTCGATGATTATGCTGCAGCTGAAGTTGTTGTAAACAACAACAACAGCCCTCCTTATGTATACATAGAACTCGAATAATATACAATTTTTGGTTATAAATGTCAGACACATGTTTAGATATATGTGCATACATATATAAATTGATACCACAAATGCCGAGTAAGTCATACATATTCATGTTCAAACTCAGAGGAACCGACCCTCAAACCAACACCCTTTCACCATCGAGTACTCGAACATGTATAACCCCCAAACCTCTTCAAAGAATAGATGGATGCCTGCCTCGGCATCATCATCATCGTCAGGAAGCTTGCATCATGCAGGCATCATGAACCGACAAAATCACACTAGAGTGGCCCCAATATTCATTTACTGTCCTTACTATCACTGCCGTTTGGGTAAAGCCCAAAAATGTCGTAAAAGTCGAAAAATTCTGGATTGCCACATTTCTCGGATTTTTTTAGATTTAATAATGCTAAGTGGGAGATTTTTCAGAAAATTTTAATTTAATTTTTACTCAACCGTGAATCTTGCAATATTGAATAGGTCCTGTGTTTCAAACAAATAATAATAATAAATTTCGCAGGATAGGCGAAAGTTACCCAAAATTGAAAGTTACCACAGTTGACAGCGACCTAGTCAACTATTATCCAACCTCAGAGCCAAAAGTTTGAGAATAGATAGATGTACTACTGTACAGAAAAAGAGCTGCTGAAAACATAATTCATAACCGACCTTTTAAGAATAAAATTACAAAATCCTCTGTAGGATTAGGGTATATTTGGTTCATTCCGTTTAAATATTGAATTGAGACTCTGTAAAGTATATACATTTTTGATCGCCATAAAATTCTAAAACGATCTAGGCACGTCGTACTTTTAGTTTGTTACATGGGGAAAGGGGGATACAAATTTTAACCCGCCAAAGAGATGAAGGAGAAATCATTAAGTTTGGTGTATAATATATTCTATAATTTGGTGTATTTTTTAGAAACTTCTACTTTTCTGGAGAAAATTGGACGAAATTTGTACCCGCCTAATAGATGCAGCTAAAAATACCATAATTATCCTTATATTTGTTTATTTATTTATTAAATATATCAATTTATAAATAAAGTGTATATATAACAACGTTCGCCTTAAGTTCGCTAAGGACATGTAAGATAAGTAAAATGAATTGTAAAGATTACAAGGCTTTAAAAATTTTAATATAAGGAGAATATTATCAGCTGGCACATTGTATTAAAAATACTATTATACAGAAAAGTAGATTGTCTGTGTCTCTTGATAAAGCTACATTGTAGTAGTATATGTTCTAAAGTATTATATGAGCTACTACAAAATTTGAAATGAGGGTTCAAGTTCTTGTCCAAAATATGAGCATGTAGTGTGAAGTAGTCTAATTGTGATATTAACACAATCTTGTCTCTCCTTGAGAGAAAAACGCTCTGATCAGTGCCTGGCATGCTTCTGATGTCGGCCCTGACGTTGTCCTGTCAAGGATCTTCTGATGTCATAGAAGTTGATGTTGAGTATCGAATTTATACCATTCGTTGCCAATTCACCGTCAAGTTCATTCCCAAGGATCTGAGCGTGACCTGGTATCTAAAAGAGTCTGATTCCGCCAGGTTTTATATTAGCAGTTGTCTAATGATGTTAGAGTAATATTCAATATTGTTCAAATTACTGATTGAATTGCATGACGCAGGAGAATCCGATAAGATTGTAAAATTTCATCTAAAAATAAATTATACTAATTCAGCCGAGTAGCTAGTATTATAGAATGATAGAAGGGAATTCTTAAAAATAATGTATGATGTATTAATTATATCCTCGAATTTGGAACCGACTGTGTATATAAATGTAAAATTTCGTAATTAATATTTAAGTTTAGCGATTTTAAGTGTGCTAATATCAAGTGAAGTGTCTGATTTTATATATTTGTGGTTATAATGGTAAGAACGGAAGGATCGTTTAATACTTAGAGATAAGCAAATCTCTAGACTTACCGATTGACATAAAATTGCTATCATGGTCTTATAGATGCATTAAATTTAGTATTAGTATTATTACAGTTAAATCTAATACTAGAGATATACTTGATGATATTAAGACTAGAGTATAAGATCACGTTTGTGACAGTTCTAAAAAATATGTTCCGTGGAAAGTTATGCCCAATATCCGTAAAGTCTAGGGGTACAGGTATGTTTCCTGAATATTACAAGGTGTTTGTTAATTTAATAATACTGAGGAAGGGCACTCCATGATGAAGGGTATATATGATTCGGTCCGGATGAACTTAATGGCCTTTCAACTTGTTTTCTTGAAGTTTTCGACACATTTCTCAACTAAAAGGCTCTAATTATTATAATACAATGGGATCATGCATCGAAAAAATTGGGATAATATTTATACCCTCCACTATTTCTTTATGCATTTGTTTGTAATACCTTAAAAGAAACGACATCGTTTATTATACAGATCGTCTTAGAATCACTTTCTGAGTCGATTTAGCAATACCCATCTGTCTGTCAATTCGTCCATCAATTCTTGTAATCAAAGTACAGTATCTATTCTATTCTAATTGCAAGCAAATCGGTTCAGATTTTGATATAGCTCCCATACAAATTTCGCTCTCGATTTCACTTTTTCCACAACATATCTCACCTGATTTGACACAATGACAATTTTTATACCCACCACCTACAGGAAGGGGGTATACTAACTTTGTCATTCCGTTTGTAACACCTTGGGTCTCGATCTGAGACCCTAAAAATATATATATTATTAATCGTCATAAAATTCTAAGACGATCTAGCCATGTCCGTGCGTCTGTTGAAAGCACGCTGGTATCTAAACGAAAGGAGCCAGGACGGCGAAAGTTTACATAAATGCGTCTTATAGTCGTAGATCTGGTTGGGATTGAAACTGGGCGAAATCGGCCTAAAGGGAAAAAAATTTTCCCTCACAAGAACTAAAAATACACATAATATTCCCTAATATTTTAGAGTATTTAAGCATATTTTTTCAATATGTCTGCGTGGTATGTTGAGTAGATACATGATATGAAATTATTTTTTCCAAATTAGTACTTGTAAGGGATAAAATGGGAATAGAGGGGAAAAAATGGTACCAACCAAACGGCTGGCCCTAGAATAATGAAATTCCTCTGATTGCGTAGACACGTAAAATAAACGGATTTTTTTTTAAATTCGTACTTTTTGGTGTTAAAATGGAAAAAAGGATAGAAATAGTACTAAACAATGACCGCAGCTAGAGTCATGAAATTCGAAATATACATTCCTCGAAAAATGAAAGGTTTTTTTTTCAAATTCGTACTTCAAGGGATACAATGGGTACATAGGGATAAAAATAGTACCAACTAACGACTTACTAGAATGATGAAATTCGGTGTGTACATCCCTCTTATTGCGTAGACACGTAAAATAAAGAGATTTTAGAAAGTCGTACTCTTAAGGGGGTAAAAAAGGAAATGGGGATAGAAATGGTACCAACCAAATGGCCGCAGCGAGAATCATGGAATTCAGTTTATACATTCCCCTGACTGCATAGACACGCAAAATAAAAGTTTTTTTCCAAATTCGCACTTTTTCGTAAAAATTCAAAAGTTTTTTTTCTCTTAAAAAAAAAATACTTTTTATTTGATTCATTTCGGCCTGTAATCAATTTATTGTTGCAAATATATGCATATAAATGCAAATTTGTTATCAAATGATATGACGACATTTAAAACTTGGCTGCCTTTATTATGATTTCTGGGCCATGACGGACTTCATCGCAGAGAACTTGCAGCACAAACGATTTTAGTTTTTGTTAGAGCATTGGAAATAATTTGTCATAACAAGAAAGATTGAACAAAGTTCAAAAATAAGGGCCTCCCTAATGCACGTACATACACATACATGCATGCATGCAGATTGATATTGCTTACACTGCTATTGAATGACTCATTTAGTTTAAGTGGCAATATTTTTTTGCGGTTCAATATTTATTTTTAGTTTTTGCATTCATTCTCAAGTATGTTATTGTTGATGATACTGTGGTAGTCATTGCTGCTGCTGAAGTTGTTGTTGTTGTGCATAACAACAATAACAACAACAAAATAAAATACAAAAATACAAAACTACAAAAAGAACCTTTTGCTAATATCAATGAATGTATATATGAATCGTAACAAAAAAAAACTTTTACAAAAACATATTTTAATTAATAAAATGAAAATGACTTTTTAAAGCATATATTTAGGCTTTCATTTAATTTGATTTGAAGCATACTTGTGGGCTGAGTAAATATATGAAATTGATATTATTTAATGTAGAATATTTATTTATATTGCTTGATGCAATGGTAAAGTACTGAAATGATATTTATTTTTGAAAGGATACTTTTTTTAGGTTTCACTTTTGAAGAGTAATTGATATACTTTTTAGGAAACACATTAACTTAATTTTATGAATTTAAAAATTGTTTTTTATTTTAATTGTCTAAATTGATTTTTATTTTTATTTATATCAGATAATTATACACTCCACGAGAGTATTATGTCTTTGTGCATTTGTTTGTAACACCCAAAAGGAAACGATATAGACCCATTGTTAAGTATACCGATCGACTTAGAATCACTTTCTGAGTCGATTTAGCAATGTCCTACTGTCCGTCTGTCTGTCCATCTATTGTTGTAATCAAACTACAGGTCGCAATTACAGTCCGATCTTAACAAAAATTGGCACAAGTAAATTTTGTGGATCAAGGACGAACGCTATTTAATTTGAGGCAAATCGGTTCAGCTATATCTAAAAGCCCCATACAAAAATCGCTCCCGATTTGACATTTACCGCTCTAGAAACCACAATTTTCGTTAAATTTGGCACAACATCTTATAATCCAACTAGAAACACCTATGCAAAAATTGGATAAGATCGGTTCAGATTTAGATATAGCCCCCATACAAATGTCGCTCCCGATTTGACATTTTCCGCTCTAGAAACGACATATTGTACTCGATTTTCTTTAAATTTGGCACAACATCTTATAATCCAACTAGAAACACCTATGCAGAAAGTGGGTAAGATCGGTTCAGATTTAGATATAGCCCCATACAAATGTCGCTCCCGATTTGACATTTTCCGCTCTAGAAACCACATATTGTACCAGATTTTCTTAAATTTGGCACAACGTCTTATAATCCAACTAGAAACACCTGTGCAAAAATTGGGTAAGATCGGTTCAGATTTAGATATAGCTCCCAAACAAATGTGGCTCCCGGTTTTACTTTAGCCGCTTTAGAAACCACATATTGTACTCGATTTTCTTTAAATTTGGCACAACAGCTTATAATCCAAGTAAAAAACCTATGGTGAAAGTGGCTAAGATCGGTTCAGATTTAGATATAGCGCAAATACAAATGTTGCTCCCAAATGTTTAACCTGTTTTGTCCAAACTATACATATTATATTTCACCTATTTCGTTCCAGATTTCAATATACCCCCATACTAATGTCCTTTCCGATTTAACATTTTTTGTCAAACACATACATTTACAGGATACAAAAATCCTTCCCGTTTTCACTTTTTCACCGAATTAAATTGTATTCGGATTGAAAGTGGAGTGTATCATAGAGTCGGCCCCGCCCGACTTTAGCCTTTCCTTACTTGTTTTAAGAATGTTTTCATAAACACAAGTATGAACTTAAACAATTCATACTTTAGAGCCGACTAACTACCTGCAACATATACGAAGCCAGCGTATTCGTAAAGATTTAGCCGATATTGTGGAAATATATTGATGTGGCTGCATTTAAAGTTCACAAATGTTCAAATATTTGTTGATGATTAATTCCATTAAACGCAAAAACAACAATGCATTCATGTTAAAATTAAATCAGGCAACATTAAATAAAACTTCTAGAATTTTATTTGCATTTTTTCGTATTAAAACAAACCCTTATCTTTGATTCACCTCAAATAAACATTGAACCATAATAAAGTGTAATTAAAAGAATCTGTATATAGTTGTAATAAAACGAGTAAATTAGGTCGTGATTTCAACATTGTTTCACTTAAAATCAACATTGAATCATGTTGAAACAAAATTGGCATTTTAATTTATCGTTCAATAAGATTTAAACGAAGTTGATTATTGATAAAGTAATATTGAATCGCGTTGAAATAAAGTGGATATTGCATTAAATAGCGTTATCTGAGATCATCATCAATTATCATTCTCTTGAGTAACATGTGTTTTAAAGAATATATTTACTAATAATCGCTGCCGAAAACAACACAAATCTCATAATTTTATGGGATTTTCGATGGTATGAATATGTTATTGTGTTAAACACTCTAAGTTTTAGCTACAATACCCAATTAGGCGAGATATTGGAACAGTTTTATTTTTGCAAGAAATCAAATATTATTTGATAAGTAAATATTTTCAGATATTTTTTGGCCAGACCCTTAATTAAGTGAAATATTATTTGGTAAGTAAATCTTTTCAGATATTTTTTGACCAAATCCTTTATTAATTATGTCTCATTTGCGAAAGCTGAAAACACTGCTGGAAGTTTAATGTACTTCTCGAAAGATGAAATAAAAGAAACTTTTCCATCCATTGATCTCCGTGCCCAATGGAGTAACAAATTGTTTATCCCGAGAAAAAATAGGTATGTACACAAATATTTAGAAGATAAGATGTATTATACCCTCCACCTCCAGCATGGGGGTATACTAACTTTGTCATTCCGTTTGTAACACCTTGAAATATCGACCTGAGACTCTATAAAGTATATATATTCTTGAACTTCACAAAATTCTAAGACGATCTAGCCATGTCCGTCCGTACGTCCGTCTATCCGTCTGTCCGTCTGTTGAAAGCACGCTAGCATCTAAACGAAAGAACGTTCAAATTTTCCATAAATGCGTCTTATAGTCGTAGATCGGTTGGGATTGAAATGGGGCGAAATCGGCCCAAAAGGGAAAAAATTTTCCCTCACAAGGACTAAAAATACCCATAATAATCCTTAATATTTTAGCGTATTTAAGCATGTTTTTTGAATATGTCTGTTTATATTTGCTTGATATTTGGTATGCGTGTTCCGCATATAGCAAAAACGTGCACCATAAAGTGATTCTTATTTGTAGGGGGTGAAATGGGGCAAAAAAGGGATAAAAATGGTACATATTAAACGACAACAGCTAGAAACACGAAATTCGGTGTGTACATTCCTCTAATTGAGTAGATATATAATATAAAATTCGTACTTTTAAGGGGTAAATTGGGAATAGAGGGATACAAATTGTACCAACCAAACGGCTGTACCTAGAATAATGAAATTCGGTGTATACATTCCTCTGATAGCATAGATAAGTAAAATACACGGAGTTTTCAAAATTCGTACTTTTTGGGGTTAACATAAAAAGGGGATAAAAATAGTACCAATCTAATGACCGCAGCTAGAGTCATGAAATTCGGAGTATACATTCCTCTGAGTGTGTAGACACAGAAAATAAACAGATTTTTCGAAATTCGTACTTTTTGGGGTTAAAATGAAAAAGTGGATAAAAATAGTACTCAAATGACCGCAGCTAGAGTTATGAAATTCGGATTACATTCCTCTGACTGCGTAGACGAATTTTTCGAAATTAGTTCTTTCAAGGGATACAATGGTACAGAGGGATAAAAATAGTACCAAATAAACGACTACAGCTAGAATGATAAAATTATAATTGCGTAGAAACGTCAAGGGGGTAGAAATGGTACCAACCAAATGGGATTAAAATAGAATGGAAATATAACCAACTGTAGCGCCCACTATCTACCAATATTTATGGCTTTGAAAATATTTTATATTTATAATATTATTTTCTGAATTGACATATTGGTAGCATTACCTTATAAGCGTGGTTTGAAATAATTAAAATATTATATTTATTTATAAAATTAATTTTTCATTATTTTTATTTGTTTTGGTTTGGCTATATTAAAAAAATAATATTTGCCTGTAATATTACTGCACATCTACGAAACCGACAACCTCTGTGGAATGCAATCCATGGTGGAGGGTATATAAAGTTCGGCCCGGCCGAACTTAACGTCGTTTTTACTTGTTTCATTATTAATATAGTATTTCATTGAAACATATGTAAACTATAAACTGGCTTGTTTGTGTGTGTAAATGGTGATTTTAACGAAAGTACTCAATACCATGAAATCAACACCAATGAAGGTTGAATTTAGAATATTAAGCTTGTTGTACAATAAAACCTGAAAGGAAAAGCTGTAATAAACTATTATGCGATGCGATGAATGATAATTTGATTGACTCATTTCGAACAGATTTTATTCTGGAAGATATTTTTACCTACCCATTAATCCATGTAAATTATTTAATCATAAAACTTTATTTTATAATTTTAATTCACCATTAGAAAAGCTTCAAAATCCGCGAAAAAATAATCAATAACTGATTACAAATAATAAAAACAACGCATTATTTAATTTAGATCTAAAATCATAGCGTCATTAATATTCGGTTTTTCCTAAATAAGGATAATAAATAAGGCAAAAACGTGTTTTTGTGAACATTTAATATTTATTAGGCGTAAGGAAACGCCTTTTACACTTTTTGGCATATTTACCATGATTTTTCTGGTACAAGAAATTCGTATTTTAACCTATTCTTCATGTAATCGTTTTTTTTCAGTTCGGATGTAAAGGTTATTAAGTGGCGGCAAATACAGCGGCCCACAAATTTTCGCAGGGGTTCATGTCTGGTCATTGGGGAGGAGGATGGAACACAGTTGGACAGTTATAAATAAACTACTCCTGGGTTAAACGTGTTTTGTGTTTCGGATCAATAACCTGATAAAATTTTAAGCTATCCTGACATCAATCTTATTTTTACATCAATATGTTATTTTAATATTAGCATCATTATGGTCACATTGATTCAACACGATATCAATGTTATTTATTATTTATCAATGTTATATTAAAATGGAAATTTGTGCATGGAACCTGTTGAAACAACATGAAACAGCCACGCAGCAAAATTATAGGGAAAATCATGTTGAATCATATTTATTAATGTTGACTTTATAATGATTTTTTGTGGGAGGTAGGCGTGGTTGTGGGCGAATTTAAACAACAATTTTTTTATCTAATTTGGCAATATAAGGGATGTGTGAGAACTTTCAAGATCCTAGCAGCTTGTGTGAAAATATTTCACTGCCCTGTGTACAAAGGTACAAGTATCCCAACAGTGTGATATAAACCTAAAAGTATTCGCATTCCAGGAGTTAAAGGTAGAAAATCCACAATATTGCAAAAAAAGTAAATGTAAAAATTTCTTAATATCGCCGTTATTTATTGTGCCTCAAAGTAAACAATCCATCGACTAGTATAATTTTATTCCTTCAGATTCTGACAGAGGGGGTTAAAAAATAATATACATCTATCGGCGTTTTTTACTTCTGTATTTGTTGTATTGTAAACGTGAAATTAAACGTAAAATGAACAAAGTTTTGAATTGCTTCTGGCGTTTAAATTTAGTTTTGAGTTTTGGAAGAATATAGTAGATTTTTTTTGTAGAAAACTTGTATAAGACAAATTCCTTTTCTGGGTCCTATTGAGGAGCTAAAGAGTTAAAATGTTCCTCGTAGTGTTTTAAGTAATATCGCTAATAACACGCCATATTTTTTCACTGAACTAACACTCAGGGGATGACCCCTATAAATGCAGAACATTGCGTTGGCGGAAGGAAGATCAGGTATTGGAAGGAGGAAAGAGGGAGTAGTGTCTGTTGACATTTGTTTTGAAACTCTGAATGTCGTAATTGGAGGGAAAGGTATTTGCCTCAAGTCGATTCCACATACGGATAGTACGGGCGAAGAACGAATTTATTCTGTAATGTGTAGTAGACCGGTCCTTATTTATATGGACAAATTTATTTTCAATAAATATTCGTTTTAGTCCCAAAAAGCATAAAAAAAATTTGACAACGATTGGATAATTTTTAGCCGTACCCCAAGCACCTTTTTGTTTTTATTATGAGAAATAAGGCAAAAATATATATATTTTTTATTTTATTTACATTTATTTGAAAATTAAGAATAAACCTAAATAAAAACTCAAGTTTCTTAATTTATACTCAAAACATAAAAAAAGAAGCATAGGGAAAACCCACATTACAGTAGTTACATCAAAGTTTGCTGCAATGTTTTGTGCTGTTGTTGCACGATGCTTCTGACGCATTCGACGAATTGATGATCTATTTAGTATGAGATCTTCGATATCATAGCCCAACGCGTCAGCAGTTGCGCTTAGGATATGAACTGCAGCGCCATCAGTGATTTTCCACTTATCCAAAGTTGAAAGCAGTCTTGGTGTAAAAAAAATTGTTTTACCTCTGGAGATACCTGATATACCTGGATTTGGATTTGATACAGATGTTGATGTTGATGCTACAACTTCAATATCGTTTTCGTCGTCAATGTCAATCGTACCTGTTTTACAACAATAATTCTGATTTGCTTAAAAGATAGAATATTTAATTGTATACCTCTTTGAATCTGTTGTTCATATAACTCTTTTCGTTCATCTTCTTTTATTCGACGCTGGTTTTCTTGTTCTTTCTGGACTGCCTTTCGCTTTTCTTTCTGCATTACAATTTTATCCGTTCCTAGCATACAACCTGGTCTTCCTTTTTCTCGTTGCTTTTTTAAGAACTCTTTGTCTTCTTGTATTTTAATTAATTCAAACGCGTTTGCATGTGCGATATCGAATAAATCATCTAATTTATCTTGAAATTCAGTTTCTTTCCTGTTTTGACATTCTGTTTTTCGACCATGATGCTTTGTAATATCTCTCCACTTGTTGTATAATTTTTCCAGCTTCTCAATGCAGTGTTTTTCATGGTGTGTTGGAATTCGTGCTTTTTGCCAAAACGTGCTGACCTCAGCAACAACTAATCTAGAACTTTCTCTTAAATTTAAGCCAACTATTCTTAAATTATAAAATAAAACTTGTAGCACTTGTTTTCTTCCTGGTAATTTAGTTCCAGTAATTTGGTGGTCCATTACGCCAATTAACATAATGTCATCATCCGATCGAAGTCTTTTGGTTGTCATCGCTTTAGATTTTTAATTTTAAAATGTATTTGTTCGTTTTGGATTTTCTATGAATTTAAAAAATAAAAAATATTAATATTTTAGGCAAAAAATATTTATTTTCTTCATACATTTATTTTTACCGGCTAAACTGTTGATTATATAGAAAAACGCTATATATACACATTTTAAAGGAATTCTAATTCTTAATTATTTTTCAATTTATTTAAACAAAATCGGACTAGTGGTTCTCGAGTTATGTCGAAAAAAGAGCACCAAAGGTGATAATTTCCCCTATATGATAGTAACTAACTTTAATGACAAACAATTGTTGGCGGGGGCACGCCTAAAAATTGTCCAATCAAGCTCAAATTTTTTTTGTGTATTTTTAGGTTTCGCCCTCCTCTGGACACGGTCAAGTAGCTCCAGTGATGAAGCTGGAGCACCCGACCATATATGGGAGTTGTATTCCATCTTTGGTCTGATGTAGGTAGGGTAGATATTGAGAAGATCAGAGGGTGTGAAATATTTCTTACATCTTTTTAAAAAGCCTAAACATTTCAAGGCATCTTTTGACACATCAAATACATGTTTTGTCCAACGAACATCACGTTGTATTTTCATGCCAAGAATATCGAGAGCATCTGATTGCTCAATATCTACACCGTTCATTAAAATCGACGACACCGTTGGATCAGTGAATCGCTTGTGAGTAGGGTTTGGGGTTTCCCGGACTTTTTTCATTCCCGGGAAAACGGGAATGAAAAATTTCATTCCCGGGAATCCCGGGAATTCCCGGGAAAAGTAATTTATTTATAGGTATGTTCAATATGATTTAAAATATCAACATTTAATAACTGGTGTGTTTTTTTTTCAATACTGTCATATTACAAATTAAAAACGAATGTTATTGTCAAAATATTTTACAAATTATTTTTCATTTTACTCTACACCTTTTCAAGATTATATTCGGAACATACAAATTTATATTGAGAAATGTAAATTTATATTAGGGACATATAAATTCATAATGGGTAATGTAAATTTATAATAGGAACATGTTAATTCATAATGAGATCTATAAATCATAATTCATTGAGAACAATTAATTCATAATAGGAACATACCAATTCATAATGAAATATACAAGTTTTTAATCAGAAAATCCATATTCATAATCAGAAAATTCGTTTTCATATTCAGAAAATATGAATTCATAATGAGAAAATATAAAATCATATTGCGAAAATGTAAATTTATAATGAGAACATTGATAAAATATGTGTTTTTCCATAGAAAAACGTACATACATAGCTTCGATTATAAATTTTAGAGTTCCTGATTATGGATTTATATTTTATGAATATATATTCCTGAATACGAATTTATATTTTCTCATTATCAATTTGGATTTTCTCATTTTGTATTTATATATCTCATTATCAATTTGTATGTTCTTATTATGAATTTATATTTCTCAATATGAATTTACATTTCACATTACGAATTTACATTGCTGATTATGAATTATCATGCTCCTATAATGAATTTACATTTCCTGTTATGAATTTACATCTAATCGTGAACTTACATATTCCGATTATAAATTACATTTTCTCATTATAAACTTGAAAAGTTGTAGACTAATCGTCAGAATTGGACATTTATATCGCAAGTAGAAGTGACTGACACCTACACTAGATTCAAAATTGAAAACGATTAAGGAAACAAATAACTCATATGACGGAGAATGTTATGACGCATTTAATTTAGAATATTCATTCGTCTGGAGACAAAAATATTTTACAGAAACAGGGGGGAATATTCTAAACTGTAAAAACAATAGAAACATAAAAAAATAATATTAATTTAATAAATTCATAAAAAATAAAAATATTGAAATAGTCCAGTCATTAATTCTTACAAAGGGCCATTTAAATACATCGTAGCATATATTTATATTCCTATTCGAGTAAGTTGTTCTTGAAGAAGATATTCACCTCGATTCTTCTAGGAAAACAAGAAAATTTACATTATGTAAGCCATAGTATTGTCGGCATGATAAAGATCCTGCAAATAGCCTCACAGAAAGTATTTATTCCCCAAGCTGGGTTTCGCATAAAATGGCTATTTAACGAATTTAAAAAGTTTTGTTTGTAGTAATATAATATAAATAAATACTTATTATTGTCAGTAATGTAAATACATATATGAATTTGAAATACATCTAAAATGCCAATTTATATAGTAACATTAATTTATTGATCAACATAACCAATAAATTATTTTTTAATATTTCCCGTATTCCCGGGAAATTAAAATTTTTTTCCCGGGAATTCCCGTCCAAATTTTTCCGGGAATTCCCGGGAAAAACGATTCGGGAATTCCCGGACCCCAAACCCTACTTGTGAGACAACAAAGTGCACTGGGTCTTACGTGCATTAAAATCTACTCTATTATCTCGACCCCATTCAGAAATGGCCAGCAAATCCTGGTTAAGTGACTCATCAGTGACGACTTGGTCTATGATCGAATGAGTATGAATGACAGAGGTTGCTGTCATCCGCGAATGGGTATATTGGATTCAAAGTCCGATCCAAGAGGTCGTCGATGAAAATAAGAAAAAGGGAGGAGGAAAGGACAGAGCCCTGTGGTACTCCTACGGTTAACCTATGCTCATCGGATGAGAACCCATTTACAACAACACATATAGTGCAATGAGGAAGCTCGATATAAATCGAGAGAAGTCACTACCAACACCAAAAGCGATATACTTAAAATGTTAAGATCACCAGGTTTTCTAAGTCGATTCATCATAATAATGTGCAAAAGAGGGAAATATTGACGCCCCTCTAGAATGACCTCCATACGTAAACTTTCAAAACGCCGATAGACGTACACAGTGCAACACGAAAAAAAAATAACCATATACGGACACCGCTACATGATAAAAGACCAAAAAAAAAAAAGACCCGTGTTTTTTTTTCCCCAAAGTCATGCACTTTTTTTTTTATGGGCCCCCAGAGATTTGAGGCCTCGGTGTAATTTTTGGAAAAAAGTGATCATATTCTCAGGCTCATATCTTGCAAACCGTTCGGAATTTTGATTTACTCTCTGAGGCAAAGTTCTAGCTCTTGTCATAAAGAACAAAAATTGTGAACATATAAAATCAAAAAAACTTCATCTTCAAAATCGCAAAAAACTTAAAAAAATTCGATTTTTTTTAACCTTTTTTCCCCTGTTCAGGTCCATAGGTAGCAAACCGCTGAAAATTCAGGGAAACAATCAACTACAAAAATGTACCTAAGATCTCAATAAACAACTTTCTAGAACATATGAACTTCCTAGGAATTATTCTTAACACCGTTTAGGTAGCGCTTAGGTAGCCGCAAAAGTGAAAAATTGTTTATTCCAGTATTTCTTACCCACACGACATCATCGATGCCATTCAACAAACAACAACAAAGTCGTCGGTCCAAAAATTTGCACTAACAAAACACATGACAATTCAAAGCAGCGAAGTAGTCGCAATCCATTTGTACCAACAACATTAACAACACATATGTAGCCGCAGCACACAATATAAAAGCGACACGACGCTCACATTGAGGCAGTACACAGCGCGACGTCAACGAGAACTCAGCGGACAAAGTTATAGAAAAAGTGCTACAGCATAATTCACACACAACATTGGCAACTAACAATTTCAATATGCAATGTGAAAAAATTGATTTATTTTGCTACGTTTGCGGAAATTTTTCAATTTTGCTGCTACCTAAGCGCTACCTAAACGGTGTTAAGAATAATTCCTAGGAAGTTCATATGTTCTAGAAAGTTGTTTATTGAGATCTTAAGTAGCGATTTTGACCTTGAAGATGAAGTTTTTTTGATTTTATATGTTCACAATTTTTGTTCTTTATGACAAGAGCTAGAACTTTGCCTCAGAGAGTAAATCAAAATTCCGAACGGTTTGCAAGATATGAGCCTGAGAATATGATCACTTTTTTCCAAAAATTACACCGAGGCCTCAAATCTCTGGGGGCCCATAAAAAAAAGTGCATGACTTTGGGAAAAAAAAACACGGGTCTTTTTTTTTGGTCTTTTATCATGTAGCGGTGTCCGTATATGGTTATTTTGAAATGACTTCAAAAATGTTGCACAGTGGTATATTCTTTTTACCCCTCTATCAGAGTCCCTTGTCAGATACTGGTTTATTTTTTGTGTGCGAAAGCCACTTCTTAATCCCGTCTGCATGAAACAGAGTTTGCAGTTAGCGAAGGATCACATGTAACTTACTCTGTCTCAAGTTTAACAACCCAACGACTAAAATAGGGTAATTTTTCGAATGAAAAGTGTTTAAATATAAATGGTCCGGGTGTCTATAATTACTATTTTTATGTCATCAGAAACTAGTAAAAATGTCTAAGTTGTAATCATACCACGGAGGGAGGAATAATTTTAAATAAATTTTTAAGTGATGATACCCATGTTATTTCATCTTTAGGAGTTTGGACTTGTGTTTTCATGGAGAACAAAGTAAACGTTTTATTTATGGCCTGATTTAGCTGGCAAGCGTTTAGGCCGAAAGACTTGCAAAGACTTTGGACTGCATTTCATAAAATTTGCAGAATACAAACAGCCAAAAAATGTGCAACATTAAGAGGTCACAAAAGAAATACCCGCCAATTGATGCCAAGCACTTTCAGCACTGTTTAAATAATAACCCAAACCATTTCAAATCCCCCAAGATATCACTCGGATAGATATAAAGGAATCCGCAGGGAAATTCAACAATTCCCTCATAATCACCACCTTTGCCGTGGCATCCTTTAATTTGCATAAATACCGCAAATATTCCAACCACAAAGCATTCTTTTGTTTTTTTTTTCGGCAAACAAATTACTAAACGTTCCACTTTACATTATTTATTGTTACAAAATGTTACAGCATACCTTAGAGCGCATTATTGAACAAAAACTAAAGCATAACTTTAGGCTATTTAAAGTTTTGGAGGACAATTCGAGGAGGATGTTCAAAATGGAAATTTTTTGCAGTTAAATTAAATCAAAGCCATTAAAATCAAAAGATTCAAGGCTGTTGTGCATATTTCAAGGATTTAGAAAAGTAAGAGGTATGGGTATGCCAGCGGCTACACAAAAGTTTCAATAAATTTTTCAACTATGAGAACAAGTGTCGAAAAACAAGACTGAAGAAAAGGTCACAGACACATCCAAGCATGTCTGGGACACTTTGTTCAACGAGACACATTATTTTTCATAATTTATCATAGACTTTGTTGGGCAACAACTCATTGTGTGAAACCTTTAAGAGAATGCGCCTGAAATTTAAAACAAAGCATACTTCTATGTGGAATTTTCCACCCCCAAAACAAAAAAAAAAAAAAAAAGAAAAAAATTAAAGTATACTTTCAGGCCTTTCCAAGGGTGGAGTGGGGGTGAGCACACACAAAATTCACAGCATACTTTAAGGTCTTAGCTGGGCCAAAAACCAAAACATAAGCAAAACAAAATATCTAAGCCCTTCGCCACCGCTGCCTACTTAAGCAGACTTTAATATGTAATGCCTGGCCTGGAGTTCGTCCTTTTCTCGTCCGTGTGTTTCTTGCAGCCTCCTCTGAAACCAGCCTAAAAAGTCTCTGAGAGTCTTTACGCTTTTATTTTGAGTTTAGATTACACTTTAATACTTTCACCTCTTCAACCCCGAACAAGGAAACTTTCTGCCAACGCCTGGGATATCCTTAAAGCAGTCGTGCAAACAAATATAATTTCATAACAAACCGTTCAATGATGTATTTATATACGCGGTATGCCTTTCAATGCCTTCCTCCCTCCCTCCCACCGGAAAGCAAAAGGCAGCGATTCCACATCAAGAGGCAAAGTTTAAGATGTTGCACGGCCTTAATGGGACGGGGGAGCCGAAGAAGACTAGACTTGAGCAAGCATGAAATACGTGGAGTCTGAGCATAAGCAGGATTGGCATACTCCGTCATACGCCCCGATTCGTGCCTCAATCTAGCCAGCCAGCCAGCCGGTGGGAAAAATTCTAAAGAAAATAACCCAAACGAAAAGAAAGAATATGAGGTTGAAGAAAAAACGTTCTAAATGATAAAAAGCCAAAGCACGTGCTTTGTGTGAAGCACACACAGAAAACCTTTGGCGAATACGAATAAGGATTTTCTGTAAAGGATATCTTGAAGGACATATATTTACTCATACAACAAAAGGCGAATGTACAACACCCACACCCGCACACGCACCCCTCGCACCACTACCATCTTAGCTGGCCGTTCAGGCACAATATGATAGTTTCGTAGATGGCTTAACATCAACAATAAAGAAGGTCAATGGTACGAGTAGCCCACAGAGGCCGTGCTGGTAACGTACCCGGCAAAAGAACAATGACCCACACACGCAGGCTTCTTTTCTGATTTCGCCAGGAGCAGCAACAAAAAAAACATGAGCTATGCTTGGAAAATTGTCACAAACCGACGAAGGTAAATTGTGGAGAACCAAAACGAGTTCGAGAGTATATGAAACAAATTATCACCCAAAACGTGTCCAAGGTACCAAACACCCACTTAATAGACGCTACAAATTCGTCACACTCGCTGTGCCAAACTAACAAATGAGCAGCTATTATTTAGTGATTGGTGATAATGGGGATTAACTTAGGGGTGCAAAAGTTCGAGCAAATATTAAGAAGCAATGAAAACTTTGGTAAATAAAAATCCTAGAAGTATGCAAGGTTTTTTGAAAATAACATGTTTGAATCTCCTGTAACCGGTTTTTGGTATACCTGGAGTAGAATAGAAAAGTCTATAAGTCAGGCCTATGGTTATGCGGAAATTCACCATGAAAATTCTCTTAATATTGTCTGAATGTGAGACAAGCAGTAAATCATTGCTGTTGGATCATAGAATATCTCATACTTGGAAAGTTACTCCGAACAAAATCTAACAAAAGTCAACTTCAAGTTGTTTAGTCGGTTTTGGATATGCCTCAGAAGAAAACTAAAGCCTTCTCTATATAGATTATGCGGAAATCTCTACTCCTCGTAAGCTTAACATTTAATGTATTCATCATAGACCGGAGGAAAAAATATTTTTGATATGCACTAGTTTCTTTTTTCTCGCACTTTTGGAATTCTCGGAAAATATGTTATCAATAAGTGTAAAAATATAAGAATAATTATAGCTGGAGCCATTGTTTAAGTCAGAATTCTGAAAATTTACAGAACGTGACAACTTCTTAAAATAACTAATATTTTAAACTGGAATGCAGATTTTGGAACAACTGATCATGTTCCCTGCCTAATTTCTATCTGATTCAACTACGATAACACTATACGACAAAAATTTTGTCAAAAGGCTTTGTATAATGTTTTCTGGTGTAATTTTAATTCTTTATGGATAATTTTTTAAAGAAATTTATTTAAATTAATTTCGGTTTTCGCAGAAGATGTTTTTATTATTTGTACTAATATTTTGGTAGTATAAGTTCGATAACACCCACTCATATATTTATTAAAAGGTACTTATAATGACTACAAATGTTGCAACGTTATTTTTGACGCATAAACAGTCTCTAAAAAGTTGAGAGAAAATACTTTATTTCGAAAAAAAACTTTTTTGCTGAACAAAATATACATATAAACAACCTATATGAAATTTTATGAATAAATATAGAAGTTATGCTTGCAGACGTACATGTCACCTTCCCGAATGACAAAATCAATATAAGTTAAATTGAAATTATCTTACTTCTACAATAACGGTTATAACTTACTCATTCATTAATAGATTTCCTTTATATAGGCCTTGTTTTCTTCGCTAATATACTAGCAAATATATATATAAATATAAACTATAACTATAAAAGTTACTCTGACGAAAATTTCTTTTAAACAAGTATCCATAAAAAATGTTGTGTCTCGGATACAAAATTTTTATTATGTGTTGTCTGCTAGATTTTAGTAGCTGATTTCGAGTATGATGATGATAAATATTTATGGTATATATTTTTAAATTTATCAATAAAGTCTCCCGATCATCGATGTTATTGTTAACAGAAAATTGTTGAATTATTATTAAACAACGACATTAATTCAATTTACTAGTAATTTTTCTATTAGAATAACGGCTTCCCTCTTTGGAACTTCACAGAGGCAATAGTGGACAATAACCAAAGAAATCGTTGTAAAGGGTGATTTTTTAAGAGCTTAATAACTTTTAAAAAAAAAAAAACGCATAAAATTTGCAAAATCTCATCGGTTCTTTATTTGAAACGTTAGATTGGTCCATGACATTTACTTTTTTGAAGATAATTTCATTTAAATGTTGACCGCGGCTGCGTCTTAGGTGGTCCATCCGCTTAGTCCAATTTTGGCATTTCCACGTTTTTGAGTAACAGAGACCCAATTGGTGCGAACGGCGACGAATCGAAAATTGGTGGTCATCATTAACACTGGCCGATACAGCTGCGATATTTTCTTCAGTTCGCACTCTACGTAAGCGTGTTGGTGGTTTAATGTCCAACAATGTAAATTTGGTGCGAAATTTAGTCACAATAGCCCGAATAGCCGCTTCAGTGGGTCGATTAAACAGACCATAAAATGGAAGCGCGCAATGAACTTTCTTAACAGAGCACGCATTTTGATAATAAAATTCAATAATTTGCAAGCGTTGTTCGTTTGTAAGACGATTCATGATGAAATGTCAAAGCATACTGAGCATCTTTCTCTTTGACACCATGTCTGAAATCCCACGTGATCTGTCAAATACTAATGCATGAAAATCCTAACCTCAAAAAAATCACTCTATAGATAATTGTCCAGAACATCATTATGAGACGGTCATACTCGGGAAACTAAACTAACTTATAACAATTAAAAAGGCGTTAAGATCTGCCGGGCCGAATCATATATATCCTCCACAATGGAGTGCCATAGGAAAATATAGGGTGTGCCATATAACATTTTAAATTAGAATCGGTTATAAAAAAGTACTGATTATATTTTCAAATTTTTGGTTTTTATACCCTACACCACAGGGTATAATATATTTGTGCATTTGTTTGTAACACCCAAAAGGAAACGAGATAGACCCATCGTTTATTATAAGGATCGACTTAGAATCACTTTTTGAGTCGATTTAGCGATGTCCGTCCGTCCGTCTGTGCATCTATTCTTGTAATCAAAGTCCAGGTCGCAATTGTGGATAGAACTAAATGAAACTTTGCACAACGAAGTTTTATGGGATAAGGACGAACGCTATTTAATTTGAAGCAAATCGGTTCAAATTTAGATATAGCTCCCATACAAATTTTGCTCCCGATTTTACTTTTTCCGCTCCGGAAACCACATATTTCAACAGATTTTCTTCAAATTTAGCAACAATTCATATATTTTACTAAAAACAGTTCTGGTAAAAATCGGCCAGATTGGTTCAGATTTATATATAGCTCCCATACAAATGACTCTCCCGATTTGGATCTTTCCGCTCTAGAAACCACATATTTTAACAGATTTTCCTCAAATCTGGCAAAACAACTTATCGGGTCAGATATATATATAGCTACAATACAAGTTTTGCCATCCACATTTTTTTGCTCTAGAAATAGCATATTTGAACAGATTTTCTACTAATTCGGCACAACAGAAAATAAATCCAATTGGAACATCTAAAAAACATCAACATCGGGGGAAAGTGAGTCACATCGGTTCAAATTTCAAATCCATTCAAATTTTCTTACAAATACGGATAGAAATATGAAATTTGTAGTATATCCTCCTCTTGTAGCTGTATAGGACATATTTCGGTTCAAATGTATCGGACTTTTTATACCCTACTACACAGCGTGACTAGGTGTATGGTATCATATAGTCGGCCCCGCCCGACTTTAACCTTCCTTACTTGTTTTTTTTTGGAAAGGTTGAATTTTGTCATATAATACCGGAACACAATATCATTCATATGACTACCACGGCTGGCTCGGCAGCACCTCATCCGACCAACCAACCAATCTCCACACCCAAATGTAACTCGTTGTGGATGTATTGACTTCTCAATAGTCACGTGTGGGTTCTCTGAGAAACATATGCGGCAATTTTGCTTATTGGCATAGCCATCGAAATGAAAATGAGCTTCATCAAGGCCGATATCTTCTCGAAATTTTTCCACGTAAATTTCTTACAGTTTGCGTTAAAGACTCACTACTTTGGAAGTAGGTTTTTAATATTTCCCAATTTTGTTCTCATTTTGCAAATGTCTAACATAAACCTGAAAAAAATGAATGTTAATCTACCTTTTAAAGTTAAAGTAATCGGTAGTTCAAATTTCAAATGGCTTAGGAAAATTGTAATATTTGTTATGCACTTTACGATTTTTGTTTACTATTTCAAACTATAAGGCATAGTTATGAGCCCTGTTTTAAATAAATTGTTTTGCTTCATTATTCATACATTATCTCAAGGTCGATTTGCTCTTGATTCCAGCTACAGACCAAATGCCTGTACAATTTTGATACGAAAAGTACTAATAATATCGTTCAAAGTGGAATGTACACAACTAATTTTTACGTTTGCTTGGTACCAGTCTTATTCCTTTTTCCATTTTAACCCTACGCAGTCAGACGAGAGTAATCACTGAATTTTATGATTCTAGTTACAGCCGCATGGTTAGTTTATACGATTGTTAAGAGGACAAAACAAAAACTGTTCAGAACTTGCAAAGTTTTGCGTTTAATAACCTAACTCCATCTTTTAATCTAACATATAAACGGGCCTGATCGGACTTATATTTCCAATAATACTAGATCAAATGTTAGAGGAACCTTAATTTTAAATTAGAAAAATAAAAATTTTATGAAACAGTACGACTCAATGAAATAATTCCTGGCTGCCAGTTAGAAATGTTAAATTTATTTATACAAATTCTTCGACATTCTTTACTCTTTGATGATGTCATCGATACGTAACACATGTTAAGAAGTGATATAGGATCCATTTTAAAATGGAGGACCTCAAATGGATTGATATCGTCCCAAATCCAACAATTATGCCTGTCGACGTTCATGTTCAACTACAAATGAATATAATATTTCCAAATTGTATCATTGGCACTCGTCAGTGTTATTTCTGTTTATTGTATTTGTAAGAAAATTTGAACACAAACTTTGAATGGGAGCTTTATACAAATCTGATCCGATCTGACCCATGTTTAGCATATGTTAAATATGTGGTTTCTAGAGCGGAAATAATCAATTCAGTAGTGAAATTTGTAATGGAGCTGTATATATATCTGAACTCATCTGACCCATTTTCACCAGAGCTGTTTTTAGTTGAAATATAAGTTGCTTTGTCAAATTTGAAGAAAATCTGTCAAAGTTTGTGGTTTCTAGAGCGGAAAGAGTCAAATCGGAAGAGACATTTGTATGGCTAAATATAAATCTAAGCTATATATAAATCTGAACAGATCTATTCTATTTTTGCCAGAGCTGTTTTTATTTGAAATGTAAGTTGTTTTGCAAAATTTGAAGATCTGTCAATGTCAATGTTTATGGTTTCCAGAGCGTAAAGAATCAAATCGGAGGAGACATTTGTATGGGAGCTATATATAAATCTGAACCGATTTATCCTATTTTAACCACAGCTTTTTCTAGTTGAAATGTAAATTGTTTTGCCAAATTTGAAGAAAATCTGTCAAAGTTTATGGTTTCTAGAGCGGAAAGAGTCAAATCGGAAGAGACATTTGTATGGGAGCTATATATAAATCTGAACCAATATATCCTATTTTTACCACATCTGTTCTTAGTTGAAATATAAGCTGTTTTGCCAAATTTGAAGAAAATGTGTCAAAGTTTGTGGTTTCTAGATCGGAAAGAGTCAAATCGGAAGAGACATTTGTATGGGAGCTATATAAAAATCTGAACCGATCTATCCTATTTTTACCAGAGCTGTTTCTAGTTGAAATATACGTCGTTTTGCCAAATTGGAGGAAAATCTGTTGAAATATGTGGTTTCTAGAGCGGAAGAACTAAAATCGGAAGCTAAATTTGTATGGGAGATATACCTAAATCTGAACCGATTTGCTTCAAATTAAATAGCGTTCGTCCTTATCCCATAAAACTTCGTTGTGCAAAGTTTCATTTAGTTCTAACAACAATGGCGAGCTGTACTTTGATTACAAGAATTGATGTACAGACGGACGGACGGACGGACATCGCTAAATCGACTCAAAAAGTGATTCTAAATCGATCGGTATAATAAAACAAATGCATAAAGGCAAAATTCTAATTAAAGACTAACAAAATAAAAGCCCTGAACTACGAAGTCCTGAGTTTTCTGTTGGAAACCCAATTATTTCGTTTACGTTTTTTTGCCAGCACATTTTATTTATTTTTTGGAGGATTCCTGTTTAAGAGTTAATATTTTTATTATTTTTCGGGCGTTTTTGTTTCGGGAAAAATTTATTGATTGTTAGTGATCAACTGTTTCCTCTTACTTTTATTTGCTACTCCAAACTGCATTTAAATTCCAGGTTGCTACAGTTTACAGAATGAGCAAATGTTTTCTCTTTCAAAGAATAATAATTGAATGATTTGCTGGCAATTGAGTTCATTAAAAAATACAACAGCAAAAAAAAAAACAACCGAGTCCATAAAAAGAACTTTGAAATGAAATTGCATGGACACACCTCAAATAATGCAACAATTATTTTATAATTTAATATGAGTTTGACAACACACAGCTGCGCCAAAAAACAGCAACAACCCCATCAAAACTATTTATACAATTATTTTGACATTTAAATTATATCGAGGTCTGGCCATTTTTTCGTAGCAGACCCAACCGAACCGAACCAACCGAAAACATGTGTAAAAATTCCCATTTTTAATGACTTTTTGTCCGCAGAGACATACAACACATACACACATACACTGCAGCACACTTGCAGACACAGGATGTGAGTGCATACACACGCAAAATCCTTCAATCATTCGTGCTCTCAGTCCTTCAAACAATGGCCAACACTCAGACATCATCCAACAACAATGAGTGTAATTTAATATAACCTCAACTGGACTGGACACCGCACAACAACAACAAAATTAGATTTACGCTTAATATATTTTTAGTTAATATCGCATGAACGACAATGGACAGTTCACACGCATATGAGTCATTCCGGGAAGACAAATTTCATGGTTTATAATATCAAAACTGAGTTTAAACTGATCAATATTGTGCATTATATTCAATCACAACTCCACTGATAACGACATTTAAGATGTTGTATTCGCGATACAGTCTAATATACAAATACTAGCAGTACCCGCTGCTTCGCACGCGAAAAAGCCAGTTATTTGTTAATTTTATTTGTCTATTATTATTTATTTAATTTTCTTTTGGTGGATATAGATAAATCTAAAATAGTAATTTGGAAAACTCCTATTAGCTAGCACTCACACACAGTCAAAGGAATGTGCTTGTCGATATGCACTATTTTAGCTGAACTACTTCGTATGTATAATTTTCTACCAAGTTTTGATCAAAATATTACAACCATTTATATCCTCGATCTCATGTTTCTAGATTCAGCCAGCCTGTATATAACTTTTAGCACTTCTTTCCCAAAAAGTACACATTTTGAAAAATCACTATAGGTAAAATGTGTTTTTGCTTCCCCTAAAAATATGTACTTTATTTGGTAACACATTTATTCCTTGTTGTCCCGTATCCCCCTCTTAAGTACAAATTTTGAAATATCCATTTATGTTCCGCGCTTAAGTAATTAAATGATTGTACAGCATTTTTATCCCTTTTCGTCCCGCGCACCCCTTAAAAGTACAAATTTCGAAAAATCAAACTACTGCGCTTCTATATGGTCAGAGAAATTTACACACAAAATTTCACGATTCTAGCTGTAATACTAAAGTTGGTACCATTTTTATCCACTTTTGTCCCGCTCGCAACTTAAAAGTAGAAATTTCGAGAAATCCATTTATGTTGCAAGTCTACGTTGTCAGAGAAATTTAAACACAAAATTTCACGACTATAGCTGAAATATTTTATTTAGTACTATTTTTATCCCGCTCATTGTTTATAAGTACAAAATTAGAAAAATTAGTTGGTACCATTTTTTATCCCTTTTTGTCCCTCTCGCCCCCTAAAAATAAAAATTTCGAAAAAATCTATTTTTATTTCGTTTCTATATGGTGAGAGGAATTTACATACCACATTTCACGATTCTATCTGCAATACTTTAGTTGGTCCCATTTTTATCCCTTTTTGTGTCGCTCGCCCCTTAAAAGTAAAAATTTCGAAAAATCCAATTTTACATCATTTCTATATGGTCAGAGGAATTTACATACCAAATTTCACGATTCTAGTTGTAATACATTAGTTGGTACCATTTTTATCCCTTTTTGTCCCGCTCGCCCCTTAAAAGTAAAAATTTCGAAAAAATCTAATTTTACTTTGTTTCTATATGGTGAGAGGAATTTACATACCAAATTTCACGTTTCTAACCGTAATACTTTACTTGGTACCATTTTTATCCCTCTCTTCCCATAAAAGTACAAATTTCGAAAAAATCAAATTTTACTTCGTTTCTATATGGTCAGAGGAATTTGCATACCAATATTCACGATTCTAGCTGTAATACTTTAGTTGGTACCATTTTTATCCCTTGTTGTCCCGCTCTCCCCTTAAAAGTACAAATTTCGAAAAATCAAATTTTACTTCGTTTCTATATCGTCAGAGGAATTTACATACCAAATTTCACGATTCTAGCTATAATACTTTAGTTGGTACCATTTTTATCTCTTTTTGTCCCGCTTGCCCCTTAAAAGTACAAATTTCGAAAAATCCAATTTTACTTCGTTTCTATATGGTCGGAGGAATTTACATACCAAATTTCACGATTCTAGCTGTAATACTTTAGTTGGTAACATTTTTGTCCCGCTCTCCCCTTAAAAGTACAAATTTCGAAAAATCCAGTTTTACTTCGTTTCTATATCGTCAGAGGAATTTACATACCAAATTTCACGATTCTAGCTGTAGTACTTTAGTTGGTACCATTTTTATCCCTTTTTGTCCCGCTCTCCCCTTAAAAGTACAAATTTCGAAAAAATCAAGTTTTACTTCGTTTCTGTATCGTCAGAGGATTTTACATACCAAATTTCACGATTCTAACTGTAATACTTTAGTTGGTACCATTTTTATCCCTTTTTGTCCCGCTCGCCCCTTAAAAGTACAAATTTCGAAAAATCCAATTTACTTCGTTTCTATATGGACAGAGGAATTTACATACCAAATTTCACGATTCTAGTTGTAATACTTTAGTTGGTACCATTTTTATCCCTTTTTCTCCCGCTCGTCCCTTAAAAGTACAAATTTCGAAAAATCCAGTTTTACTTCGTTTCTATATCGTCAGAGCAATTTACATACGAAATATCACGATTCTAGCTGTAGTACTTTAGTTGGTACCATTTTTATCCCTTTTTGTCCCGCTCTCCCCTTAAAAGTACAAATTTCGAAAAATCCAGTTTTACTTCGTTTCTGTATCGTCAGAGGAATTTACATACCAAATTTCACGATTCTAGCTGTAATACTTTAGTTTGTACCATTTTTATCCCTTTTTGTCCCGCTCGCCCCTTAAAAGTACAAATTTCGAAAAATCCAATTTACTTCGTTTCTATATGGTCAGAGGAATTTACATACCAAATTTCACGATTCTAGTTGTAATACTTTAGTTGGTACCATTTTTATCCCTTTTTCTTCCGCTCGTTCCATAAAAGTACATATTTCGAAAAATCCAATTTTACTTTGTTTCTATATGGTCAGAGGAATTTACATACCAAATTTCACGATTCTAGGTGTAATACTTTATTTGGTACCATTTTTATCCCTTTTTCTCCCGCTCGTCCCTTAAAAGTACATATTTCGAAAAATCCAATTTTACTTCGTTTCTATATGGTCAGAGGAATTTTCATACCAAATTTCACGTTTCTAGCTGTAATACTTTAGTTGGTACCATTTTTATCCCTTTTTGTACCGCTCGGCCCTTAAAAGTAAAAATTTCGAAAAAAATCAAATTTCACTTCGTTTCTATATGGTCAGAGGAATTTACATACCAAATTTCACGATTCTAGCTGTAATACTTTACTTGGTACCATTTTTATCCCTTTTTGTCCCTCTCTTCCCTTAAAAGTACAAATTTCGAAAAATCCAATTTTACATCATTTCTATATGGTCAGAGGAATTTACATACCAAATTTCACGATTCTAGTTGTAATACATTAGTTGGTACCATTTTTATCCCTTTTTGTCCCGCTCGCCCCTTAAAAGTAAAAATTTCGAAAAAATCTAATTTTACTTTGTTTCTATATGGTGAGAGGAATTTACATACCAAATTTCACGTTTCTAACCGTAATACTTTACTTGGTACCATTTTTATCCCTCTCTTCCCATAAAAGTACAAATTTCGAAAAAATCAAATTTTACTTCGTTTCTATATGGTCAGAGGAATTTGCATACCAATATTCACGATTCTAGCTGTAATACTTTAGTTGGTACCATTTTTATCCCTTGTTGTCCCGCTCTCCCCTTAAAAGTACAAATTTCGAAAAATCAAATTTTACTTCGTTTCTATATCGTCAGAGGAATTTACATACCAAATTTCACGATTCTAGCTATAATACTTTAGTTGGTACCATTTTTATCTCTTTTTGTCCCGCTTGCCCCTTAAAAGTACAAATTTCGAAAAATCCAATTTTACTTCGTTTCTATATGGTCGGAGGAATTTACATACCAAATTTCACGATTCTAGCTGTAATACTTTAGTTGGTAACATTTTTGTCCCGCTCTCCCCTTAAAAGTACAAATTTCGAAAAATCCAGTTTTACTTCGTTTCTATATCGTCAGAGGAATTTACATACCAAATTTCACGATTCTAGCTGTAGTACTTTAGTTGGTACCATTTTTATCCCTTTTTGTCCCGCTCTCCCCTTAAAAGTACAAATTTCGAAAAAATCAAGTTTTACTTCGTTTCTGTATCGTCAGAGGATTTTACATACCAAATTTCACGATTCTAACTGTAATACTTTAGTTGGTACCATTTTTATCCCTTTTTGTCCCGCTCGCCCCTTAAAAGTACAAATTTCGAAAAATCCAATTTACTTCGTTTCTATATGGACAGAGGAATTTACATACCAAATTTCACGATTCTAGTTGTAATACTTTAGTTGGTACCATTTTTATCCCTTTTTCTCCCGCTCGTCCCTTAAAAGTACAAATTTCGAAAAATCCAGTTTTACTTCGTTTCTATATCGTCAGAGCAATTTACATACGAAATATCACGATTCTAGCTGTAGTACTTTAGTTGGTACCATTTTTATCCCTTTTTGTCCCGCTCTCCCCTTAAAAGTACAAATTTCGAAAAATCCAGTTTTACTTCGTTTCTGTATCGTCAGAGGAATTTACATACCAAATTTCACGATTCTAGCTGTAATACTTTAGTTTGTACCATTTTTATCCCTTTTTGTCCCGCTCGCCCCTTAAAAGTACAAATTTCGAAAAATCCAATTTACTTCGTTTCTATATGGTCAGAGGAATTTACATACCAAATTTCACGATTCTAGTTGTAATACTTTAGTTGGTACCATTTTTATCCCTTTTTCTTCCGCTCGTTCCATAAAAGTACATATTTCGAAAAATCCAATTTTACTTTGTTTCTATATGGTCAGAGGAATTTACATACCAAATTTCACGATTCTAGGTGTAATACTTTATTTGGTACCATTTTTATCCCTTTTTCTCCCGCTCGTCCCTTAAAAGTACATATTTCGAAAAATCCAATTTTACTTCGTTTCTATATGGTCAGAGGAATTTTCATACCAAATTTCACGTTTCTAGCTGTAATACTTTAGTTGGTACCATTTTTATCCCTTTTTGTACCGCTCGGCCCTTAAAAGTAAAAATTTCGAAAAAAATCAAATTTCACTTCGTTTCTATATGGTCAGAGGAATTTACATACCAAATTTCACGATTCTAGCTGTAATACTTTACTTGGTACCATTTTTATCCCTTTTTGTCCCTCTCTTCCCTTAAAAGTACAAATTTCGAAAAATCCAATTTTACTTCGTTTCTATATGGTCAGAGGAATTTACATACCAAATTTCACGTTTCTAGCTGTAATACTTTAGTTGGTACCATTTTTATCCCTTTTTCTCCCGCTCGTCCCTTAAAAGTACATATTTCGAAAAATCCAATTTTACTTCGTTTCTATATGGTCAGAGGAATTTTCATACCAAATTTCACGTTTCTAGCTGTAATACTTTAGTTGGTACCATTTGTATCCCTTTTTGTACCGCTCGGCCCTTAAAAGTACAAATTTCGAAAAAATCAAATTTTACTTCGTTTCTATATGGTCAGAGGAATTTACATACCAAATTTCACGATTCTAGCTGTAATACATTACTTGGTACCATTTTTATCCCTTTTTGTCCCTCTCTTCCCTTAAAAGTACAAATTTCGAAAAATCAAATTTTACTTCGTTTCTATATGGTCAGAGGAATTTTCATACCAAATTTCACGTTTCTAGCTGTAATACTTTAGTTGGTACCATTTTTATCCCTTTTTGTACCGCTCGGCCCTTAAAAGTATAAATTTCGAAAAATCCCTATTTGTAGCTCGTCTGCATGGTCATTGCAAGGAACTCACCGAATTTCATGTTTATAGCTACTGCCGTTTAGTCAGGACGAATGTTCGATGTTTATCCCTTTTTGGGCCATTTTATCCCCTAAAAGTACGAATTTCGTAAAACCCTTTCTTAGTCGACGTCTACGTCATATCTGGGAACTACCCTGAAAATTTCATGACCCTGGCTTCAGCCGTTTGGTCTGGGGGCTGGTCAATGATAAGTCAGTCAGTCAGTCAGTCAGTCAGTCAGTAACGCAACTCTTTTATATATATAGATATAATTATTCTTTAGTCAAACGTCCCGAAGAAAGATGACTTTTTCTGTTGTGTGAAGTTTAAAAGAAAAAATTAAAAAAATGAGTTATTATGGATTGACTCATATACATATATCTCACACACGCACACAATAACCTCAATGCTCACATTTAAGCTTACATGAGCAGACATTAGCAGTTAAACATACAGACCCTCCCGTATCACCTTCGCCTACCCTCATTTTCAAATCAAAAATAATAAAATTTATCACAAACACTATTAAAAAAACAGACAGAAAAGGACCCCACTCTCCACCCTACCCGGTAAACAAACAACGACCATAAAAGGTCACTGTCATAAGCATAAATACCAGCAACACAACAGTAAAACTGGCCAACAATAAAGGGCTCAAACTACCACCGCCACCAACCATAAGCAGTCCCTTGGTCCCCCACCCGACTGGCCATGGGCTGTTCACACACCACATGGAAAAAAGGAAGCGTCAGGGTTTTGGCAATAAAAACGAGCATGACATAAAACTATATCTGCGGGACTGGGTAGCAGTGGCAGTCGATAACGAAACATATAAAAATTGGCCAACTGAAAGAGACCCAACCAGCAAAGGTCATTTAAAGGTAGCCTTTTGGGGACAAAAACTAAATGACTTTTTTTCAATTTCACAGAAATTATTACGGGTAGGGAAAGGCATAGTGGGACTTGCCGGGTAATTGATCTAAGAAACGGACGCATTTTTTTTGAGGAGTAAGGAAGAGGATGAAGCCATTCAGAATTTTTTATGGGACTATAGTTTGTGTCAATACTTAATCTAGTATCAAAGAGGATGCCAAAGTTTGGTAGACTATAAAGCGCATGAGATAATTTAAAGTTTCCACCAAACCAATTTGAAAGGAAAGGGTTCGACAAGGTGAAAAAATAATATATTTTTGCCTACAATGTATATATTTGGCAAAGTCATTATATAGAAAAAAATTTTACACAAATATCAAAATCCTTATATTTAAATTGCAACTCTCGACATAAATAAATCTCCGGGCCCTATGTAAGTGGTCTTCGACGCCTGCCCGTCCACTTGCATACCATGCAGGGGTATTCCCAGCGCGTTGGAAGATTGCAAACATCCAGCCCATCCCTAAAATAGGTGAGGCTAATAACCCTGCTAACTACCGCCCGATTGTGATTTGCTGTGCGCTCTCGAAGGTTATGGAGAGTATGTTTATACCTTAATAAAAAAACAAGTAAGGAAAGGCTAAAGGCGGGTGGGGCCGACTATATAATACCCTACACCACTCCCTGTGTATGTACCTCGCTTTGATTACTAAACCCAGGTATTTCATGGGAGCAATTTTATGTAGTTCATATAAATTATACAGTTACTATAAATTCATCTTTAGTCATATTTAACGAATATGGTTAATAATATGGTAACTGATCCAATTATCCGACAGACAAGAACAAATTATACAGTAGTAATAGGACCGATATTTCAAAAGGGGGGCAATAACAACATTCTGGGACTTGTCCAAAACATGGGCCTATATAAAGGGTGATTTTTTTAAGAGCTTCATAACTTTTTTTTTAAAAAAAACGCATAAAATTTGCAAAATCTCATCGGTTCTTTATTTGAAACGTTAGATTGGTCCATGACATTTACTTTTTGAAGATAATTTCATTTAAATGTTGACCGCGGCTGCGTCTTAGGTGGTCCATCCGCTTAGTCCAATTTTGGCATTTCCACGTTTTTGAGTAACAGAGACCCAATTGGTGCGAACGGCGACGAATCGAAAATTGGTGGTCATCATTAACACTGGCCGATACAGCTGCGATATTTTCTTCAGTTCGCACTCTACGTAAGCGTGTTGGTGGTTTAATGTCCAACAATGTAAATTTGGTGCGAAATTTAGTCACAATAGCCCGAATAGCCGCTTCAGTGGGTCGATTAAACTGACCATAAAATGGAAGCGCGCAATGAACTTTCTTAACAGAGCACGCATTTTGATAATAAAATTCAATGATTTGCAAGCGTTGTTCGTTTGTAAGACGATTCATGATGAAATGTCAAAGCATACTGAGCATCTTTCTCTTTGACACCATGTCTGAAATCCCATGTGATCTGTCAAATACTAATGCATGAAAATCCTAACCTCAAAAAAATCACTCTTTATTTCTCATTCACTGTAGGTATTCCTAACTGAAAAAATATCATAATCTGCAAAATTTGATGAAGATCCGATGTAAGATGTAGTTTCTAGAGCTGTAATAGATCAGAAAGGGCCCCATTTGGGTTATACCAAAGTATGGACATATGGGCATCACCCAAACAATTCTCATTACAATTCAATTCGGTAAAAAGTGAAATCGGGAAGGATTTCTGAATCCTGTAAATGTATGTGCTTGACAAAAAATGTTAAATCGGAAAGGACATTTGTATGGGGGTATATTAAAACCTGGAACGATGTGACCCGCTTTCACCATGTATGTTTATTGGTGAAATATAATATGTAAAGTTTGGCCAAAATCGGTTAAACATTCGGGAGCAACATTTGTATGAGGGCTATATCTAAATCTGAACCAACCTTACCCAATTTCTGCATAGGTGTTTCTAGTTGGATTATAAGATGTTGTGCCAAATTTAAAGAAAATCGGGTACAAGATGTGGTTTCTAGAGCGGAAAATGTCAAATTGGGAGCGACATTTGTATGGGGACTATATCTAAATCTGAACCGATTTCCTCCAAATTCAATACCGATCGTCCTTGGCCAAAAAAAGTAACTTCTGCCAAAGTTCATGATAATCGGACAGTAATTGCGACCTGTAGAGTGCGAACAAGCTTAGATGGACAGCAGACGGACGGACGGACAGACAGACATCGGTAAATCGATGGTGGTTCTAAGCCGATCCGTATACTTAAAGGTGGGTCTAGCTCGATTATTTCGTGGTGTTACAAACATTTGGCGCGAAACTAACTTATAATACCCTATTCCACGAAGTGGTGTAGGGTATAATAATTTTTAAAGAATAGCCCTGAATAAATATGACTATTATGACCTTTAAGTCTCAGTATCTCATAGTGTATCATGTAATAAACATATTCGTTCAAATGCAGTGTTGAATGAAAAAGCAAGCTTGAAGAGCTAACTTTATAGCCGTTTTAAAATTCTGAAAGGTTAATAATGGAAAATAATTTCATTCAAATGGCTGCCTCGGCTCCCCACAAATAATAGTCCAACGGTTGAATAGTTGAAAAAAAACGTTAGATGGCGGACCCTTACGTTACCAAATAAAGGGCCCGCCAAATAACTTTTTTTTTTGAAAATGCTATAAAAAAACTACTGAATATTTTCCCAAATTTTTTTTTTATTTGAAAGTACAAACCTTCCGGTTAATAATGGAAAATAATTTCATTCAAATGCCTGCTTCGGGCACCCCATATATAATAGTCCAACGGTTGAATAGTTGAAAAAAAACGTTAGATGGCGGACCCTTACGTTACCAAATAAAGGGTCCGCCAAATAACTTTTTTTTTTTTGAAAATGCTATAAAAAAACTACTGAATATTTTCCCAAATTTTTTTTTTATTTGAAAGTACAAACCTTCCGGTTAATAATGGAAAATAATTTCATTCAAATGCCTGCTTCGGGCACCCCATATATAATAGTCCAACGGTTGAATAGTTGAAAAAAAAAATACGTTATATGGCGGACCCTTTATAACCAACACAATTATCACCCTGTATTGGTACAGGGTGACCAAAAACAAAATTCTATGAAAGCTTAAAAGAATGAAGAGTTGTTTATTTTGACGAAATGTATTTTTCTAAACATCATTACAAAAGCAAAATATAACATACGAATAGTATACTTTAAACTGCAATTTAAATAATTATTTCAAGAAATAAAATAAAATGTCTACATGTGTACAAAAAGGTGAATGATGTTGTCTGTCATTTTAAAGGTACTTTTAATACCTTTTAAATAAGATCTTGATGGGTCTCATACACAAAACTGATTTAGAGATATATTCATATATATGTCTATGGATAATCAAAACCTGGGATAAAATAAAATGAAAATTTTTGGAGTTTGCCGAAAAATGCTGACGATATATTAATTCCACCATAAACTAAAACCTCAGACGAACACTTTCACATTTACACTTTGAGTCAAGTTGAGTCATACATATAACTTTTGGTCCACGACATTTATAGATTATGTTCTCTACAAATCACAAAATTACAATACCTATGAATACTTACAAGACCACAATAATCATAAAATGTTAAATATATTTTTTCAACTACTAACTCTTGCCGTCAATTTTCATAATTATTTTCTTTTTAAGTCTTGATTTTAATTAATTTTTAACTTCTGCCAAAAAAATGGATTTGGGACCATAGTGCAATGGTTACTTTAGTTTTATAATTTTTAAATTTACAAATCTTTAAAGACGCTATTGCGCATTTAAGTCGTGAAGAAGCATGGTTACAATATTAGTTTGGTGTCCTAATTAATATACATCTCATTTTAGTACAAGAGGGAAATTTCCAATAGTTGTAAATATTATTAGCATGTAAATATTACTATGCTTAACACGAATATTCGTTATCTTTGAATATTTTCGGTAACATACAACCCAGCTTATTTTCATATCTGGTTAATGTAGCATCACCTTTTCTCCATTTTGAAAACCAAGGTTTGTCCAAATCGTCATCCTTTAATAATATTATCAGGTTTTTGGTTTCGATTTGACATACGATATGATATCATCACATTTTTCTATGGCTTAAGAGCAATTTTGTTTTTTAGTAAAACTAAAAATCAATGCGAAGAATATCCAAGATCTAACCATTCTAGCAAATGCTAAATTTTTTTCCACATGATCGCATATAACCTCCTAACTTTAGCTTATATCGTCACTCATAATTGTTACGCTCACACAACGCCATGGCAATTTTTGTAATTTTACGCTTCACAACACCCACAATCTGTGGGGAATATTTCCACATTAAATTTACAAAAACATCTGAACTGTTCCACCTTATTTGAAAGCAATAATTCGTATCTCTTGAATATATTTCCACGGCGTTTGTTCTCTGTTCTATATCATCTCGTTGTGTGCGAGAGCATCTCTGCTTATTTCATTTCGTTTCGTTGCGCTTCGGTTTTATTTTATTTTACCCATTTGTATATTGTTATTATTATTATAGATATACAACCTTTTTTTCTTCCTCTTCTTCTTCTTCTATCACATTATTGTAAGCAACCATATCGATTTTCATATCCCCCGGCAGTTGTAAGCATGTATGCATGAAAGTGTGCATGTGTGTGTGTTGGTATATATAGAATAGAATACTATATGTATACTATGTATGTAAAAAGTTATATTAGATCTTGTGCGGGTATATCTTATGGATTTTCCAAACGACACACTATTATTCAACACCCACCAAAGGCATTCCAGCTGGCCCTATCCTCCACGAAAATATTTGCAAAAGTGAGAGCATCTTCACACGGAGGCACAGTGGGATATAATATATTTGACAATCTTGAGAATAGGAGGATCATCATTGTTTTTGTACCCTCCAACTTAGTGTATTCATCGGAGACCTCATAACGTTATATATTATGAATAACAGGAACAAATAGGAGTAGTTTTTGAAACACTGTTAGGAAAATATTTAATTATGAATTTTGTAATAGGCAAATAGGCTTAGAATTGGAAGTCGTGAAGAAAATAAATGAAAAAAATGAAAAGTAACAATAAAACAAGTAAGGAAAGGCTAAAGTCGGGCAGGGCCGATTATATGATACACACCACTTCCTATACGAATACAATTCAATTCGGTAAAAAAGTGAAAACGAGAAGAATTTTTGTATGTTTCCTAATCATAGGCTAATATGACCTGGTCCAATTTGTCAAATCGAAAAGAATTTTAATATCAGGGCTATATGCAAACATGGAATGAAGTGACCCAATTTCACAATAGATTCTACCAGTTTGAAGAAATTTGGTGAAAATAAGAGGTTTCTGGGGCGGAAAAAGTCAATAAGGAAATTTGTATGGAAGCTATATTTAAATCTTAACCGATCTGACCAATTTTTAACACAGGTGTTTCTAGTTGAAATATAAGATATTTTGCAAGATTTTAAGATGATCTGTTAAAATATGTGTTTTCTAGAGCGGAAAAAGTCAATTCATGAGCGAAATTTGTATGGGAACTATATATAAATCTGAACCGATCTGACACATTTTCATCACAAGTGTTTCTAGTTGAAATAGGAAATGAAAATTTTAAGTAAATCTGTTAAAATATGAGTGAAATCGGGAGTAAAATTTGTACTATACTATTGGACTATATCTAAATCTGAACCGATTTTCTTCATATTAAATAGCGTTCGTCCTTGTCCAGAAAAACTTTGTTGTGCAAAGTTTCATGTGATTCTGGCTACAATTGCGACCTGTATCGTGATTACAAGTAAAGATGGGAAGACAGACGGACATTGCTAAGTCGATTCAAAAAGTGATTCTAAGTCCATCGGTATAATTAACAATGGGTTTATCTCCCTTCCTTTTGGGTGTTACAAACAAATGCACAAATACTCTCGTGGAGTGTATATAAATTGTGATTGAAAATGAGAGAAATCGACCGAGAAGGAAATATTTTCCCCAACAAGGGCTAAAAATACCCCCTTATTTAGAGTTTTCAAATCGGCTTTGAAAACTTATATTCACGCCTCTTTTAGCGTGAGTGCGAACCAAAAGTTAGTTATGCAAAATCTATACTCTTATGGAATGAAATTGGCCAAAAAGGGATAAAAATTGTACCAATCAAACGAAAACAGCTGGAAATGTGAAATTTGTTTTGTAATTCCTTTTATTTGCCTACACTTTTAAAATAAATGCACATTTTGAAACACGTACTTTAAGGGGCAAATTGGGGAAAGGGATAAAAATTGTACGACCCTGCAATTGAAATCATGAAACTCGATGGAAAATTCGCATGTGACTGAGGACACTATAACTTTTAATTCGTACATTTTGTGCCGAATGGGATAAAAACGGTACCACCCAAAAAAGGGTATATAACCGCAGCTAGAATTGTAAAATTATTAAAGGAAAGCTGCAATTAGATTAGTGAAATTAGCGTCCCTTGAAACGATCGTCTGCCCTGCTAGTAACCTAACCAAATAAATGTCACACTCGTCTTTTAAAATGTTTTCTGTATAAGAAAACAAACACAAATGGTAAGTAGTATTATCCAAATTTAAATATTTTTATGGGCTTTTATTGGCACTAATTTTTTTGAAACAAAATTTGATAAGATTTTTTTGGCGACTTTTTCTAACCCACAGCTGTTGCATGTGTGTGATCATATGTGCCAGATAGTCTAAGCCACACTTTATCCGTTGCGAGATATACAATGGTTTATGTTTGAGTCAATTGAAAAATATTTTTCTACTGAAGCACAAAATTTTTTCTTAGAATATGCTACTACAATATCGAACTTTTATAAAAAATCGACAACGTTGGTACCTCTGATGGAACCACTACTTTCAGAGGATGTAATGACTTAGATCAGTTTCATTCTTCTCAAAACAAAAAAAAACGCAATGAAAGAAAAACAATTTTTTACTTCAAAAAAAAAATATTTTTGTAAATATTTACAGGTTGCCCTCTTCTATATATAAATATAAAACTTCAAGTGTAATGAAAAAGTGAATATTAGACAACAGTCTTCATCTTATACATCTTATACCCAATTTTCTCAATTTGCACTTTCTTGATTTCAGCTACAGCCGAAATGTCTGTACTATTTTAAGAGGAAGAATTCTAATATTGAAGATCCAATATGTTACAGAATGAAATATACAAACCTAGATTTTAGCTAAAGCCGTTTAATTAGTACCAGTTTCCCTCCTTTTTCCATTTTGACCTTAAAAGTATGACCTCTTTTTTTCGGTGTCTACGTAGACAGACGAGTGAAAATACTGAATGCCATTATTCTAGCTACAACCATTTTATTGTTGCCCATTTTAATCCCATTTAGATCTTGATGGTACGAATATCGAAAGATCTCTTTATTTTTCGCGTCTACGCAGTCAGAGAAGTGTACATACCGAATTTAGTTATATAGTTGCAGCCGTTTGGATGGTACCATTTTTATCCCCATTCGCCCATTTTCGGTCTATAAGTACAAATTTCGAAAAATGTCTTTTTGTTTCGCGTAGTCACAGTCAGGTGAATGTATACACTGATTAATTTCAACTTTAGCGGTTTGATTGGTACCATTTTATCCCTCTTTTCCAATTGTATCCCTTAAGAGTACGAATTTTGAAAAATCGCTCTATTTTACGTATCTGCGCTATTAGAGGGATGTACATTCCAAATTTCATGCTTCTAGCTGTTGTCATATACTTGGTACCATTCTATCCTTTTTTGTCCCATTTCGCCCGATAAAAATTGATCTACTTTTCGGTGCTACAAGAAGAATTTACGCAGCAAATCTCAAGTGCATATAAGCAGAAATTTTCAAAAAAAAAAATAAGTAAATAGTCTAAATATTAGGGGGTATTTTCAGTCCTTGTTAGGGAAATATTTCGCTCACTTTCAATCCCAACCGACCTGAAACCATACGACACATTTAGAGAAAATTTGAACCTCCTAGTTCATTTCGTTCGACAGCTAGCGTGTTTTCAACAGACAGACGGTGGGACATGGCTAGATCGTCTTAGAATTTTATTACGATCAAGAATTTATATATTCTATAGGGTCTCAGATCGATATTTCAATGTGTTACAAAAGGACTCACGCCATCCCATCCCATTCATTTAACCACCCATCTAATCATTCATCCTACACAGATGATTGTGCAGTGTGTTGGCTTGGTGGCAGCTTATACATATATATGTATGTATGGATATATACGTATATATATATGGATAAATGTGGAAGTTATGATACTCTTTGTAGATGCAAAAGATTTTTTAAATTTTATTTTGTTAGCGCTTTAATTAAACAATGGATTACTATAAAACTTCATTCAGCCGGTTGTTCATTCTTGGTGCTATGTTTTATGGCATCTTATTTCAATAGAAATAAGATGCCAAGATAAGGCATAGTGATTAGTTTGCTATAACGCTCCCAAACTGATAAAAATTAAAATTGTTGTCAAAAATAAAAAATATATATATAAAAGAGCGACTAGATTTATCAGAATTTGGGGACATTTCCAACGGTGCGTATGATTGATATTAATTGTCGGTGCTATGTTTTATGAAATTTATTTTCATGTCATTGCTAGATTTATCAAAATTTATAAAAGAGCGGTTTAGATTTATCATAATTGAAGATATTTCCAACAATTGGACATCGGTGCGTATGATTAACATTAATAATATTAATTGTTGGTGCTATGTTTTATAAATTTTTTTTCATGTCCATTCTTAGTATACCCCCATCCTGGAGGTGGAGGGTATAAAAACTTTACTTTACGAGCGAACGCCACTAGGGTATCTGGAAGGAAATTGAGGACTTGATTAATTTTAGAAATGTTTTCAAGAGCGATTGGCGCACAGGAGGTTTGATCTAACGAAGAAATATTTTGCAGATAATTTCTGGATGTGACCTCAGCGTTTACCTTAGGTCAAAGTTTATTAGGTTATAGTTTTACACTGATCTAAAGTTGTTACTTTATTTTCTTGTATTTTAGTTTATTTTACTCTCTACAAGATAACAGAATTGCAGAATGGGGTAATTGGTTCAGAAAATTTAGCTATTTTCAAAATGATCATCTATTTCAGCAGGACATAATTTGTATTTTTTACTGTGTTAAAAGCTGTTATAAACCGATATTTTGGGAAAAATAGTTGCAGGACGAAAATTAATGATGGGGTTTCCCTATATAAACTTAATTTAAAATAATATATTATTAAAAAATCGCCAAACGATTTTTTTGACATTGGACCAAAATGTTCCTCAAGCTAATGCAGTGAGGAATGTTTAGAGTAAATTTCAGAAGATTTCATTGTACTGAATCTGATTATATCTTTAAAATAGTCCCATCCCCAATGGGTCAACATTTTTGTGGATTTACTCTATAATGAATAATTTCCCCATTTTATACTGTTTCAAGTAAAACCCGAAAATACCCAGTCCGACAGTTTTTTTTATAGAAATAAAACCGGGCAACCGAATTTTTTGAAATCACGGTTTTCGAACAACCGACATTGCATAAAACGGTTTTTGATCACTCTAGTCTGAACCGGCCCTGGATAAATGTAGAAGACATAGGAGAATTTGTCATAACATATTTCAGCATTTATCAAAACTAAATGATTCAGATGCGATATATTTTTCCGTGTACAATGTAGCCCATTGTGCTGAGGACGAACGTTGAGCGTTCAAGTCTTTTGGGTAAAATGTTTACGTTTATCTCCAGAATCTATCTGAATGAACGAAGTAAACGGCGGCTATGATAATAATGACGCTGGCGATGTAGGCAAAGAAGAAGATGATGATGACGAAGACGACGAAAACGAAGGAGAGAAGAAAAAAAATACTTAGAAACTACTTTCAGAATTTTACGAGTGTGTGTGTGTAACATAAAAGCGTCACCTACTACAAGGCAAACCCCCAACACTTGTGCAATTCTCAAATCCCCCGCCATCATCGCCAACACCCGAACCAGCCATATCCAGTGGCAGCAGGCAGGCAACACCTCCATGACCACCATCCTCCTGCCGCCTGGCACATTTAAGTGGATATGTGCTGTGGCTGGATGACTGGCTGGTTGGCTGTCTGTGGGTCCGTCTGTACTGTGGCTCCGTGTGTACGGTTTCCTGTTAAGTACATATCACTTGCATATCTTTAAGATGTAATCAGCATTTAGGCGTGATAGAACAGCTCTAGTGTTATAAATGTGATAAAGGCAACAGCACACCAGCAATTGTAACATCACGAGCAGTAGCAGCACCAGCCACGGCAGCGTGTAACATGTACCAGTGGCAACATCGAAGACAGTCGTAAAAAAGGAAAATGAAATGAAATGAGATTGCATGGAAATTTATGGCAATTTAAATGAAGATGAACCACCACCAAGTCACACCATCATCATCGTTCAGCCTGCCACAGGGGAGGTGTCTTGGTGCTGGCGCTGCTGATGCTTAGATTGTAGGTAATTTCATGAGAAAAAAAAAGAGGAAATCATTTAGAAAATCTTTTTTGTTTGCATCTTTCTCCGGTTCTTCGCAGAAATTGTTACGCGATATGAGTGAATTATTAGTAGACAGTGTCTTCGCGTCTCCACGTTCGGAATCGTAAAGTAAGTAAAAGTTTTTTTTCGTTGCGCGTTGCTGCCAGTTAGCTAGTAAATTCAATTTAACTTACCCTAAAGTGTATGGAGTTTAAAACATAATTAACAAAATGCAATTACCTGCAAGGAAAAGAATATACAAATAATTAGTTAGCTTCAACAATGACTGCACAGAATAGACCACGAAGTGGTGTAGGGTATAATTAAAGTTTTTGGATTTTTCTTAAGTTCTGCATTTTAAAATTAAGGGGACTGGACTTGATGGCCAGTACGATAATGCTTTCGGCTGGTTCATGGGATACTATATTTGTTTACTATTTCAAACTATAATGTATACTTATGCGCACTGTTTAAAATCGACTACTATATATAAATAAAATGCTGTAATTGTGAAAGTGAACATGCCTAAATATAAGGCGATTGTCAGCCGCCATTAGAAAGAAGCATTTTCAGATACAGACAAAGTGATAAGAAATGTATAAATTTTAAAAATATCCCCATTCGCCCCATTCTCCGCCCAAATGTACAAATTTCGAAAAAACCCTTTTTCGAGTCTTCATAGTCAGAATGTATACACCGAATTTCATGATTTCAACTTCAGCGCTTTGGTAGCCCCCCATTTTTATCCCTCTTTTTAATTATATCCCTTAAAATTACAAATTTCGAAAAATCTCTCTATTTTACGTGTCTATGCAATTAGAGGGATGTACACACCGAATTTCGTGATTGTAGCTGTTGTCGTATCATTGGTACCATATTTTATCCATTTTTGTCCCATTTCGCCCGCTAAAACTTTTATTTTCTTTGTGGTGCTTCTAAGCTACAAGAGGAATATCCGCAACAAATTTTAACTGTATGAGAATAAGAAATTAAATTAATAAGCCAAGCTACCAATATTTGTATACTATATATATAATGAATATAATACTTCAATTCATAAAGTACATATAAGGGAGCAATCATAATTACCCCAAATATTGGGGCATAGAGAGTGTATTTTCAGCTACAGTCGTTTGCTTGGTTGTATTTCCATCCTATTTTAATTTCAAAAGTATAAATTTTGAAAATAACTTATCTCTCACGTACGCAGTATAAGACAACTTCATAATTCTACCATTTTTTGTCGTAAAAGCAACAAAATAAAGTACAAATTTGAAAAATAAAAAATTTTACGTGGCTATGCAGTCAGAGGAATGTATACACCGAATTCCATGATTCTATCAGCGGTCATTTTGTTGGTACCATTTTGATACCCTTTTTTGCATTTTACCCCATAAAAGTACGACTTTCGAAAATCTATGTATTTAACGTGCCTATGCATTTAGACGGATGTACACACCGAATTTCATCATTCTAGCTATAGCCTTTTAGTTGGTACCATTTTTATCCCTCTGCTCCCATTGAACGAAATTTGGAAAAACCTTTTCATTCTTCGTGTCTGTCAGAGGAATGTATATAGCGAATTTCATGGTTCTACCTGCATCCATTTGTTTGGTACCATTTTTATCCCCTTTTTCCATTTTACACCCTAAAAGTAAGAATTTCGAAAAATTCTTTTATTTTATGTGTCTACGCAATCAGAGGAATATATACACAGAATTTCATTATTCTAGGTGCAGCCGTTTCATTGGTACTATTTTTATCCCTATATCCCCATTTAACATCTTTAAAGTACGAATTTAAAAAAAATACTTTTATATTATGTAGAGGAATGTACACGCCAAATTTCGTATTTTTATCTGTTGCCGTTTGATAGGTACCATTTTCATCCCTTTTTGTCCCATTTCGCCCCCTACAAATAAAAAACACTCTATGGTGCCCTTTTATGCTATAAAGGGAACGCGAATTGCAAATATCAAGTAAATACAAGATAATATGTTCAAAAAACATGCTGAAATACTGTAAATATTAGGGGTATGTTCAGTAGGGCGTACCTCAAAAAAAAGTTCGCCTTACACCTTCGAATATGAAGTATTATTGAAAGGTAGTTTCAAAATTTTTTTTTTATTTTTTTATTCCGAACGTAGGGGTCGCGCTTTGACATTTTTCTATATAACTTCTGCATTTATAAGTGTGATACATCGATGTTTTTGTCTCGACGAGGCCGATTTTTTTGTCTTTGAAGTCATTGAGCTCAAGCACCCCCTTCTGGTACTTACCCATCATATCTCAGTTGCTACTACCCTAATGTACCACTCTAATATCAGAAAATTAAAGCTCGCATAAAATCATGAAACTGTTCCTAAGGAAGTATGTCGATTTTCAAAAAAATCGGCCTCGTCGAGACAAAAACATCGATGTATCACACTTTAAAATCCGTTTATAAATGCAGAAGTTATATAGAAAAATGTAAAAGCGCGACCCCTACGTTCGGCATAAAAAAATAAAAAAAAATTTTTTGAAACTACCTTTCAATAATACTTCATATTCGAAGGTGTACGGCGAACTTTTTTTTTTTACTTGTAACCTGGTACGCTCTAATGTTCAGTCCTTGTGAGGGAAAAATTTTTCCCTCTGGGCCGATTTCGCCCACTTTCAATCCCAACCGATCTCAACCATAAGACACATTTAGGAAAAATGTTAACCTCCTAGCTCATTTCGTTCGGCCGCTATCGTGCTTTCAACAGACAGACAGACGGACATGGCTATATCGTCTTAGAATTTTACCACGACCCAGAATATATATACTTTATGGGGTCTCCGATGAATATTTTAAGGTGTTACAAACGGAATGACAAAGTGAATATACCCCCATCCTGGGGGGTGGAGGGTATAAAAATACAAACGAAAAAAACTAAAAATTGTATACGTGTCTTAGGAAAAAATTCCTAAAATTTAATTTGCAGAGTTGTAGGCACTGCAATTTCAAAAAAATCCTGAAGTTATTCAAATCCTTTCATTTCGAAACTGGTTTAAACGATTTGAAAGTTCTATACCTTGACCTTGTTTCAAAGATCTTCAGGAATTCCTCGATCCTATTGAAAAAATTATGACCATTCCGGTTAAGAGTTACAAATATTTAACTATTTTTAGTTTTTATTCAATACAATTTAACGTTTTTCAAGCGATTATTTTAATGACAGTAACTATTCAGGAAAATAAAATAATTTCTTCGTTGACTGAGTTACACTAAAGAAAATCCTACGGGCAATCACTTATCCATTAACAAAAATTCATAATTTCGCCTTTTCACATTTCTGCAATTTACCTCAGCAATCTACTAAGTAAATCGCCATAAACCAACTTGTGGTAGAGCTTTATGTCCACTTGCCATTATAAGCACAAATCGCCATGTTTGCTTACTTGCCCTAAACGTAACTTCATATTTGTAAATTATTTATTTCCTGTTGCATACTAAAATCTCAATCACAATACATCACCGCGTATGAGTAATAAATTTGTAACGCTTAAATAAATATTAAGTATACGCCCCAGGTATGTTGAACAAGGGCGCACTCACTCGTTCACTCAGTCGGTGCATACTTTCTTGTGCATTTCGAATGTGAAGAATATTTTGTTGAAATACTTTTTTTTTCAGAGAGAGAGAGTTAATTATATACGCTGGTAATTTATTTAACATGCAACAATTAATTAACTTTATATTTAGGTTTGTTGCCGTTGCCTTTGCTGTTGTTGGCGTTCGGTGTTCGGCAGTTGTTTAAGCCAACCTACAGCTAAATGTAGTCTATAGCAAGAAAAGGGTAATCGTTGTAGTACTGTACGTAATTTGTAGAACACACTAATATGATCTTTCTATGATTTGTTTAACGATATTGTTTTCAGTTTTTCTCTACAGAATAAGTCGAAATGTAATTGCTCAAACAAGTTAAAAGATCTGATATATAAGGACTTAAAGGTACATTAAAGTGTTTCGTAAAAATGCTTATTTTCTGAATTGGTCCCTAACCGCAGGACAAAATGTTTGTACGCCATTAGACCTTAACATGGAAATTTTTGGCAATGCCAATATTTGATAACACCGTGCGGCAGATGTTTTGGGATCTGATCAAGACCATTACACATAAATCGTGTATGTAGAATCGTAAGTAAAAAAAGTGTAAACTCAGTCTTTCATTAGGAGGCCTTTTCTAATTTTTTCTTTTGCGTGACATTCATATTGTCATCAAATGAAAGTGAAGACTATCTGTTAAAAATACATTAATTTTGATGGATTAACAACCACTTCCAGCTTTCCAAATTAGTTTATTTATTTTTTTCGTGTTTTATTACACCCTACACCACTTCGTGGAATAGGGTATTATAAGTTAGTTTCGCGCCAAATGTTTGTAACACCAAGAAATAATCGAACTAGACCCACCTTTAAGTATCTGAAGTACCTGAATCGATTTAGCGATGTCTGTCTGTCCGTCCGTCCGTCCGTCCGCCCGTCTGCTGGCCATCTAAGTTTGTTCGCACTCTATAGGTCGTAATTGCTGTCCGATTATCATGAAATTTGGCGGAAGTTACATGTTTTGGCTATGGACCATCGGTATTGAATTTGGAGGAAATCGGTTCAGATTTAGATATAGCCCCCATACAAATGTCGCTCCCGATTTGACTTTTTGCGTTCTAGAAACAACATATTGTATCCGATTTTCTTTAAAATTGGCACAACATTTTATAATCGAACTAGAAACACCTATGCTAAAAGTGGGTAAGATCGGTTCAGATTTAGATATAGCCCTCATACAAATGTTTAACCGATTTTGGCCAAACTTTACATATTTTATTTTACCAATAAACATACATGGTGAAAGCGGGTTACATCGTTCTAGGTTTCAATATACCCCCATACAAATGTCCTTTCCGATTTAACATTTTGAAATCTTATGAAACTCATAAGATCAAAGAGAGATTTCATAGTACTAAAGAAACAATTCTTAAATATTATGAAATATGTCATAAACAATAAAATATTTATGTTATGAAATGTCTGCATAAATATAATGAGGGATGTATTAGTTTTTTTGAAATGTTACAACAACTACATTTTTAGTTTGTCGACTTTATTCGGTTAAATGCTAGCAATGCTCATTTACCCTCTGTTAACTCTGACATAAGTATTTACCTTGATTTTGGTCAAAGACTCTCGCAAGAATGGTGTGTTGATTGGGTAGTCGGCAAGTCCGACCTTTTTTGATTTGATTAACATTTTTTGTCAAACACATACATTTACAGGATTCAAAAATCCTTCCCGATTTCACTTTTTCACCGAATTGAATTGTAGTGAGATATATAGTCGGCTCCGTCCGTCTTTAGCCTTTCCATACTGTTGGGGAGTTTCCCATATGTCCATACTTTGGTATAACATAAATGGGGCCCATTCTGCTCTATTACAGCTCTAGAAACTACATCTTACATCGGATCTTCATCAAATTTTGCAGATCATTCTATGTTTCAACTAGGAATACCTACCGTGAATGAGAAATATATTGGCGCATGTTTTGTCACAGGCCTCAAGTGTTGTTATAGGCCCCCTTCAAATGTCCGTCGGATTCATCCTATTACCGCTGTATAATCTGTATTTGTCTTTGGATCTTGATCAATTTTTATATTTACTTTACTTTACTCGGAATATCCGCTGGAAAATTGGATCAATTACTTTATTATTTGCCATACTCAATAAATTTGACTAAAGATGAATTGATAGTAACTGTATAATTTATATGAACTACATAAAATTGCTCCCATGAAATACCTGGGTTTAGTAATCAAAGCGAGGTATATACGCAGAGAGTGGTGTATTATATAGTCGGCCCCGCCCGACTTTAGCCTTTCCTTACTTGTTTTTTTCGTGTTTTACTTATTTTTTATGCTAGACTAATATAGAGAGAAACATGAAATATAAAGTATTTTTAACAAACATTCTTCTCATTTATTTCATAGCCACACCTTCATGTGACTCGAACATGTACGAACATAAAAAAGTTTTTTCTCATTTTTGGAGACGATTTCTATGTGAAGGAGCAAATCTCAATTTTTTTTTTAATCTACCATATAATCGGGCGTGATCGGATTTATACTTCCAATTTTATATGTACAAATATTAAATGTAACTTCGATTAAAATTGTGATGTTCTTCTAATAAAATTGATACACCAGAAGCTTTCTGGTGTATATAGCCAATATCAGCTGCACCCGCAAATTCTCCTATTTTTAAATATTATATTATAATATTTATTATTTATTGAAATAATATGATTTCAAGCATTAATATGTATTTGCATGTAAATTCAGTACTTTTGAATGACATCAAATTACGCTATTCTCGAGTTATTCATTAACCGTTTTTTCGAATACACAAAATACATTTTAATCGAACAATCCTTGATAACATTTGATTGAATATTCTTTGTTGCGAATAATCGATTAATGGAATAATTTAAAAGCCCGATTATTCGATTCTAATTTTTATAAGAATTAATTTTTATTCCGATTCGATCTAGATTTTTCCTTATATCTGTCTATTTATTCTTTTATTCATTATTTATTTATTCTTTTAGACCGCAATTTTTTCCGTTCCGTACAATCATTGGTACTCTCAAATGTCTCTTGAAATGTAAAAGAGTACCGCTCTAGAAAGTAACTGGAGTGCAGAAACAAGACCATTTGTCTGTTATTCTGAAAATGCACATTCCTTTAGGAATGTGTAACGAAATTTCTAGTGCGATTTTTTACATTTTGGAGAAATTTTAGCTTTAGTATTTGATACAACATCATCCAACACCAGCAGATTTAACAGAGCTTGAACACTGTCAGAGATGAAATTGGAACGTAATATAATATAATTTCCTTCCACCATATTGATGAATTAGTTTTGGAAGCTGCTATTTCTTCTAATGTTTCCCAAAAGTTAACGCTGACAATATTTTAAACTGCGACATATGTAGTGAACTAGTGAAACTTATTGCAGGGAACTGCGAAGAAACTATTTTATTATGTATCCGAATATTAAACAACTAAAAACGGTGTTAAGTTCGGCCGGGCCGAACTTTATATACGCTCCATCATGGATTTCATTCCACAGAGGCTGTTGATTTTCGTAGAAGTACAGTAACATTGTAGGAAAATGTCAATTTTTTTAATATTGCCAAACAAATGAAAATATTGAAAAAATATTTTTGTAAATAAATATAAAATTTTTATTAATTCAAACCAAGCTTATAAAGCAAGGCTACCAATACGTTTATAATATATATATCGAAATAATACTTGAAATCAATTCAAAAAGTAAATATTAGACAGTATTCTTCAAAAAAGTTTAAACACTACAATTGGTTGTATTTCCAACCTATTTTAATTCCACAAGTACAAAATTTGAAAATCCACTATCTCTCACATACACAGTGTAAGAAAAGGTAACTTCATGATTAAAAAAATAAAAAATACGAATTTGGAAAAATGTTTTTATTTTGCTTGTCTATGCAGTCAGACGAATGTATACACCGATTTCCACGTTTCTAGCTGCGGCGATTTGGTTGGTACCATTTTTATCCCTTTTTCACATTTTACCCCCTTAAAAGTACGACTTTCTAACATCTTTTTTTACGTGTCTACGCAATTAGAGGTATGTATACACCGAATTTCACCATTCCCTTTTTATCCCCAAAAAGTACGAATTTCGAAAAATCCATTTATTTTACGTGTCCATTTTATGGTCAGTTTAATCGACCCACTGAAGCGGCTATTCGGGCTATTGTGACTAAATTTCGCACCAAATTTACATTGTTGGACATTAAACCACCAACACACTTACGTAGAGTGCGAACTGAAGAAAATATCGCAGCTGTATCGGCCAGTGTTAATGATGACCATTATCGATTCGTCGCCGTTCGCAGCATTTGGCCCTCTGTTGCTCAAAAAAGTGGAAATGCCAAAATTGGACTAAGCGGATGGACCATTTGAGGCGCAGTCAAGGTCAACATTTGCATGAAATAATCTTCAAACATTAAATTATATGGACCGTACTATCGATTCAAATAAAGATTTCAAGCATTTTTCTTATTTTTTATGTGTTTTTTTTTTTTTGAAAAACTTTCCTATAGCTTTTAAAAAATCACCCGACATACTGAAAAATCATGTCTAAACACTGTAAATTATAAAGGATTATTATGGGTATTTTCAGTTCTAGTAAGGGAAAAATTTTTCCTTTTAGGCCGATTTCGCCCAGTTGCAATCCCAACCGATCTACGACTATAGGACGCCCTAGCTTATTTCGGCTAGATCGTCTTAGCATTTAATGACGATCAAGAATATATATACTTTATAGGGTCTCAGGTCGATATTTCAAGGTGTTACAATCGGAATGACAAGGTTAGTATACCCCCATCCTGGAGGTGGAGGGTATAAAAATAGTCTCGTTATGACTACATTGAGCTTTTAGAACTGGTGGTGATGCTTTTGAGGGATACTCTTCCTACACTGAAAGAATTTTCCTCCATACAAATAATACAAAAAAACAAATTTTTCATAAACATTTCATATTTCACAAAACAAAATTGTTAAATTGTGAAACCTGAAATTTTATGAAACTCATAAAATCAAAGAAAGATTTCATAGTACTAAAGAAATAATTCTTAAATATTATGAAATATGTCATAAACAATAAAATATTTGTGTTATGAAATGTCTGCATAGATATAATGAGGGATTTATTAGTTTTTATGAAATGTTTCATAACATACAACTACATTTTTAGTTTGTCGACTTTATTTGGTTGAATGCGAGCAATTCTCATTTGCCCTCTGTTAACTCTGACATAAGTATTTACCCTGATTTTGGTCAAAGACTCTCGCAATAATAGTGTGTTGATTGGGTAGTCAGCAAGTCCGACCTTTTTTGATTTTTTGTTTATATTGGAAACTTCAATAAAAATTATTAATATTTATGAAACTCTTTCATAAAATTAATGAAATTTCTTCATAAAATCTATGAAAAATTTCATAAATCATATTTTGAAAAATAATGAACTTGTATGACAAAAGTTCATCAAATGAAGAACTGCATTTATAAAATATTGAACTTGTATGACAAAAGCTCATCAAATGAAGAATAGTTTCTAAGAAATGTTTCATAAGTTCTATGACACTTTTCATTGATTTGTGTTTTTATGAAATGTTTCTTTTGCGACTTTTTAATAAAAATTTTCACTGACGTTAAGACAAAATCATAAATATTATGAAATTAATACTTTCAGTGTGTGATTATAACCTCACATTTTTATTTTTCGTCAGATTTGTAATATTACTTCGAATATGTTATAAACAAATCAAACTTTACTTAACAATATAGGTCCACATTTTGATATGGGCTATATGAAATAGTTCCACCTATATCCGAGTATTTTATAATTTTGTTATTAGTAATCCGAATCATGTATATATACGTATAGTCGGGCCGCTCGATCTGAACCCTTAATTGAATGCTACCCGAATTCTGCATTCATTATCGTGAAAATGCATAACTTTCCGGAAAAGGCGGAAAATGGACGATTTCAGATTTGTAACCTATGTTTTCTATACATATTTTGAATAAATTGCAGTCTCAGGATTCTTTAAATCATAATATAGACACCATTACTTATTTCCACACGAATAAGTAATATTATTATTTTTGTTTTCAATATTAAACCCCACTTTACACGTAATAGGCTACTGTGAGCTATAGCAAGTTTCAAGTGAGCTGAAACGGTATTTGAATGAAAGGTATTATTGCAAATTTATTGTATTCGGTATGAAGTTTATGTTTGATTAACTTCACACGATTATAGACATGATACTATATGCATTTAAGGATTCAGCCTTTACATACTTGTTTTAAATAGCCCATATTTGATAACCCTTCATGCGCGCTCATATGTATGTATGCAAATTACATTTGCTTAACTCTTAATTACTGCATTTGCTCGTTGTTATATTTTTCGGTATTGCTGTTGTTATTTTTGCACTCGATTTGTATTTAGTTTCGTTCATTCATTCATTTATTCGTTCGTTCATTCGTTTGGGGAAAACATCCAGGACCCTCATATGAACGAATGTATGCATATAATGAATGTATGTATGTCCTTGCACACATACACATACATATACATAACTAAATTCCTTTTTATGTAATTTCATTGTTACGTGCTCAAACAAAATACATCATTTAAACAACAACAAAAAACAACAGCAACAGCCACACCATCAACATCACACAGAGCCCAAAAAAAAAAGAAACATAAAAACACAACAGCAACAGCAAATGTGTTGCTTGGGGTGCTCTCAACAGCATAGCTGGCAATGGTAAATGTGAGTTTAAACTTTGCTTAGGTTTTTAATCAAAACAAAATACCAAAAAATTCACCGGAACTTGGCTCAAAAGAGGAGGTCTCCTCTCCGGAATGCAAAAGGGTAGGGATAAGAGAAGACACATAATGCAACAACATTAAGGGTACATTAGAGCGGATCGATAATTGGGGAAATTACCAATTGTGTGGCAGGTACCAGAATGGCTTGGACAATCTCAGTACAAGGTCAATTAATTTTTTACTGTTTTCATTTGAAACTCGATTTTCATTTTTTCCTTTCTTGACTTTACAATTCATGTCATCGTTTAACGATATGCCCTATGTTGTAAGTATTTCTGTAACAAATATTTATGTTTGTTTAAGAGAAATCCACTTTATGGAGGGGGATGGGGGGAGGGTTGCTTTATGTTCGCATGGACTTCGGCTAATTGCATATTTGAGTGTTCATTAAGGTCATCGATGATTACAGGCTTATGGGCTGTATGCAACACAAATATGTATGGACATCGTTTGGTTAATGTTGTTACTTTGTTGCAACATAAAGCAGGGCGGGGTAGTTGGCCAACAAGAGGCTATAATCAATCGTGCGAAAATGATATTTAAAGCGCTGGATTAGAAACTTATGGAAAGTAGGCTTTAAGGCTTTACTTTACGGATGGACAGACCTTGGACTGATGAGCGGAACAAATGACACAGGACAGACGAAAAATGTAGTGTATCTCAGTATACTAAGATTCACTAGCTCGATTATTTTTCGGAATAGCAAAATGTGGTGGTTCCGTACAAATCCAACTCTCAAAAAAGATTTCTCCGCCTGATGCTGAAGTTTGTTCAAGATCACAAACCTCTCCCTTTCCACGTTTCGCTTTATCGAAAAACTTTGAAATTTACCATTTCTTTTCCCCGATAATTGAAACACAAAACCAGTTGAAACAACGAGCACTTCAACTCATTATTAAAAATTAAAATATTAATTTAAAAATTTAAATAAACTTAACACTCAGGCCGTTAAAAGAATTATGTAAAGTATGTTTTCCCCCTTGAAAAGTATGAAATGGAAAAATATACGTACTGGCAAGGACGATGGAATGAAGTCCTTGCTGTAACCTCGTGCCAGCCAGCACTTACATATGTCAACGGTATATACAGGAGAATGTTCATTGAGCAAATAAAGAACAAGTAACATTTTATGCGATATTTTTTTACGCGAGCATATCGTAAGTGTGCATGTGTAGGTAGGTATATGTGTTAGTGTGTACAAGGATCGGTGTATGCGTGCGTTTTAACAACTACTGCAGTAAATGAACTCCAAATAAATGTAAATGTCGTTGATTCCTTGTGATGTTCTGAATTTCCACGAATATACAGCCTGTAGTCATTACAATACGACAGGTAATAAAAAACTATTCGACACAAAACTTGCAATGAGCCACAATTTGTATATGAATATTTTTATAGATATGCCCAATCGGGAGAGATGTTTGTGTATCAATGTGAACCAAATAAAAAGATAGATATTTCTAGGTGAAATATGATGTGTTCTGTCAAAATTTAATACGGGCGGTAAAAGTTTGTGGTTTATAGAAATCAAAAACGTAAATCGTCAGAGACATTTATATGGGGTCTACACCAAACATGGATAGATGTACAGATGTTCCTAGGGGAAATACCACGTGTTCTGTCACATTTGAAAATTATCGTTTGAGGTTTGCGGATTCTACAACAAAAACGTAAATTCAGGAGGCTAATTTGTATAGGGCTATATCTAAGCAGATGTGCTTCAAATTCAACGACTCACAGAGGGTTGAAATCGCCATAAATGGAGATTAATTCGGGGAAGCCTTCAGGTCAGGTAATGTTTATATTTTTTAATATTTATACCATAAACATTAAAAGAAAACACAATTTGAGTACAATTTAGAGAAAACAAAAAAATCCTGGAAAATAAATTAATAATCCATCCATCTATTTTTTATCGAAGAACAAGTCGCTATTATTATCCAATCCCAACAGAACTTAGTACAATTGATTTTTGCGCACAAATGACGGACTCTATTAAATTTGAAGTAAATCGGTTCAGATTTAGATATAACTTCCATATACTAGATACCACATATTTTAACAGATATTGTTCTAATTTGCCACAACACGTTGTATTTCAACTGGCAATATTTATGGAGAAAGTGGGTCACATCGGTTCAGATTTAGGTACTGCGCCCGATTTGCCTTTCCGCTCTAGAAACGACATTTTACATTATCACGTTACATTGCAGCTAGAAACATCTATAGTTAAATTCGATCACATCGGTCCATTGCTTGATATAGCCCCCATACAAATGTACCATCTGATTTGGTGTGACATTTGCTCTTAAAGAATAACGTTTCGAATTTGTCCGGCATTAAACTTTCACAAATATTTTAAATTAATGTGTTGTCATTTATCTTGGTTTAAGACCAAAGGTTGTGCTGAAGTCTTCAACAGAACCCAAAATTAGCAAAAAGGCAAAGTGAGACCTTTATTGTTGCAGCTAAAAGTTGACTGCGCAGTTTCGATGGGCGCTACCCCATCTCGTCAGAACTTTCGCAACGAATGTATGTCTTTGACTTAAATCAGGGTTCATATTAGTACCAGCGGTCACATATGACAAATGAGAAGAGCTGATAAACAAAATATTCCACCGAACTAAGTAGACACACTAAAAATCTCACTTTGCCAATTCAATGTTATGCATGTGCTCGCAACAATGCAAAGGTTGTTGTATGTCCCGTCTTCACTGTACCTCGTGTTTATTGTTGTTGTTTGTATGTATTAATACATACAAACAGCCAGCCAGCATTTCGTGAAAATTTTAAACAAAAATGAGTAACATTTGACTCTTCTAGATGATTAAAACAATCGAATATGCGCTCATTATTTAGTTGTAAGTTACTCTCCAGTCGTGAGGAAACGGTACCCTGCAATGACTATTCCTACAGAATAGTTTATGATTTATGCTTTAAATCAGGTTTTACGAGTATTTGATATAACTTTTTACTTAATTTGGCAATCGTTTTGTGGTAATATTTGAAATCATTTTATGATCATATTTGAAGTCATATACAATCATTTTTTGATTATATTTAAAATCATTTTCGGCCCAATTTTATAGTCAGATATTACTATAATTATAATTCATTTTATGATTGGATGTGAAATAATTTTAAAATAATTTTTTTTTTGTAATATTAATTTATTTCTATTCCATTTTAATTACATTTATTAAAGTTAATCATTTTTGATTATATTTAAAATCATTTTCGGCCCAATTTTATAGTCAGATATTACTATAATTATAATTCATTTTATGATTGGATGTGAAATAATTTTAAAATAATTTTTTTTTGTAATATTAATTTATTTCTATTCCATTTTAATTACATTTATTAAAGTTAATTAAATTTACGTAAAAAAAAAGTTAAATAGAATTTAAGTTAAACAAGTAAGAAGGCGTTAAGTTCGGCCGGGCCGAATCTTATGTACCCTCCACCACGGAGTGCATTCCACAGTATTACCAGCAGATTAAAGGATGTCGACATAGAAGTACAGAATCATATTAGGAAAATTGTGATATGTTTATGCCCATTACTATTTCAAACTATAATGTATACTTATGCGCATTGTTTAAAATCTACTACTATAAATAAATACAATGCTGTAATTGTGAAAGTGAACATGCCGAAAATATTAGGCGATTGTCAGTCGCCATTAGGGAGAAGCATTTTCATATACAGACAAAGTGCTGCATTATTTTCATAAGAATTCCATTCTCCTCCCAAATGTACAAATTTAGAAAAAAACATTTTGTTTCGAGTCTTCATAGTCAGACCACCGAATGCACACCGAATATACACACCATTTTTATCCCTCTTTTTCAATTATATCCCTTAAAAGGACGAATTTCGAAAAATCTCTCTATTTTACGTGTCTATGCAATTAGAGGGATGTACACACCGAATTTCATGATTCTAGGTGTTGTCGTATCATTGGTACCATATTTTATCCATGTTTGTCCCATTTCGCTCGCTAAAACTTTCATTTTCTTTGTGGTGCTTCCAAGCTACACCATTACTATCCCCTTTTTCCAATTTTGCCCCCTCAAGAGTACGACTATCTAAAATCTCTTTATTTTCCGTATCTACACAATTAGAGGGATGTACACACTGAATTTCATCATTCTAGCTGTATTCGTTTAGTTGGTACTATTTTTATCCCCTGTAGCCATTGTATCCCGTGAAAGTACGAAATTGGAAAAAAACGTTCTATTTTTCGTGTCTACTCAGTCAGAGGAATGTCTACTCCGAATTTCATGATTCTAGCTGCTGTCATTTGTTAGGTACTATTTTTATCCCCTTTTTCCATTTGAACCCCAAAAAGTACGAATTTTGGAAAGTTCATTTATTTTACGTGTCTACGCAATGAGATGAATGTATATATCAAATTTCATTATTCTAGGTGCAGCCGTTAGGTTGGTACTATTTTTATCCCTCTATCCCCATTTAACCCCTTAAAAGTACGAATTTAGTAAAACTAATTTTATATTATGTATCTACTCTATTAGAGGAATGTACACGCCAAATTTCGTGTTTCTATCTATTGTCGTTTGATAGGTACCATTTTTATCCCTTTTTGTCCTATTTAGCCCCCTACAAATAAAAATCACTCTATGGTGCCCTTTTATGCTACAAAGGGAATGCTCATTGCAAATATCAAGTAAGTACAAGCTAATATGTTCAAAAAACATGCTGAAATACTCGAAATATTAGAGGTATTTTAAGTCCTTGTGAGGGAAAAATTTTTCCCTCTGGGCCGATTTCGTCCACTTTCAATCCCAACCGATCTACAACCATAAGACACATTTAGGAAAAGTTTGAACCTCCTAGCTCATTTCGTTCGGCCGCTATCGTGCTTTCAACAGGCAGACAGACAGACGGACAGACGGACAGACGGACAGACGGACATGGCTATATCGTCTTAGAATTTTACCACGACCCAGAATATATATACTTTATGGGGTCTCCGATGAATATTTCAAGGTGTTACAAACGGAATGACAAAGTGAATATACCCCCATCCTGGAGGTGGAGGGTATAAAAAGCAAAACAGAAAATAAAAACTTAATGTATACAAACTATAACTAATTTTTACATTGGCGTTTACGTTTTTGCAGGCGCTCTTTAGCATGCACAAAGTGTTGTTGGAGAATTCCATTAATTTCTTTCGCTTCAGCTTTATACTTCTGGTGGCAAATATCTGTAACAAAACATATTAAATACAAAATCATATTGTTATTTAAATTCATATAAATCTTACTTATGACTATGGTTGTAATAAACAACTTCTCAGCGCTTGGTTTTTCGTTGGTTCCCTTCCAACTGAATTGAGAAGCCAATTCCTTATGGAACTTCTAAGGAACTGCGTCTGTCCATCGCCACCAATATTTCCAATAAAATTTTTCTATGACAAAAAAAATCAAAAGAAAAAGTAACATAAAAATATGGGAAGGAATACATCGTTTCAATATACTTACAAAATCATCCAAAAATTCTTTGTCTTTCTCCAATTCACTATTGAAAGCGTTCAAATCATCCTTCAACATAAAAGGCAGTTTGTCAAATTTCGGGTTGTTCTTAAAGGCTATTGAATTGTGATGCTTTCTATTTTCTAATTTTACAGCAATTACTTCCTCTGTTAATTTTCCAATTGTCTTTCTGTTTTGCTGTACTTCTTCTGTTAACACATCTATCTTTTTATTGCTTGTATCCAACAAACTTTTTAAGGATCTGACTTCATCCCTCAGCTCAATAAGTATATTGGATGAAGAAATGTTTTGCGGAACATAGACATTTTGTACTATTATATATGTATATAAATTGATTATTAATACTCAATGAATAATATTATGAAATTATAAATAATAATATAATAAATTTTAGAATAATATTATTCATACAAACAATTTAATATATTGTCTTTTATTTGTACTTACGTGTTGTTAAATTGTTGTTGGAAGAATAAGAGAATTCTCCTGAAGTGTTGAGATAATCATTATTCTGAGCCATTGCTTATAAGTGGGGTGAAATAAAAGCTATTTTCTTCTACACAAGTTAAACATACAATTTTTTTTATTATATCATCTTTAGAAAATTTTATTTCATTATCAAGTTCAATGTCAGCCACGTAATATATATGAAATTCATTGGATGCAATGGGTTCAACAAAATAAGGCGCAAGATTTTTAACTGCCCTTCCGTGGAATACAATAGCATTATTGTTGTTTTCTATTTGAGTAATTTTTACTATATTTTTTAAAACTAAACAAAAACAATCTGGGTTGCGTAACGAAAAAAAATAACCATTAAAATTAACATTTTCTATGTTGCCGTTGATTAATTTCCCTATCGTAACTGACTGTTCGGATTTTTCCAACAGATAACTATTTTCCACTTGCCGTTTATAAATTTGAGAAGCTACACTTTCTGCTTTTTTTACTTTTCTTTTTATTTTCTGGAGATAATTCTCAAATTTTAAAGCACTTAGTCCTTCCAAGGAACCATAAAGCATAGCATCCTCATGTATATGTAGAAGGCAGTGGAAATTGAAGGTTAAGAAACAGTCGTCGTATAAAACAGATATGTGTTGGACAAACGACCTCAATAGTTTTTGAGCACACAAATTATTGTTTTTGCTGTCCTTCTCATCCAGAAGTATTCTTAAAGCCAATGAGAGTTTCAGAAAATGATAGTATCTTTCTGGACTTAAAATATTTTTCAGTATAAAAGGACCCGTGTATAATAAAAATTGGCGCAATTCTGTGGCCTTCCATCGTCTAATTCTTTTAAGCTACGAGGCTTTCTATTAAATTCTTTTGGAATATTTTTAGCATTAAAAACCAACTGCTTTGAAAGTGAATCGATTTTAAATGAAACTAAAGAAAAAATTTCACCCTTTTTGTAAATCCATGCTTTCAGAAGAGTACGCGTCACACCTAAACAAACTATGTGCATATAATCTAGCGAACACTGCGATATCATATTGATATCAAGCAACTCCAATGGTGTCGGTGCTTATTATGATGTTCTGGTTGCAAGCGATTTCTGAAAGACTCATTGCTTCTCAGTTCTGCATCATTAGATGGAGGAAAAGTAAGCCGATTTTTGACCATTCGACCCTTTACTGTGCACCGAACACAAGAAAAATATCCACTGTGCCCTTTTATACCTAGTATAAAAGAACGAGCAGGTGCATCCATAACAAAACATCGCACAAGTATATTAAAATATTTATCATCAAAAACTAAACCCTCTATTTTAATAGTATTTAATTCGGATATGAATTCAGCAAGAAACTTATTTGAACAGTATGGTTTTGAGGTGCCTTCATAGACCCCAACAAGAAAGACATAATTGGTGTTTATTATACTGCCAAGTATTGGCCATACCTGCTTTGAGCTGCTTTTAAAAAGTGGAAGACCATCAATTCCGAAATCTAAAGTTATGCTGGGTAAATTATGTTGATTTACTACCAAGTAATCTGTCAAAGCAGATTTAATTCCATAATGGACATAAACACCGTCGCCAACATTTCTTTTAACAACTTCAGTCGGCGTTTTTAAAATGGTTCTACCATCTTTGGGAACTTTAATTTTACATTTATTTAATATGAATAGCAGTGCATTTAATGCTGCAAAAGTTATCGAAAAGTCACTTGTCCACTTAGCCAATTCGTCACATATGTTAGGATCTTCTTCCTCACTATCACTGTTGGAAGATGATGATTCATTTTCACATCTATCACTGTTAAATAATGCCTCAAAACTATTAGTATTTCCTGGAAACGTTTCAATCTGCTCTTCCATATCTTGTTGAACTTCAGGATTGCTTGGCATAATTTTTTTAGCTTCTTTTACAGCTACGCGCCTTATTTTTTTGGCTGACATTTCTTCAATATATTTAAATTGTTTTTTTTGTTTTTATTAATACCTTTTTTAGAAATGTCTCAAATTTTAGACCACAACTTCTCACTATGAATCACAAAACTAAATGAATATAAATTTTATTTCAACTTCTCAAATTTTCAACTTGATATAAAAGTCCCGGTATAACTGTTTTAATAAAACACAAACATCAGTTTTCAATCATATAATTACCAAAAAATGATATCACCTGCACGTAGATCATATTTTAAACATATAATGAGTAAAAAATGATTTATATTTATTTATTTTTTTTAACCAAGAATACATTTTTGTTATTATCATTTTTTGGTCATCTAGTGTAATCAATAATGACTCAGAAAATGATTAAAAAAATATCTTCAGTTTTCAGTCATAAAGAATAGTCATATTTGACTGTTTCTTTTGTTTAAATACATGAAAACTTAGTTTTCAATCACCGAAAGTAATCAAAAATGAGCCAGTTAGATGACTGCTGAAAATTCAATCATCCAAATGATGGCTGGGTTGTTGGTCTGTTATGTTGTATGTGTTGCCATTTATTTTGGTTCAAGACCAAAGGTTGTGCTGAAGTCTTCAGCAGAACCCAAAATTAGCGTTGCGAAAGTTCTGACGAGATGGGGTAGCGCCCATCGAAACTGTGCAGTCAACTTTTAGCTGCGACAATTAAGGTCTCACTTTGCCTTTTTGCTAATTTTGGGTTCTGCTGAAGACTTCAGCACAACATTTGGTCTTATACCAAAATAAATGACAACACATACAACATAAGAGACCAACAATACATACAAACAACAATTTTAAATTAATCTAGAATTGGTAGTAAATTACTTGCAATAGAGTGAAAAGTGCAGGGTATCATATAGCCGGCGTCGCCCGACTTTAGTCTTTCCTTACTCGTTTTTGTAGAAGGATGTTTATACAAGAAGATTTATTGTGCATTTTGGAATCTCATACTGTTTCTGTCAATGCTTTGTCATGTGAAATAGTTGTTTCGTTTAGTAGATATAAGGGTTAAGTAGATAAATAAAATTCTTAAATATTAGGTTTTCATCAAATTCAAATTTGAAGTTGTACAATCAAAATCACGTATAAACACCCCAAAATACTGACTAATTTCACAATTTTTATAAACTCCACAAGAGTATTATGTCTTTGTACATTTGTTTGTAACACCCAAAAGGAAGGGAGATAGACCCATTGTTAAATTTGTAGCCAGAACCAAATGAAACTTTGCACAATGAAGTTTTTCGGGACAAGGACGGACGCCATTTAATTTGAAGAAAATCGGTTCAGATTTAGATATAATCCCCATACGAATATAACTCCCGATTTGACTCTTTTCACTCTAGATACCATATATTACAACAGATTTTCTTCAAATTTGGCAAAACATCTTATATTTTTTTTAAATTCAGTTTTATTCATTTTAACAATAATAATTATGCCTCAGCGCCGCTAGGACTTTAAAGAGGCTAGTTAGCAACTAATACATACATAATTTCATAAAAAATGATTTACTCAGAATAACAAATTTATAATCATCATAATTTTAACGTACATTAGTTTTCTAAATAAGAAGCAATTCAACGTTCAACAATAAGTATTCCTTTAATCCATTCTTAAATATAGCAATCGTTTGAGATTCTTTTAAATTCTGTGGCAGATTATTGAACTCAACACTACCCATGTATTCTATTCGTTGTTTCGTTGTTTCCAATCGACATCTGACTACATTTAAATTCGTATTGTTCCTAGTATTAATCCTGAGTTGATTACGCCGAAATCGAATACTGTGATGACCAATATTATTTACATCTTTATATACATATATTAATAACTGGTTTTTATATACCCCATGAACTGGTAAAACATTTATAGCAACCTCACCATATAGTGATGCTGTTGGATACAATAATGGCAAATTATATATAGAGCTTTATTCTGTAATATTTGTAAAGATTTTAGGTCCATGTTTTTTTGAAACCATACACAAGTGCCATGTACCCGATATGACTCTGAATAAGAGACTGGAAAATAATAAGTTTTGTTGTTCTATCCAGCTTATTTTTAAGTTTATATAAAATGCCAATGACTGCTGTTATTTTCGATCTTAAGTGCTCTATGTGCATTTTCCAAGAAAGTAATCTGCAAATGAACACCTAAGTATTTTATATGGTAAGATTCAACGATTTCTTGACCATTAATGAGAACTGTGGCATTGTTGAAACTACGATGAGATTGGGGCCTAAATCTTATGAATTTAGTCTTACTTGCATTCAGAACCAATTTATTTAATCTGGCATATTCTGATAACAGCGATGCATCACATTCAATATTAATTTTCAAAATAAGATCTTCTTTATATGGATAAAAAAGACATATATCATCAGAATATATAAAAAGTTTTCCTCGAAGTTCCAAATTGTTTATGTCATTCAAATAAATCTTAAACAGCAGTGGTCCCAAAATGCTATCTTGTGGTACACCATTAACAACTGATTTCGTTGAGCTTCTGCTTCCATTAATCTGCACGTATTGTTTTCGGTTTTCCAAATAATTTTTAAACAAAGCCAATTCTTTATCTTTTACACCGTAGAAGGATAACTTTTGACACAAGATTAAATGATCCACTAGGTCGAAAGCCTTGGAAAAGTCATGAAAAACGCCTTCAACTCCAGAAAAATCCCGATCTAAGCCATCACATATATAATTTACTACAGCCTCTTCCGTCCCGCATCCTTTTTGAAATCCATATTGAAATACCTCACGTGTCAAAAATGATGATAGCTGTGAACATAAAACTTTTTCAAATATTTTGTCAATTACTGACAAGAGTGCTATTGGCCTATATTTTTCTACAGAAGCAGATTTTATTTCCTTCGGTATAGGAACGATCTTATGTCCGGATATATTGAACAACGCACAGCACTATTAAAGACATCTGCTAGAAATGGACATAATTCCTCCGCCCATACCAAAATAGTCTTCGGTGTTATTTCGTCCCCACCTGCGCTTTTACATTGGTCCATATGAGACATAATATCATACATTTCACTGCTTGTCACGTTTTCAAATAGAAACCGATTACTATGGTGCCGTAGAGATCTTAGCGAATTACAATTATCAGTTGGAAATGCTTGTATTTGACTTTTCAAAATTGATACTGATTTCAGAAAGTAGTCATTAAACGTTTGTGCTTTTACAGTATCACTCAGAATTAATTCACCATGCTCATCTTTAAGTTATATCTCTGATGTAGAAACTCTGCCGAGCATTTGGTTCAGAAATTTCCAACATTTCCTTGGATCTTGCTTGAAACTACTTAAATTATCATGTTAATAAGCATTCATTGACTCTTCAGTTGCTATTTTGATAATTCTACTTATCCACTGCAAAGTGGAGTCAGAATTTTTTTTTCGTTTCCGACGTAATGCAAGCATTTTATGTTTATAGTCAATTAGCGCTTGTAAATTTCCATTTACCCAAGGTGTTATCTCATATTTTATAGACCTCTTCTGTCTAGTTAACACAGTTGAAGACTCAACAGCGTTTGAAACTTGAAACTATTATAATATTATATATTGAGCGCCCGGTAGTCGAGTTGGTAGCGTGCTCGGCTATCAGCGTGGGGGTTGTGGGTTCGATTCCCACCAGAGGCTCTGGTCTGTCGCTGCAATAACTAGCTACAATGGTCTTAGTAGGTTAGAATATACATTTCCTTTGTATTGTAATTCATAATAAATAAATATATTTTATATTAAGGCCTCGTGCCTTCATTTCTCAGTTCTCTTTACAATCTTCTTCTCTCCTCATCTGACTTGATCCTTCCTCCATTACTTTTACTAAAAGAAACCACAATGGACTGAACTTAGTCAGTCCAGATTGAACTAGTCAGATGTAATGTCAGCCATTTCACCTAACCTAAAAATGCAAATTTCCCTTAAGATACTATCGTGGGAAGGAGATGTACCTCGAAATTTCTATAGTATTAGTATTTTATGGCTTTCAGAGTAATATGGTACACTCATATCAACTAATACTCTGGGAGGTTCCCACCAAACACTTAATTTCTTGTTTAACGCATAACATCAAGCCAAGCCGGTTATAATACAATGGCCATGGCCTGCAGCGGTGTGTGTATGTTCAGCTTATTCGGCACGGTTTGCATTCATTTCGCTGATTTCGCTTTGCCAAACAATTATTAGCCATTATAAACGAGCGAACATTTCGCATTCTGCTGAGATTGCAGGAAACTTAAAGAGAAAAATGCATTGGTAATGTGTTTTACTCCAGTAACGACGACAGCAGGCGAGCGAGGAAACAATTACATCAACAACAACAATAACAGCAACACCAACTGCAACAGTACAGCGACAATGGCAACATTGAAAACGGCTACGACATTATGTCGACGACGACGACAACAACGGCGGCGGCAACAACAATAAAAACGTACGCTTATTGTGAAAATGGTAATAAACTCATTATTATTGCATATGATGATGACGATGATTGTACAAACCGGCAACAGCAGCAATACTCGCAACATGCATGCAGATGTTCTATTCGATGTTCTTACATGCAGGCTGGCAGGCAGGCAAGCAAGCAGGCCGCCAGGCAGACATCTATCCATACGATAATGACAAGGACGACGATGATGATTACTTTGATGACTCTGGTGGCTCTCGCAAGGATGTTGTTGATGTTGACGACATCGCCATCGTCATCGACTGCAATTGTGGAATATGGTGGTTATGTTGGCGTTGATAATTTCCAACACGGAAACTCTTTTTGACAATAGTCTCCTATGCTAAGTACTGTAATAAGCTATTTAAAGACTTGTTCTGCGCCGCATTTTTTCGTGTTTCGCTACGGAAAACATTGGAAATCAGATAAATAAACAAAGACAGCATTCTTCAACATCCAGACGCCAGTATGTTTAATTCTTCGGTAAGTAAATACAATTCAGAAGTGGATTGTTGTTGTATCCAAATAATATATTTTGTGTAAATTGTATAGTGACCACTTAAAAGGGGCAGTTCATTTCACAAGAACTTCTAGGCAGGCCGACCTCATTCATTGCTGTATAATTTGGTAAATTTGAAAAGAAACAATTTAATTAATAATATGCAGATGGAAACATATTTAGCCGGAAGCACACATTCATTGTAACGAATATAATCGTTTAGATCAGATGTTAGTTTCGATTATAAACTAACACAAAAGGGGTGAAAACTGTTACATCTTTTCAACATAAAAATCCAAAAGGAAACAATTAAGGGAACGCTAAACTTGGACAGAAGCGAATTTATGATACTTCCATAACTAAAGGGTCCGCCAAATAACTTTTTTTTGAAAATGCTATAAACAAAAACTACTGAATATTTTCTCAAATTTCTTTTTTTATTTGAAAGTACAATCCTTCCGGTTAATAATGGAAAATAATTTCATTCAAATGGCTGCCTCGGCTGGCCATGCAGTAGCCTACACGATCGGTCCAATTTTTAAGCACATTATCGATTGTGTGCAGCTGTACTTCACCAATGTCTTCACGAATATTGTCCTTTAAAGCGTCAATTGTCTCTGGCTTGTCGGCGTAACAATAATCTTTGAGGGCACCCACAAATAATAGTCCAACGCTTGAATAGTTGAAAAAAAAAACGTTAGATGGCGGACCCTTTATTTATATTTTAACGTTCTACGGTACTTAGGTGCGATCGGAAGATGCATCCTTTCAAGGAACAATCACTGGTATACTTAGTACTCTTGCTCATATCATTTATATACTCTCCACCACATAGCCGTGTTCATTATTTGTATAGGACCTCAAAAAAATATATACAAAAAAATCCCACAATTACCAAAACGGGGAAAAAAATCCCAAAAATTTGATTTATTATTGATTTGAAATAACCGCCATTTATAAATTTAGATCGAGAATTAAGGTTAAATCAGTGCTTTGGGGTTCGAGAATTATTTGCCAAAATAAAGTATTTTTTATAAGAATTGGTCATTGTCTAGTGATCTGGGTGTGCAAATTATTGTAGTTATATATCTCCTGATTTGTATACACTCCACGAGAGTATTATGTCTTTGTGCATTTGTTTGTAACACCAAAAGGAAGGGAGATAGACCCATTGTTAATTATACCAATCGACTTAGAATCACTTTTTGAGTCGGTTTAGCAATGTCCGTCTGTCTGTCCATCTATTCTTGTAATCACGATACAGGTCGCAATTGTAGACAGAACCAAATGAAACTTTCCACAACGAAGTTTTTCGGAATAAGGACGAATGCTATTTAATTTGAAGAAAATCGGTTCAGATTTAGATATAGCCCCCATACGAATTTCACTCCCGATTTGACTCTTTTCACTCTAGATACCACATATTTTAACAGATTTTCTTGGTGGTAAAAATGTGTTAGATGGGTTCAGATTTATATATAAAGGGTGATTTTTTAAGAACTTGATAACTTTTTTTTAAAAAAAAACGCATAAAATTTGCAAAATCTCATCGGTTCTTTATTTGAAACGTTAGATTGGTCCATGACATTTACTTTTTGAAGATAATTTCATTTAAATGTTGACCGCGGCTGCGTCTTAGGTGGTCCATTCGGAAAGTCCAATTTTGGGCAACTTTTTCGAGCATTTCGGCCGGAATAGCCCGAATTTCTTCGGAAATGTTGTCTTCCAAAGCTGGAATAGTTGCTGGCTTATTTCTGTAGACTTTAGACTTGACGTAGCCCCACAAAAAATAGTCTAAAGGCGTCAAATCGCATGATCTTGGTGGCCAACTTACCGGTCCATTTCTTGAGATGAATTGTTCTCCGAAGTTTTCCCTCAAAATGGCCATAGAATCGCGAGCTGTGTGGCATGTAGCGCCATCTTGTTGAAACCACATGTCAACCAAGTTCAGTTCTTCCATTTTTGGCAACAAAAAGTTTGTTAGCATCGAACGATAGCGATCGCCATTCACCGTAACGTTGCGTCCAACAGCATCTTTGAAAAAATACGGTCCAATGATTCCACCAGCGTACAAACCACACCAAACAGTGCATTTTTCGGGATGCATGGGCAGTTCTTGAACGGCTTCTGGTTGCTCTTCACTCCAAATGCGGCAATTTTGTTTATTTACGTAGCCATTCAACCAGAAATGAGCCTCATCGCTGAACAAAATTTGTCGATAAAAAATTTCGAACCGAACACTGATTTTGGTAATAAAATTCAATGATTTGCAAGCGTAGCTCCCACACAAATTTCACTCCCGATTTGACTTTTTCCACTCTATAAACCACATATTTTAACAGATTTTCTTCAAATCTAGCAAAATACTTTATATTTCAACGGGAAACACCCGTTGCGGAAATGGTGCAGATCGGTTCAGATTTATATATAGCTCCCATACAAATTTCGCTCCCAATTTGACTTTTTCCGCTCTAGAAACCACATATTTTAACACATCTTCTTCATATTTGGCAAAATATCTTATGTTTCTACCAGAAACACCCATGTTGAAAATGGGTCAGATCGGTTCAGATTTATATATCGCTCCTATACAAATTTCGCTCCCAATTTGACTTTTTCCGCCCTAGAAACAACATATTTTATCAGACTGTTTTCAAATTTGCCAAAACATCTTACATTTAAACTAGGAACACCTGTGGTGAAAATAAGTCAGATCGGTTCAGATTTATATATAGCTCCCATACAAATTTCGCTCCCGGATTGACTTTTTCCGACCCAGAAAGCACTTATTTTCATAGATTTTCTTCAAATTGAGCATAACACGTTATACTTGAACTAGAAGAACATATTATGTAAGTGGGTCACATTCCATGCTTGGATATAGCCCCGATACAAACATTCTTCTCGATTTGACAAATTGGGTCAGGTCATATCAGCCTATGATTAGGAAATATACAAAAATTCTTCCCGTTTTCAATATTCTACCGAATTGAATTGTATTCGGTTTCAAAGTGGAGTGTATCATATAGTCGGCCCCGCCCGACTTCAGCCTTTTCTTACTTGTTTTGCCTTTATTTACATGAAGTCCTCTTTCTAAAGTCTTTATATTGAATATACCTTAATGAAGGTAGGTAAGAACTAGCAAAGACAAAATCTGTTGAAATACAAGGAAATATATCGTGACCAGAAATACAAAAGGGCAGAAGAACACAAAAATTTGATTAACAATAGAGTATACACCAAAATAATCGATAAATCTTAGCCTTCTTTTGTCAACAATGTCGACTTTATTATTTGTTTTACTGTGTAGACCCAATTTTTGCGGCGCAATGATGGAACGCAATCTATCTTCTAATGTAGTTGAGCTATTGTGTCCAGAAAAGCACTACTGGAACCATAATGGTTTTTATATTGCACAGTTTTTTTGTTTCTCCTTTAAAATTACCAAAAGTTCATTTCTGGTGGCAATATGATAATATTACCATTAAAATTAATTTATCGCCCTAAAAGCCATATTTTGCATCCAAAATGAATGAAATTTGACACATATCACTTCTTATACCCTACACCACAGGGTATAATGTCTTTGCGCATTTGTTGACGAGGTTGTAACACCCAAAAGGAAACGAGATAGACCCATCGTTTATTATACCGATCGACTTAGAACCACTTTTTTAGGATTTTTATACCCTACACCACTTCGTGGTCTAGGGTATTATTATACCCTACACCACTTCGTGGTCTAGGGTATTATAAGTTAGTTTCGGGCCAAATGTTTGTAACACCAAGAAATAATCGAGCTAGACCCACCTTTAAGTATACCGATCGGCTTAGAATCACCAGCTGAGTCGATTTAACGATGTCTGTCTGTCTGTCCGTCCGTCCGTCTGTCCGTCCGTCCGTCCGTCTGTCCGTCCGTCCGTCCGTCTGTCCGTCCGTCTGTCCGTCCGTCCGTTTGTCCGTCTGCTGTCCATCTAAGCTTGTTCGCACTCTACAGGTCGCAATTGTTGTCCGATTGTCATGAAACTTGGCAGAAGTTATTTTTTCTGGCCAAGGACCATCGGTATTGAATTTGGAGGAAATCGGTTCAGATTTATATATAGCCCCCATACAAATGTCGCTCCCGATTTGACATTTTCCGCACTAGAAACGACATATTGTACCCGATTTTCTTTGGCAGAACATCTTATAATCCAACTAGAAACACGTATGCAAAAATTGGATAAGATCGGTTCAGATTTAGATATAGCCCCCATACAAATGTCGCTCCCGATTTGACATTTTCCACTTTAGAAGCCACATATTGTACCCGATTTTCTTTACATTTGGTACAACATCTTATAATCCAACTAGAAACACGTATGCAAAAATTGGGTAAGATCGGTTCAGATTTAGATATAGCCGCCATACAAATGTCGCTCCCGATTTGACATTTTCCGCTCTAGAAACGACATATTGTACCCGATTTTCTTTAAGTTTTGCAGAACATCTTATAATAGTACTAGAAACACGTATGCAAAAATTGGGTAAGATCGGTTCAGATTTAGATATAGCCCCCATACAAATGTCGTTCCCGATTTTACATTTTTCGGTCTAGCAAAGACATATTGTACCCGATTTTCTTTAAATTTGCAGAACATCTTATAATCGAGCTAGAAACACCTATGCTGAAAGTGGGTAAGATCGGTTCAGATTTAAATATAGCCCCCATACAAATGTCGCTCCCGATTTGACATTTTCCGCTCTAGAAACCACTTATTGTACCCGATTTTCTTTAAATTTAGCACAACATCTTATAATCCAACTAAAAACACATATGCAGAAATTAGGTAAGATCGGTTCAGATTTAGATACAAATGTCGTACCGATTTGACATTTTCCGCTCTAGAAAAGACATATTGTACCCGATTTTCTTTAAATTTGACACAACATCTTATAATCCAACTAGAAAACCCAATGCAAAAATTGGGTAAGATCGGTTCAGATTTAGATATAGCCTCCATACAAATCTCGCTCCCGATTTGACATTTTCTGTTCTAGAAACCACATATTGTACCCGATTTTTTTTAAATTTAGCACAACATCTTATAATCCAACTAAAAACACATATGCAGAAATTAGGTAAGATCGGTTCAGATTTAGATATAGGCCCTATACAAATGTCGGCACGATTTGACATTTTCCGCTCTAGAAAAGACATATTGTACCCGATTTTCTTTAAATTTGACACAACATCATATAATCCAACTAGAAACACCTATGCAGAAATTCGGTAAGATCGGTTCAGATTTAGATATAGCCCCAATACAAATGTCGCTCCCGATTTGACTTTTTCCGCTTTAGAAACCACATATTGTACCCGATTTTCTTTAAAATTGACACAACATTTTATAATCGGATTAGAAACACCTATGCTGAAAGTGGGTATGATCGGTTCAGATTTAGATATAGCCCCCATACAAATGTCGCTCCCGATTTCACTTTTACCGCTTTAGAAACCACATATTGTACCCGATTTTCTTTAAAATGGCACAACATCTAAAAATCTATCTAAAAAAACCTATAGTGAAAGTGGGTAAGATCGGCTCAGGTTTAGATATAGCCCTCATACAAATGTTGCTCCCGAATGTTTAACTGATTTTGGCCAAACTTTACATATTATATTTCACCAATAAACATACATTGTGAAAGGGGGTCACATCGTTCCAGGTATCAATATACCCTCATACAAATGTCCTTTCCGATTTAAAATTTTTTGTGAAATACATAAGTTTACAGGATGCAAAAATCGTTCCCGATTTCACTTTTTTACCGGACCGACATTTTATATCGGAAGTTTTTAAAATTTTGCAAATTATATTATATTTGTATTTCATACTAAGAATACCTACTTTACAAGTGATCTATATGGGCCCATTTTTTAATGAAGCGCCCTTACAAATGGCCCCTTTTTTATTATTACCCCTGTAATAATAAAATTGTGGGATCAATTTGCATCGAAAGTTGATCAAATTTTGCATTTTGTATTATATTTCAACTAAGAAGACATATTATGAAAGCCAATTGTATGGGTCCATATTTTGGTATAAGCCCCATACAAATTGGGCCCCCATTCTACTCTATTACATCTCTAGAACCCACATCGTACATTAGATCTCGATATTATTTTGCATATCATGTCATATTTCAACTAAGAATACCTACTTTGAAAGTGATAAGGAACCACTTTTTAATGTAGATCCCTTACAAATGGCCCCATTTTTATTTTTAGCGCTCAAGAACAAATTTTAAATCGGATTTTTTTTTCAAATTTTGAAGATTACATTATATTTCAACTTAGAATACAAAGTCAAATATATGTGTTACTAATTTGATCGCCATACCTTGAGTAAGAAGATATGATGCTAACAAATATACTGATTTCTAATCGGAACATTGCAATTTGATAATAAATTCTTTCTGCATTGAAAAAATTACAACTTTGGAGTGAACTTCTATGCTATAAATAATAGAAATTTGCTCCTATAGAAAGAAAGAAAAAACAGTTTTATATTTGAGCAAAAAATGAGATCAAAGCGTTATCTTGTCACTCGGATATGCCTTAAAAAACCCAGCAAAAACTTGGTAATGACACCTCATTATTTTTAGCATTACCTAGTAATGACAGTTCGTTACGCCCTGCATTATTGTTAAGTATGAAATAATTACTTCCTTATAATGGTTTAAATAAGTAGTTATTGGTATGTTAAATTTCATAGAACTATAGTAATGCTATTGTTATCGCAGCTTAGTTACCCAGGCTTAAAGAAAAGCAGCCCTAAATTCTGCATTCAGATGGTTAACAAGTCGATACAAATAAAAAATTTGTTTTCATCACTTATTAAGATCATTATTGATAATACATTATTTGGCTATTTTGTATCTTCCTGAGGCCACTTATTCTACAACTCGTTTAGAAGTACTTATTTATTAACTTTTCGCAAGCGTGCGTAGAAGTACTTATATTTCAACTTTTTGTAAGTGTGCGTGGAAGTACTTATTTTTTTACAATCCCTTTATAAAAATAATTAGAAAAGGATCCGAAAAATAAGTAGTGAAGGTTTTTGGTTTTGCCTTATTATATTACTTGGTAATGAGAGTTTTTGCTGGGAAGTTTAGGAACACACGTATATAAGCACATATTTATGATCTGATATTTATGAGCACTATCAACATACACTCAGAACATAATTGTACTTTTGGCAGTCATTTCAAAATTCGACATGTCCGAGGGTTCCATCTTTGGAGTAGCCCACATACCCATTAGGGACCATATCATTTGGAAAACACCTCTACTCTATACACGAAAAATGTCATCGAAATTTTTCTTTCCGTTCCAAAGTTACAGAATTAATTAAAAAAAATCGACTTGGAAACGGTCCACAGGTAAGAAATAATATATTTTTTTTTCGTCTGAGATAAACGGAGACAAAGAAAATAAATGGATGGAAAAGAAGTCCACAAACGGAAGGTTCGTAAACAATTTTCTTTTAATGAATCGAAGATAAATACAAAACAAGCAAAGAAAGACTAAAGTCGGACGGAACCGACTCCACTTTCTACACCACTGCAGTTGAATTCGGGGAAAAAGTGATATCGGGAACGATTTTTGTATGAGTACTATATATGTGGGGTATAGAGCGGAAAAAGCCATATCCGGATCGAAATTTGTATTTAAGTTATATATAAATCTCAACCTATCTGACTCACTTTCACCATAAATGTTTCCAGTTGAAATATAGGATGCTGTGGCAAATTTGCAGACAATCGGTTAAATTTCTGGTTTCCAGGGCGGAAAAGGTCAAATCCGGAGCGAAATTTGTATTGGAGCTATATATAAATCTGTACCGATATGACTCACTTTCACGATAGATGTTTGTAGTTGAATTATAATGCGTTGCACCAAATATCAAAAGGATCGGATAAAATATATGATTTGTAGAGTGGAAAAAGTCAAATTGCGATCGAAATTTGTTTGGGGCTATAAATAAATCTGAACCGATCATACTCGCTTTTACCAAAGGTGGTTCTAGTTGGTGCTTCTAAGGTGTTGTGCCAAATTTGAAGAAAATCGGGTGAAATATGTGGTTTCTAGAGCGGAAAAAAGTCAAAGGGGTCATCGGATAATATAGTGAAATGCGGGTTGAATGGTTCGACATTTCAAATGACTCCGAAAAAGAATCGTTTCTCATGTCCGATTCTATGGTTCTAAAGATCGGATTAAAATGGTTGTTTGGGTATGGAGATTGGATTCTCGCAATGCATTACCAGTCACTAACAAAACATGCACCGATTTGTTTCCTTTCCACGGCAGATGTTCCTTGTCATATTTTCACAGTTTTATGATCTTGGGTGTTCAACTGCAGTGCATCAATTTATTTTTGAGGTATATATACCTTCCAAATGCATATATACCTTTAACTTAATTTATTACACCGATGCTATTTACTGCCTAAAATGAGAATATAGAAAATTGAGACTATAGGTCGCCAATAAATTGCATGATTCTATCTGTATTAGTTAACAATCATTTCAAGCTTTCTCCCTTATAAGTAAAACATGAATAAACTAAATAAATTAGAGGGGAAAACTTGAAATTATTGTTAATGCAGTTGGATGTGTAGAATTAGAAGTATTTTTAACAGATATTCCACTCTTTCATTTGATATCCATTTCCATTATATGAACCGCAAAACTACGAAAATAAATTATTAAAACATCTAATCTGGAAATTAAAAATCCTGTAAAAAAACAAAAGATCACGAACAATTTTTTCAGTTTCTCATAGGATTTAAAATTAATTTAATCAAAATTGAGCCATCTACGTGCATTTGTCCAGCAAACTCATTCTTTAAACATTTTGTAAGGTAACCGTAATATTATTGCTTTTGAATTATCCAAAGTCAGTTGACGAATATCGCGCAATAAATCTCCTATTGGGTTGTGTAATTCCTTGAGAGTAGTTTCCATATAATCAATTCAGGATTTGTTTTTGATCATTTATATTTGTAACTGCAACAGTGTTAGAATTGTATGTTTTATTTCCTATCTTCAACCCCTCAATGTTGTACTGAATGGAATTTCTCACAAAAAAATCCATCTAATTAGCATTAACACATTACACGGTTAAGTGGTTATTGAAACAAACCATAGGTTAGTTCCAAAAGGATAGACAGATACGACAAGAATCTCAATTGCAGGCAAACTACTACCCCTAGGCTAATCGTAATAGTAAAAAAGTTGTCAGGCTTTTTATACCCATTCTGTGTTAATTTTATTTGCAGTCATATCGAGATTTATCTAAATTTAAACCAGTTAAAACTCCTGCTGTCAGAGCTAATAACATGCATACGAGTCATTCTATTAATTAGACAACACTCATAGGTCATGATATCATTAACAGTTTTAAATATCGCACAGTGCTGTGACACCATACAACGAATGTATCCGAGTAAATATTTAAATTGAAAATTAATTAATTAGAGCAAAGATACACAATATTATATATTTTAGAAATTGTAAATATATAAATCGGTGAGATTAGCCGGCCATTACACTGCGCCACAATTTAAAAATATATTTTTTAAGATTTGAAAATTTTATATAAAACTAGAAGCAATTAGCCACAAACTATATATTTCTATCACCTACCAGAAAAAAGTTATGAATTTTTTAAAATATGACAAAATTCCTGATGTTAGATCTATTTATATATATAAAAGAGTTGCCTGATTGAGTGACTGACGGCTAGAATCATGAAATTTGGTGTGTACATTTCTCTTACAGTGTAGAGGTGTGATAAGACGAGATTTTTCGAAATTCGTACTTTTAAGGGGTAAAACGGGGTAAAAAGGGATGAAAATGGTACCGCAATGACCAAACGGTTGGGCCGAAAATCTCGAAATCCCGAAAAAATCGAAATTTGGTATGGGCATTCCTCTTGCGGCTTGAAGGCATTCCAAGAAGCGACATTTTAAAAAATTGTACTTTTGTGGGGTTAAATGGGACAAAAAGGGACATAAATTGTACCAACAACATGGCTAAAGCTACACTCATGAAATTTGGTATGTACATTTCCCTTACAGCGAAAAAATCAGATTTGTAGGGAGTTATTCGTAATTCGTCCTTTATGAGGTAAAATGGGTTAAAGAGGGATAAAAATTGTACCACCGCAATGACCAAACGGCTGGGACTAGAATTTAGAAATTTGGTAAAAAATTCCTCTTATAGCTTCAACGCGCCCAAGAAAATATTTTTCAAAATTCGTACTTTTTGGGGGTGAAATCGGGTAAAAAGGGATGAAAATGGTACCACCGCAATGAACAAACGGCAGGGCCTAGAATCTTCAAATTTGGTATGGATAGTCCTCTATGGTATGTACATTTGTCTTACAGCGAAGAGATCAGATATGAAGGGAGTTTTTCGGAATTCGTCCTTTATGAGGTAAAATGGGTTAAAGAGGGATAAAAATTGTACCACCGCAATGACCAAACGGCTGGGACTAGAACTTAGAAATTTGGTAAAAAATTCCTCTTATAGCTTCAACGTGCCCAAGAAAATATTTTTCAAAATTCGTACTTTTTGGGGGTGAAATCGAGTACAAAGGGATACAATAGTACCAATAAAATAGATGTAGCTGAAACCATAAAATTCGTCCCTCATCATCCCTCAAAAAGTTTAGAATCGCAAAATGAAGGAATTTTTCTAAATTTGTACTTTTAAAGGGAAAATGGGGATAAAAAAGGTACCAACAACACGGATGACGCTACAATAATGAAATTCGGTGCGCATATTCATCTTACAGTGTAGATGAGTAAAAACAAGGAATTTTCCGATATTTGTACTTTTGTGGGATTAAATGGGTTAAAAATTTTACCAAAAGACTGGGCCTAGAATCTTGAAATTTGGGACGCATATTACTCTTATAAAGCGAATACGTCCACGAAAATATTCTTCATAAATTTAAACCTTTAGGTGTGCAATTGGGTAAAAACGGATAACAGCGGTACCAATCATGAAATTCGGTTTTGAAACACAAAATAAATATATTTTTCGAAATTCGTACCTTTTTCGTTTGTTTTGGAATATGGACTATACGTGTGTGGGTACCATAAGGTGTATATTAATTTCCCCCATTTCCGAATTTAAACTAAGTTTGGGATAATAAAGAGTGATTTTTTTGAGGTTAGGATTTTCATGCATTAGTATTTGACAGATCACGTGGGATTTCAGACATGGTGTCAAAGAGAAAGATGCTCAGTATGCTTTGACATTTCATCATGAATCTTCTTACAAACGAACAACGCTTGCAAATTATTGAATTTTATTATCAAAATGCGTGCTCTGTTAAGAAAGTTCATTGCGCGCTTCCATTTTATGGTCAGTTTAATCGATCCACTGAAGCGGCTATTCGGGCTATTGTGACTAAATTTCGCACCAAATTTACATTGTTGGACATTAAACCACCAACACGCTTACGTAGAGTGCGAACTGAAGAAAATATCGCAGCTGTATCGGCCAGTGTTAATGATGACCACCAATTTTCGATTCGTCGCCGTTCGCACCAATTGGGTCTCTGTTACTCAAAAACGTGGAAATGCCAAAATTGGACTAAGCGGATGGACCACCTAAGACGCAGCCGCGGTCAACATTTAAATGAAATTATCTTCAAAAAGTAAATGTCATGGACCAATCTAACGTTTCAAATAAAGAACCGATGAGATTTTGCAAATTTTATGCGTTTTTTTTTTTAAAAAAGTTATCAAGCTCTTAAAAAATCACCCTTTAGTACTATGCGCAGAATTTGAATAAATTCTTTAAGTCCCTTCCAGAGTTATCGTGTATACCAGCGAGTCAGACGGAGGGTATAATTTTCACAGCTTAAGAAAGTAACGTGCAAATAATTTTCTACTTTATATAATTTTTTGTAGAAAAATTGTTTCCATTTTGGGCCTATAAATTAAACTATTAAACTTATTGACTTTTTTAAATTTATACAACGTAGCGAAAAGATATTGTAAATATACCTATGAATACGCTGAAAGTGATATCCTTACACTAAGGCAATTTCCAAATATAAAAAACAGTTTGAATACCGATACAAAATACTGTTAATACAATACTATTTTTCCTTGTAGCGGGTATTTGCTAGTAATTTCATATATTTTTGAAATCGGAAAGTTTAGTTTTCCCTTATTCAAATTGCAAATTTCATTAAAACAGGAGATCCTAAGGGAAATTTCTGTTCCGTTTCTAATTCCATGTGAAATGGAACAGAAATTTTCCTTAGGTTCAGCTTTTACATAACAAATAAAATATTCGAAGTTTCTACTTCATCCAAACATAGAAACTATGGTGAATTAATGGAAACCTCCCAAAGTAATTATATGTAATTAATTTAATGAGGATACAGATAGTATCGAAAGGCTGGGAGAATTTTTCAATATATTTTACTAGCACTCCAAAATTTAAAACACAACTTTAATTTTTGTGGACGTAGTCAAACACTGTGCATGTATAGCCTGTCCACACGAGCGTATGAGTGCTATTTTAATTAATAGAATTAAGTCCGTTATGTCATGCGAGTATTGCGGTAAATATCCTTTGTCAGTTTTATCGTTTCAGTTTGTTGTTTATGTTGTTTTTTACGGCGGATGCAAAAAAAGTGGGAAAAAATCCATTTATTAAAAATGTAACTCTAATTACGACATGTTTTCTGATTTTTCTGCATTCGATGTAAAAACAAATACATGCGCGTTCAAAAAACAGGACAGGACAGCAAAAAATCACACACACACACAGACGCACGCACAAAAAACGTGTTAATTTTATATGAAACTAATTTGTTTTAACAAAACACCGACCAATGTTTCTGTTTTTCACACAAACAATAGCAACAAAAATGCATTTAAACGGCCTGAACAAATGTGTTAAATATAGCGTAAATTTTATGACATTTTTAACATTAACATTATTTTAACACTTTGCAAAAGTTCAACCGGACACTAGACAAAACAACATACACACAGACATACACACACAAAAAAAGACAAAAACCATATCATTATGAAAATATTATTTACACACGCACAAAAAATGCTGGAGTGAGTAAAAAACGTTTGAATGCAAAATATGTAAATGACTATTATAATTGGTGACAATAACGAAAATTTTGTAATAAAACCAAAAATGAAAGATAACACCCGTGTAAGTTTTAGCAGTTTGTCATTTTCACATTGGCCAAATATAGAAAAGACAGAGACTAGCAACGAAAGCACAAAAATCATAAAACTCGGAAAATAATACAAATCGATGGAAAACCTCCGAAGATAAGCAAACCTGAGGTGACCAATGAAACCCGTTTTTAAATTTATATAATCCTAATGTCTTATTTTGTTATTGTTCTGTTGTTATTGTATAAAATTGTTGGGGGTAGAACAGCAGGTCCGCTGTTCTACCCCCAGTAGCGGCGGATTTTTTAAAACAAGTGAAAAAGTGGTTCCTTTGCAACACTCTGTTTCAAAATAAAGGACTCCTATGACAATTCCATGTTAAATTCATTGGTGAAGATCCCAATTTTCCCTACTTCTGAATCTCAAGATGGACATCTTTTTCACTTCTTTGGGGCTCTCTTTTTGCTGGGATATAAAATATTTTGTTTATCAGCGCTTCTCATTTGTCATATGTGACCTAGTACCAGCGGTCATGAACCCTGATTTAAGTCAAAGACAAACATTCGTTGGGAAAGTTGTGACGAGATGGGGTAGCACCCATCGAAACTGCGCAGTCAACTTTTAGCTGGAACAATAAAGGTCTCACTTTGCCTTTTTGCTAATTTTGGGTTCTGCTGAAGACTTCAGCACAACCTTTGGTCTTTAACCAAAATAAATGACAACATAAATATAAAACTTCAAGTGTAATCGAAAAGTGAAGATTAGGCAGGAATCTTCAGAAATATGTCCTAAATATTATACGATAGAAACAATTTGCCTCAAGCCTGATTTTCCCCATTTGCAATTTCTTGATTCCAGCAACAGTCTGTCTGTACCATTTTGATAAGAAAATTTCTAATATCAACGACCTAATTTCATATTTTTAGCCACAGCCGTTTTCCATTTTGACCCTAAAAATACGAATTTAGAAACAAATATTTTCCGCGTCAACGCAGTCAGACGATTGCAAATACTGAATATCATGATTTTTTGCTTTAGCCGCTCGATTGGTGCCAAATTTAATCTCATTTAGATCCTGAAGGTACGAATATCGAAAGATCTCTTTATTTTTCACGTCCAAGCAGTCACAGAAATGTATACACCGTCTCATAGCGGCAGCCGTTTGGTTGGTATCATTTTTATCTACATTCGCCCCATTTTCCGCCTAAAAGTAAAATTTTCGAAAAAAAGTCCTTTTTGTTTCATATCTTCAAGTTTCAAGCTAATCATTGGTACCATTTTTATCCCTTTTTGTTCCATTTCGCTGCTGAAACTTTTATTTACTTTTTGATAGAATATACGCAACAAATTTCAAGTGCATATGAAACAGAAATTAAAAAAACTGCTTATATCGTCTAAATATTAGGGGGTGTTTTCAGTCCTTGTTAAGGATTTTTTTCTCTTTGGGCCGATTTCGATTAAATATGTATATACTCTGAAAGAGTTTTTCAAGATGCAATTATTAATATTCAATAGGGTATACATTATTTTTAACTTTTCCTATATCAACAACGATGACTGTAACCTACTGCCTGACAGCAGCAGTCTGGACCAGAATTTGGTCACAAAAGTCACATTATGCAGCGAAGCATATGATCTAAAGATCTATATTTAGAAGACAAAGTACATGATTATAAGTAAGAAATATAATCAGAACCAAACCACACATTCAATCAAGTCGAGAGGGTGAAAACTGTTAATGAACAATGGAATACGTCGAAAGAATAAAATGCCGCAGAGGAGATGGCAGGAGATGCTTAGTATAAATACACAAATAAAAAGACGTTAAGTTCGGCCCTGCCGAATCTTATATACCCTCCTCCATAGAGTGAATCCCACAGATTGGATGAAATTTATGATATTTTGATTTAAATAAATTTAACTTTATGTGGCGCATCTACACAGTCAGAGTAATGTATAAATCAAATTTCATGATTTAAATTTCAGCCGCTAGGATGGTAATACCTCTTTACCCAATTTATTCCTTAAAAGTATGAATTTTGAAATATCCACATATTTACAGCACTACGAAATTATAGGCCTGTACAAACTGAATTTCTAGCTAGTGGAGTTGGATTGCTACCATTTTTATTGTTTTTTGTACCACTTTGTTCGCGTCCATGCTCTATGTACGTACTAAATTTGATATGGGACATGAATTATAAAAAATGCCTAAATGCCTAATAGTAGGGGGTGTTCTCCTTGTTAGGGCAAAATTTTTCCCTCTGGGCCGACTACGCCCATTTTCAAGCGATCTGCAACCATTAGAAACATATATGGGACTATAAAAATACCCTCGACATATGAGTCATTCCATGTCAAACAGTACGATTTTTGACCTCACTAGCTTAGATTGCTCGTAAAAAATATTTTATATATAAAATTACCATTTTAAAAATTAAATTAAATTACGATTTTGATAAAGGAGTTTCATTCAATCGACAGTAATTCCCGATTTTAATTCACTATACATTGTTTTGAAGGCAATTTCAATTACTTTTACAATATTGAACTGATACGCACAGTTTGTTTTAATTTTATACATTTCTGTGTGTTTTATTTTGAATTTTGAAATGATTAAATTAATTGATTTTTTTTTTTTGAATTTTAAAGTAGTGTTCTAAGATCTTTTTGGGACTGTGGGAGTTTGGAAGTGGAGAAATGATGGGGTTTTTACGATTTTTTTGTGCAAAATCAAGCAAATTTCAGTGAAAAACAAGCAAGGAAAGGCTAAAGTCGGGCCGGGCCGACTATATAATACCCTACACCACTCCCTACGTATGTACCTCGCTTTGATTACTTAACCCAGGTATTTCATGGGAACAATTTTATGTAGTTCATACAAATTATATAAATTATATTCATATAAACTATAAATTCATCTTTAGTCAAACTTAACGAATATGGTAAATAATATGGTAATTGATCCAATTATCCGACAGACAAATACAAATTATACAGTAGTTAACCAAAGTATGGACATATGGGCATCACCCAAACAATTCTCATTGCAATTCAATTCGGTAAAAAATTGAAATCGGGAAGGATTTTTGCATCCTGTAAATGTATGTGTTTGACAAAAAATGTTAAATCGGAAAGGACATTTGTACGGGGGTGTATTGAAACCTGGAACGATGTGACCCGCTTTCACCATGTCTGTTTATGGGTGAAATATAATATGTAAAATTTGGCCAAAATCGGTTAAACATTCGGGAGCAACATTTGTATGAGGGCTATATCTAAATCTGAACCGATCTTACTCACTTTCACCATAGGTTTTTTTAGTTGGATTCTAAGATGTTGTATCAATATTAAAGAAAAACGGGTACACTATGTGGATTTTAGACCGGAAAAAGTCAAATCGGGCGCGACATTTGTATGGGGGCTATATCTAAATCTGAACCGATCTTACCCAATTTTTGCATAGGTGTTTCTAGTTGGATTATAAGATGTTCTGCAAAATTTAAAGAAAATCGGGTACAATATGACGTTTCTAGAGCGGAAAATGTCAAATCGGGAGCGACATTTGTATGGGGGCTATACCTAAATCTGAACCGATCTGACCCAATTATTGCATACTTGTTTCTAGTTGGATTATAAGATGTTCTGCCAAATTTAAAGAAAATCGGGCACAATATGTGGCTTCTAGAGCGGAAAAAGTGAAATAGGGAGCGATATTTGTATGGGGGCTATATCTAAATCTGAACCGATGGCCTCCAAATTCAATACCGGTCCTTGGCCAGAAAAAATAACTTCAGCCAAGTTTCATGACAATCGGACAACAATTGCGACCTGTAGAGTGCAAACATAAAATAACTAGACCACGTAGTGGTGTAGGGTATAATTACCGGAATAAATTATTATTTAATAACACAAGGTATAAACGCCATAAACAATCTAAGAAAAGTATAGATCGAATAATTTGTAATTAAATTAAAAATGGCTCATTATTTTTTACTGTGTAGCTGCAGTCCTTTGGTTGCTGCCATTTTGATCCACTTTCACTTAAACAGTATAGAAATCAGAAATATATTTATTTTGCTCATCCACACAGTCAGATTAGACTACACACTGAATTTCATGACTCCAGCTATAGTCGATTACTTATATACCACTCATAAAAATACGAATTTGGAATAATGTATTTATTTTATGCTTGTATCATTGGACACATATATAAAGAACTTCATTTCATCCAACTACAACCGTTTAGTTGGTACCAATTTTTTTTTGTCCCAATTCTGACAATAACTTAGGAAACCATTTGTTGGGTGCAAAAATCCATCTTATGTTGTGTGTCCGCGGACTAGGAATACATATGAGACTATGGTTTCTTGGAGAATTATTCTTAGAATTTTCTGTGAAATTTTCCAAAATGCAATTGTGGATTACCCATTTTATGTTCATGCTCAGATCGCTAGTTGTTGTATTTCCCTCGTATTACCATCAACAGTACAAACATTTGTTGAACAATTATAGTGTTGCTGTCTTGACACAGTATCATGCTGAAGTATTAAGAAAATGGTGGTGTTTTGAATTAATAAATATTTTTTCTGATTTGAAGCTTAAGCACTTCATTCCAACTTTTTAAAAAATATATGTATATTGCTCTTCAAAGCAAAACTCGCCCTAGTGTACGTTAAGTATAGCGAAAAATTTTTAATTTTCTGTTTTTTTATATCGAGCGTTTTAATCTGTGTATTATTGAAATGCTCGACTGGAGCGTTAGACAAAAAGGCGAACGTTTAAAATTTTGCATATTCAAATATTTTTAAAAATATAACACATTAATTCAACCATTTTGGCCATTTCATACAATATCAGCCAGCTAGAGGAATGAAGTTGCATTATTTTAACATTCTTAGGTCAAATAGATATACAGTATCAGTTATTCAACAAATTTTTCAAAAATTCAACCCACTTTACTGAGAATTTTTTTAGAAGTCAGTAAATGGCCCAACCAGTTTTTTACTAATTTCGGTTGCCAGATACAATTCTAAACTTAAAAAAACTCACCCTAATATACACTGTTTACATTCTATATTCCAGACAACAAATACTCTATACATGCCTCCGTATTCTCAGTGCAGGCACATAACCGAATGGCTAAGTGCGCGTATATACGCACATAAAAATATAATTTAAAATTAAGCTCATAAAATATTTATACAATTAATTAACACTGCAAATACTTTAATGCAAAATATATATGTACATCTCATTATAAACCATTAAACTCATCCAATAGAAACATTATTGTTAATTGTTGTGAATACAAGCAAAAAAAAACGTGGGTAATGCCAAAAAGTCCACATGGACTAGACCGAACTAGTACAGCACCTACAGCAGCAGCTACAACTTTGTCAACGTGTAGTTTTTCAACTACCAACATAAAAATGACACGTTACAATTCATATTTTACCCTGGATTAGATGAAATGAACTCGGAGGATATGTGATTCCAACAAGACGGTGCAATGTGTCCTCTATCAGAAGCTACAATTGATTTGTTGCCAGTAAAGATCTCAGAATGATGTGGAATGATCGATAAGATGGTACATTTTAAGTGATACGGTGCTATGGAAAATCAATTTTCCATTGAACTTTTGAAACGCTAAAAATTTACTCATGGGATAGCTTTTATAAAAACTAATAAAAACACCTAAGCCAGGAAATTTTCTAAAAATTCCAAATATACTTAGAATAGAGTGCACTGATCCGCAGCCAACTCATACGCATATTTATAGACTAAATGAATAATAACAATAACTGCAACAACGACGCCAGCCAAAAAAAACGGGCAATCCTTTTTATAAATGAGCCTACAAATATTTATGGACTAAATTAACGTCAGGAAAATCCCCTCGCGGGAAAGTCCCACTTGATTATCAGCGGCATTTGTGTTGTGTTTTCAACATTAACACACACCGAGAGAAATATAAATCAAAAACCACAAAATAAACGCACAAAAAACACACAACACAGCCGAACAGAAAAAAATCATTATTAAAATATGCAAATGTGGCGGGAGGAGATTAAAAAAATTAAACGCAGACTGACAAAAAGAAGAGTCACTGCGAAAAAGGGAAAAAACGTATTAGTCATATTTGTTCAATAAACTTTGATGACGCCTTCAAAAAAATCTGGTAAATTTGTGGTTAGCGTTACGCTTGACATTGACGTGGATATGTTGAAAAACCACCCCCCACCCCAACCATCATCATTCATTAGCCAGCGAAATTAAAATGAAACAATATTATTTTCCTGTTCTACTGGCAATTAAATTTCACATCTTTTGCCCAGTTCTGCTCGTGCTCGTTGAGAGTTCGTTCCGCTTTTGAGTATTTCAATGGCGTTTCGCTCCTCCTGACACGTTTCCGTCGTAAACTCTAAACACCATCTTACGCTGTCGCTTTCAACATTTTTCTAATTAAATACTCATTTTCTTGTTAAAACATGACACAACTTTTTGTGAACTTTTATTTTTTGCTTTTTGTTTGGCAGCGTGTTCTTTTTTGTTCTTGTCGTCTTTTGGTACTTTGTGGACTTTTCGCTCAAAACCATTTACAATTTTCCGAGACAGTGTGCAATGTTGGCAATTTTAAATGGAAAAAAAAAATTGTTATGACGGGAAAAGATTTGTTAACAAAAAATTTGTTAACAGGAGTAGGAAGATAAAAAAGCAAACAATGTAAAGCAGTTTCCACGCCACAATATATACGAGTCGTTCCATTTAAAGTCTGCCAATATAGCGAGCAATTGGTGATTTATGGCATATGAATTCGAAATTTTGGGCAGAAGTCTATTCTGGTAAATTTCAGAAAATGTATACATTGAACTCGAAACATTTTAGTGCATTTTTATAAAATTCGCTATAATTTAAGTTAGTTGAGTAAATGTTATTGTTGAGTTAATGCCAGAAACTCCATCATGAAAGTTATGGAGCATTTTACTGACACTACTATCTGTTAATAAAAAAAAATTAAAAAATCGCTGCTGATAATTATAAAATACTTTTTTAATATATCATAATTTTATAATAATCTAAAAGAAATTTTTATTGAAATTCGACAAAAATGTTATATTTTATAGAGTGGCTTCTAAATAAAATTAGTGGATGTTCCCGACTAAAATGAAATGAGTGATTGGTTTGTTTTATGTGTTCTCCCAAAATATTTCGCTTTTATCATTGTCGTTCAAAATAACCTCTATCAAAAACTTGCATTTTAACCAAGAATAGAGGGTAGAATTTTCAAATTTTTGTGAAATTTTTGTTGCATTTTTTTAAAAAACCGCCATTATTTCCATATTTTTAGTTCTATCTATATATATAAAAGAGTTGCGTTACTGACTGACTGACTGACTGACTGACTGACTGACTGACTGACTGACTGACTGACTGACTGACTGACTGACTGACTGACTGACTGACTGACTGACTGACTGACTGACTGACTGACTGACTGACTGACTGACTGACTGACTGACTGACTGACTGACTGACTGACTGACTGACTGACTGACTGACTGACTGACTGACTGACTGACTGACTGACTGACTGACTGACTGACTGACTGACTGACTGACTGACTGACTGACTGACTGACTGACATAGGGCTGAGCTCAGGCTACTATGGGGGTCAGCGGGTGGCGGATAGCTGGACGGCCTGCAGATATGTAGGTTCGCTGCGACTAATAAGCAGTCCCCGACCAAGAGCGGCAGAGTCTCAGGGCGTGCTATAAAAAAGTACATGTGCCGGATAAAGACTCTGCGACATGGCGAATAGATGCCGCCATTAACTAGGTATCCCCCATAGGGGTTGCTTCCAAGAGAGGTGCAATTAGGAGAGTGATGCCTCCGTGGAACCCCTAATCAAAAACCCAGGAGCGTCTGACCCATATTGAGCGGCTCCCTGGTCTGCGTCTGACCCCAGGCGGGGCGGCAGCGAAAATGACAACATTAAGATCGAGACCAGTAAGATCTTAATTACAGCATACTGGAAACTTTGAATTGGACCAGACGATAACTTGAGCTGACGATTGTTGTATTCTGGAACCTGAATACGTAGAAGTGAAACCCTACTGAAATGGCTTCCGGGCTAATGCAACAACCGCCCCCGTCCCGTTAAAACCCGGCAAGCCTCAAAAAGCGCTCGAAATTCGACGCCATTAAGTTGGTGGTGTAGTCTTCAGTTGACATTGTCCTGATTAATGCGGATCTGGCTCTGAACGTAGGTTCTCATAAGGACCCTACGTCAACCCTCGCATGGCCTCCCTGCTTGCACAGACAACCATGGGATCATATAAACGTAGCTACACAGCGAATCTAGATAGCGGCTTTGAGTTGGGACCCAGAGAAGAAATGAGTCTAAACACACCAAACACTCCTAACACACACAACAAAAAAGAAAAACCACAAAAAAACGAGTTCAACAATGAAGAGAGAAACACCCCGAGTAACGTCGTAGAGATCTTCTGTACACCGGTTACTAGCTTGACTAGGGTACCTAACTGTAATGCAACACTGCCCTATCATGCAGAAAGTAATCCATTCCAAAGAAGTTCGGTGATTAAGAGAACACCGCCACAAGCGATTTCCATAGAAGAAACTGCGTCCAGCTCGCATACAAATAACGAAGCAGAACCCTCAAAAAAAGAGGATACCTTCTCATTATTGGGTAGAATGATTGTAGACCTGACGGAGTATGTTAAAAACCGTCATAACGTCCATCATGCCATCAAAGACCAAGCGAAGGCAATACGAGCCACGTACAATAAAGCACGTGAAGAACTAAATGATAGATGCCCAGCTAAAGAACCAGTAAAAAAGGAACAAGGCACACAGACGTCAACAAAAATTTGGCCCGCCAAAAGAGAACCAAAGCGTAATATGGATGAGAACACACAATCTAAAATGCCAACTCCGAAAAGGGTTAAACAAACACCCCAGAAGAAAGTTCTCAAGGACACACCATCAGCAGCCGAACCGTCAGGAAGTTCATCGGAGAAAAACGTAGAAAGCGAGTGGACTTCGGTCAAGAGGAAGAAGAAGAACGCGAGACCACGCAACCCCAGACCAGACTCTATGATAATAACTACTAAAGGAATCTATTCATATGCAGAGGTTTTGAAAAGAATAAGGTCAGATCCCAAACTAAAAGAACTAGGAGATGAGGTCAATAAAGTCCGCAGGACTCAAAATGGCGACCTTCTACTCGAATTAAAAGCCGGAAGCAAAAGCATAGCTGAAAAGTTCGAAGAAAAAATCATGATGTCACTGGATGGAAAGGTGGAAGTAAAAACCAGGAAAGATGAGATAATAATAGAATGCAAAGACTTGGACGACATCACCACAAAACAAGAAGTGAGCCAAGCATTTGCAGAGGTATTAGCTATGTCCGAACTAGACGAAACAATTGTTAAGTCTATGCGTAAAGCTTACGGGGGCACTCAAACTGCTAAAATAAGCCTCCCAACAGAAGCTGCAAGGAGAGCCCTTAAGCTCAACAAAATTAAAGTTGGCTGGTCTATATGCCGCATAAGGGAGACAATTATACCTACTAAGTGTTACAGATGCTTGGAGTTCGGCCATACCTCCAAGTCATGTAAAGCTGAAACAGATCGTTCTCATCTATGTCTAAAATGTGGCCTGCAAGACCACATCGCTAAAAACTGTAGCGGTGATCCGTGTTGCATACTGTGTAAAGACAGAGGATTTACGAACCTGAAACACACAGCTGGAAGCTATAAGTGTCCAATATTCCAAAAGGCGTTAAGTGCCAAAACCAGATGAAGTTCATGCAACTGAACACAAACCATTGCATAACTGCCCAAGATCTCCTTAGGCAGACTATAATAGAACAGGATATAGACGTCGCATTAATAAGTGAGCAGTATAAAAACCTCGACAGAAATGTTTGGGAAAGCGATTCGACGAATAAAGCAGCGGTATGGGCATGTGGCAAAAAAGCCATAGAAAAAGGTATGAAACATCCACATGAATGCTTCGCCAAAGCTAAGATAGGAGGAATATTTATATATAGCTGTTATATATCACCTAATATTCCACTGAAAGAATTCGAAAAACACATAGACAACCTGGTTAGGGACGCTTTTCACCACAACCCAGTTGTTATAGGAGGAGACTTTAATGCATGGGCTGTAGATTGGGGCTGCCCAAGGACAAATGAGAGGGGTAGAATTCTCCTAGACGCGTTTTCCGGATTGGACGTAGTTCTGGCAAACAAGGGTGAAGCCCAAACCTTTAGGAGAGCGGGATATGGATCGATTGTAGACATAACATTCGTCAGCAATAGTCTTTCAAAAAATATGACGTGGGCAGTCAGTGAACATTATACCCATAGTGATCACCAAGCCATCCTATTCAGCATAGAACAACCCAGTAACCCACGCGAGCATAAAATAAACCAACAATTCCAAGGCTGGGCAAAAGAAAAACTCGACCAAGAGGCTTTTACAGAAATATTCGCCAACAAACAATTCGAAGATGGTACTGCAACACACATGGCTGAGCAAGTCACCAATGCTCTAAAAACGGCCTGCGATGCTTCAATGCCAAGAAAAAGAACGAGTAATCTAAGAAATGAGAACTATTGGTGGAATGAAAACATTGCCGATCTGAGAAAGGAATGTCTAAAGTCTAGACGAAAATACCAAAGGAGCAGGGGTAAACCTGAATTCCTAGCATGTAGAGACGTCTACCACCAAGCCAGGAAAATGTTTCAACAAGCCATATACAAGAGCAAGGCTGAGTCATTCAAACAGTTGTGCAATGAAGCCGACTCCAACCCATGGGGCAACGCGTATAGAGTGGTTATGTCCAAGATCAAGGGGAAAAAATCACCCCAAATAACGTGTCCAAAACTCATAAAGGAAATAGTTACGGTCCTTTTCCCAGACGCGGATCCTTATATAGACACGGAAACACCCACAAACCATAGTGAAATTGAAGTAACCGAGGAAGAAATTCTAAACCTCATTTCGAGAATCGGCGACAAGAAAGCTCCAGGCTTAGATTTTATCCCTAATAGGGCCTTAAAGATTGCGCTTAGGTCAAGACCAGAAGTATTTGCAACACTTTTCAAAAACAGCCTGAAAGACGGTGAATTCCCAGACATGTGGAAAAAACAAAAGCTCATACTAATCCCAAAGCCAGGAAAGGTACTCGGAGCACCACAATCTTATAGACCAATATGTCTACTTGACACACTTGGAAAATGTCTAGAAAGGATTATATATACACGATTACTGAAGGCAGTCGAGGAGGCGGAAGGCCTTTCGGAAAGACAATATGGCTTCAGAAAAGCAAAGTCTACGACAGACGCTATCAGCTTCGTGATTGACTCGGCTAGGAAAGCAATCAGCGGGAAAGGAAAGAACAGAAAATACTGTGCTGTCATTACTCTAGACATAAAGAACGCCTTTAACTCTGCCGGATGGAAACAAATAATTACATCTTTAAGAAATATAAACATACCCGAGTACCTTATTACAATAATCAAAAACTACTTCTCGAACAGAACATTGTGGATCGAAACTGACACAGGGGTAGAATCCTACAACGTTACATGCGGAGTTCCTCAGGGTTCGGTCCTGGGCCCACTTTTGTGGAATATTATGTATAATGGAATATTCGAACTGAACATACCAGAGGAGGCACAAGTTGTGGGTTTCGCAGACGATGTTGCGCTACTTGTCACAGCACGCGACTTAGACGAAGTGCAAATCTATGCGTACGAGTCGATCCGTACAATTGACAATTGGTTGAGAAAAATGAACCTTCACCTAGCAGAGCACAAGACGGAGGCGGTGCTCATAAGTGGGAAGAGGAAAAGGGAAACCCTAAAGATAAAGGTAGGAGCAACCGAAATTACATCATCGGAAGCTATAAAATACCTGGGCATAATGATCGATTGTAGACTCAACTTCAACAAACACTTGGATTATGCGTGTCAGAAAGCAACAGGAGTGTCAAATGCTTTGGCAAGAATGTTGCCAAACATCGGCGGCCCTCGTCAAAGCCGTCGTATACTGATTTCAAGAGTCACAGATTCAGTTCTACTGTACGGGGCACCTATCTGGGAAGGAACACTCAGCATAAAGGCAAAAAAGAAAATGATATCAATACATAGAAGAAACTGTCTAAGAGTCTGCTGTGGGTTTAGGACCATATCCGTGGAATCAGTAAGCATCGTAGCCGGAATCGTCCCCATCGACTTGGCAGCCAGGGAACTCACAACTGTACAAACAGAGTGTAAAAGAAATGCAGAAGCCCTAAGGAAAAACATACGTAAGGTCGAGAGAGAAAATACCGTGGCGGAATGGCAAAGAAGGTGGGATAATTCACCAAAGGGAAGATGGACCTTCAAATTAATACCACACATTGATGTGTGGATAAGTCGTAGACACGGGGAGGTAAATTACAATCTTACCCAATTCCTTACTGGCCATGGAGGTTACAGAAGTTATTTGCACCGATTTGGGCACGATGATTCCCCAAGATGTCCACATTGCCCAGCAGAAGATGAGACGTCTGAGCACGTTACATTTAAATGCCCAAGATTTACTGGACATCGCAGTAGGACTGAAACGGCCGTAGGAGAACGCCTGAGACCAAACAACATAGTCAATATAATGTTAAAGTCTGAAGGAAACTGGTCCGCAGTAAACTGGCTCATAAGCTGCATAAACCAGGAACTCCGAGAAGCAGAAAAGATCAGAAAGTCAGAAGCAAGTAGTTCAATAGCAATAAGCAACTGAAGAGCAGCTAAAAGGCTGACTTCCCCCGCGAAGTAATACCATTAGGCGGTCCCGTGGGGAGGAGTGAAGAGGGGTGCGGTTTAGTACGTAGGCGCCAAGGCGAATCGTACATGTTTTCCAACACGGGTTGGATACATCTTACGAAGATTCCACACCTCCAACGCAAAAAAAAAAAAAAAAAAAAAAAAAAACTGACTGACTGACTGACTGACTGACTGACTGACTGACTGACTGACTGACTGACTGACTGACTGACTGACTGACTGACTGACTGACTGACTGACTGACTGACTGACTGACTGACTGACTGACTGACTGACTGACTGACTGACTGACTGACTGACTGACTGACTGACTGACTGACTGACTGACTGACTGACTGACTGACTGACTGACTGACTGACTGACTGACTGACTGACTGACTGACTGACTGACTGACTGACTGACTGACTGACTGACTGACTGACTGACTGACTGACTGACTGACTGACTGACTGACTGACTGACTGACTGACTGACTGACTGACTGACTGACTGACTGACTGACTGACTGACTGACTGACTGACTGACTGACTGACTGACTGACTGACTGACTGACTGACTGACTTATCATTGACCAGCCCCCAGACCAAACGGCTGAAGCCAGAGTCATGAAATTTTCAGGGTAGTTCCCAAATATGACGTAGATGTCGACTAAGAAAGGGTTTTACGAAATTCGTACTTTTAGGGGATAAAATGGCCCAAAAAGGGATAAACATCGAACCTTCGTCCTGACTAAACGGCAGTAGCTATAAACATGAAACTCGGTGAGTTCCTTGCAATGACCATGCAGACGAGCTACAAATAGGGATTTTTCGAAATTTGTACTTTTAAGGGCCGAGCGGGACAAAAAGGGATAAAAATGGTACCAACTAAAGTATTACAGCTAGAAACGTGAAATTTGGTATGTAAATTCCTCTGACCATATAGAAACGAAGTAAAATTAGATTTTTTCGAAATTTGTACGTTTAAGGGAAGAGAGGGACAAAAAAGGGATAAAAATGGTACCAACTAAAGTATCACAGCTAGAAACGTGAAATTTGGTATGTAAATTCCTCTGATCATATAGAAACGAAGTAGAATTTGATGTTTTCGAAATTTGTACTCTTAAGAGAAGAGCGGGACAAAAAGGGATAAAAATGGTACCAACTAAAGTATCACAGCTAGAATCATGAAATTTGGTATGTAAATTCCTCTGACGATATAGAAACGTAGTAAAATTGGATTTTTCGAAATTTTTACTTTTAAGGGAAGAGAGGGACAAAAAGGGATAAAAATGGTACCAACTAAAGTATTACAGCTAGAAACGTGAAATTTGGTATGTAAATTCCTCTGACCATATAGAAACGAAGTAAAATTTGATTTTTTTTCGAAATTTGTATTTTTAGGCAGCGAGCGGGATAAAAATGGTACCAACTAAAGTATTACAGCCAGAATCGTGAAATTTGGTATGTAAATTCCTCTGACGATATAGAAACGAAGTAAAATTGGATTTTTCGAAATTTGTACTTTTAAGGGAAGAGATGGACAAAAAGGGATAAAAATGGTACCAACTAAAGTATCACAGCTAGAATCGTGAAATTTGGTATGTAAATTCCTCTGACGATATAGAAACGTAGTAAAATTGGATTTTTCGAAATTTGTACTTTTAAGGGAAGAGAGGGACAAAAAGGGATAAAAATGGTACCAACTAAAGTATTACAGCTAGAATCGTGAAATTTGGTATGTAAATTCCTCTGACGATATAGAAGTGTAGTAAAATTGGATTTTTCGAAATTTGTACTTTTAATGGAAGAGAGGGACAAAAAGGGATAAAAATTGTACCAACTAAAGTATTACAGCTAGAATAAAAAGGGATAAAAATGGTACCAACTAAAGTATTACAGCTAGAATCGTGAAATTTGGTATGTAAATTCCTCTGACGATATAGAAACGAAGTAAAATTGGATTTTTCGAAATTTGTACTTTTAAGGGAAGAGATGGACAAAAAGGGATAAAAATGGTACCAACTAAAGTATCACAGCTAGAATCGTGAAATTTGGTATGTAAATTCCTCTGACGATATAGAAACGTAGTAAAATTGGATTTTTCGAAATTTGTACTTTTAATGGAAGAGAGGGACAAAAAGGGATAAAAATGGTACCAACTAAAGTATTACAGCTAGAATCGTGAAATTTGGTATGTAAATTCCTCTGACGATATAGAAACGAAGAAAAATTGGATTTTTCGAAATTTGTACTTTTAAGGGAAGAGATGGACAAAAAGGGATAAAAATGGTACCAACTATAGTATCACAGCTAGAATCGTGAAATTTGGTATGTAAATTCCTCTGCCGATATAGAAACGTAGTAAAATTGGATTTTTCGAAATTTGTGTTTTTAAGGGAAGAGAGGGACAAAAAGGGATAAAAATGGTAACAACTAAAGTATTACAGCTAGAATCGTGAAATTTGGTATGTAAATTCCTCTGACGATATAGAAACGTAGTAAAATTGGATTTTTCGAAATTTGTGTTTTTAAGGGAAGAGAGGGACAAAAAGGGATAAAAATGGTACCAACTAAAGTATTACAGCTAGAATCGTGAAATTTGGTATGTAAATTCCTCTGACCATATAGAAAAGAAGTAAAATTGGATTTTTCGAAATTTTTTACTTTTAAGGGACGAGCGTGACAAAAAGGGATAAAAATGGTACCATCTAAAGTATTACAGCTAGAAACGTGAAATTTGGTATGTAAGTTCCTCTGACCATATAGAAACAAAGTAAAATTTGATTTTTTTCGAAATTTGTATTTTTAAGGAGCGAGCGGGACAAAAAGGGATAAAAATGGTACCAACTAATGTATTACAACTAGAATCGTGAAATTTGGTATGTAAATTCCTCTGACCATATAGAAACGAAGTAGAATTTGAATTTTTCGAAATTTGTACTTTTAAGGGAATAGCGGGACAAAAAGGGATACAAATGGTACCAACTAAAGTATTACATCTAGAAACGTGAAATTTGGTATGTAAATTCCTCTGACCATATAGAAACAAAATAAAATTAGATTTTTTCGAAATTTGTATTTTTACGGGGCGAGCGAGACAAAAAGGGATAAAAATGGGACCAACTAAAGTATTACAACTAGAATCGTGAAATTTGGTATGTAAATTCCTCTGACCATATAGAAACGAAGTAAAATTGGATTTTTCGAAATTTGTACTTATTAGGGGGTAGGCGGGACAAAAAGGGTTCCAATTTAAGGATTGCAGCTATAGTCGGGAAATTTGGAGTGTAAACTGTGTGTAAAGCGCAATCTAAATGGATTTTTTGAAATTTTCTTATTGGGGGTGAGCAACAAGGGATAAAAGTAGTACCAACTAAAGTATTGGAGCTATAGTCGTGAAATGTGGTGTGTAAGTTCCACTGACAACGAGAAGCGCAAATCTAAACGATTTTTTTAAATTTTGTACATATACACAATGAGCGGGATAAAAATAGTACCAACTAAAATATTTCAGCTATAGTCGTGAAATTTTGCGTTTAAATTTCTCTGACAACGTAGACCTGAAACATAAATGGATTTCTTGAAATTTGTACTTTTAAGTTGCGAGCGGGACAAAAGGGGATACAAATGGTACCAACTTCAGTATTACAGCTAGAATCGTGATATTTAGTGTGTAAATTCCTCTGACCATGTAGAAGCGCAGTAGTTTGATTTTTCAAAATTTGTACTTTTAAGGGGTGCGCGGGATGAAAAGGGATAAAAATGCTGTACAATCATTTAATTAAGTAAGCACGGAACATAAATGGATATTTCAAAATTTGTACTTAAAAGGGGGGATACGGGACAACAAGGAATAAATGTGTTACAAAAAAAGTACATATTTTTAGGGGAAGCAAAAACACAAGTTACCTACAGTAATTTTTCAAAATGTGTACATTTTGGGAAAGATGTGCAAAAAGTTATAAACTGGCAGGCTGAATCTAGAAACATGGCTTTTTCGCGTGCGAAGCAGCGGGTACTGCTAGTAATGTATACATATTCTTGATCGTGAAAAAAATTCTAGTACGATCTAGTCATGTCCGTCCGCCCGTCCTGCTGTTGAAAGCACGCTAGCATCTACAATTTTCCATAAATTCGTCTTATAACAGGGCGAAATCGGTCCAAAGTGAAAAAAATTTCCCTCATAATGACTAAAAATACCCATAATAAGCCCTAATATTTTATTTTGCTATAAGTTAAGCAAATGGTAAAAATAAAAAACCCTTTTATTTTGATTCTTTTGTCACTTTAAATGTGTTATATGTGGACATCATGGAAATACCCATATGAAATCAAAACAACTTATTATACCCTCCACCTACAGGATGGGGGTATACTAACCTTGTCATTCCGTTTGTAACACTTTGAAATATCGACCTGAGACCTTATAAAGTACATATATTCTTGATCGTCATAAAATTATTGCCATGCTCGTCCGTCCATCTGTCCGTCTATTGAAAGCACGCTAGCATCTTAGACCTTATAAAGTATATATATTCTTGATCGTCATAAAATTATTGTCATGCTCGTCCGTCCATCTGTCCGTCTATTGAAAGCATGCTAGCATCTAAACGAAATCTATAAATGTGTCTTATAGTCCTAGATCGGTTGGGATTGAAACTGGGCGAATTCGGCCAAAAGGGAAAAAATTTCCCTCACAAGGACTAAAGATATCCATAATGTTCCCTAATATTTTAGAGTATTTAAGCATATGTTTTCAATTTGACTGCTTGTAATTACTTGTTATCGGGTATGCACGTTCCCCCTATAACAAAAACTTGCACCACAAAGTCATTTTTATTCGTAGGGGGTGAAATGGGACAAAAAGGGATAAAAATGGTACCTATTAAACGACAACAGCTAGAAACACAAAATTCGGTGTGTACTTTCTTCTAACTGAGTAGAGACATAATATAGAATTATTTTTTCCAAATTCATACTTTTAGAGGGTAAAATGGGAATAGAGGGATAAAAACGGCTGCTTGGAAATTCGGTGTATACGTATTTATACGAAATTCATACTTTTTGGGGTAGAAATGGATAAAGGGGATAAAAAAGTACTAACCAAATGACCGCAGCTAAAGTCATGAAATTCGGAGTATACATTCCATTGACTCCGTAGATACAAAAAATAAATGGTGTTTTCAATTTCGTACTTTCAACGGATACAATGGGTACAGAGGGATAAAAATAGTACCAACTAACGACTACAGCTAGAATGATAAAATTCGGTGTGTACCTCCCTCTAATTGTATAGACATGTAAAATAAAGAGATTTTACAAAGTCGTACTCTTAAGCGGGTAAAATAGGAAAAAGGGGATAAAAATGGTACCATCCAAATGGACGAAGCTAGAATCATGGAATTCGTTGTATATATTCATCTGATTGCATAGACACGCAAACTAAATGATATTTCCAAGTGCGTACTCTTTACTTTTACGACAAAAATTGGTTGAATCATGAAGTTAGATTATTTTGCACATGAGATAAAAGAGGACAAAAAGGTACCAACCAAATGGCCGCAGCTAGAATCATGGAATTCAGTGTATAAATTTCTCTGACTGCATAGACAAACAAAATAAAAAGATTTTATCAAATTCCTACTTTTTACTTTTGCGGCAAAAATTGGTTGTATCATGAAGTTAAGTTATTTTCCACTATGTACGTGAGATAATGAATTTTCAAAATTTGTACTTTTGGAATTAAAATAGAATGGAAATACAACTAACTGAAATACCCACTATCTACCAATATTTATGGTATTTAAGCTTTTAGAAAATATAAATATAAGAATATTTACTTTTTGAATTAACTTGAAGTATTATTTCGATATGTAAACTTATTGTTTGCTTTGCCTTAAATGCGTTATTTTGAAATATTAAAAACATTACTACACACCATCACAAGTAATCAGTGCGAAGTAAATAAAACTGAGCTATAATATATATTTTGTTAACATATTGTTTAATATATCACAATATATCAATATATAACACTATATGTGTGATATAAATTGGAACACTGTACAAGGTTAAAACCCGACATTACAATATTGACAGTGAATATATCTGCCTTACCTAGATTTTCGAAAGCAAAATATTACATTTAATAAAAAATTTGGATTATTCTCAGTGAGACACTTTTCTATAGAACTGCAACATTAGATTTTTGAAAAGTAATGGTCGAAAATTTTGTTTTTTTTATTTATTTATGTAATTGTCGAAAATTTTATTTTTTTCCAAAAAATACCACTGTGCGATTCTTGAATTCGATTTGAAATCCCAGCAAAATCCACAAAAAACATTCACACTTTGTTTGCAATTTTTGTATGGGAAATGAGCTGTTTGTTATGGGAAAATTTTTAAACAAGTCACATTTTCTTCAAAATATTAATAAACATAGCGAATCAATAAATTCTTATTGAACAATTGAAAAATTGTACAACTATATTCGAATGATCATAAGCCGGTTCCCTGTAGCATTCTACGATACAAAATATAATCGTAAAGATAACCAGTATTTTAATCCCTATGCAGTTCATGTACCTAATTATTTTCTTTAAAATAAATGTACTGCCTACCTTTAAACTAGTAAATGTCATGTTTTCAATTACAAGCAACTCTCCCCCATTTCAGCAGCTCCAATGCATTTAAATACATAGAAAATAACTCCAGCTGTTAAGAGCCTAAAAGTGTGCTTCAAAAAGCAAAAAAAGAAACGAAACGAAGTACTACTAAGAAAAAAGACACAAATAAGCTCAAAAGTCACAGCAAAAAGTCAATACTGGTGGCAGAAATACTGACAACACACAGTCCTTATAAGTTTAGCCAAAAAAGAAAATAAAACGAACGAAGGGGAGAAAACAAAACAAAACAGAACAGCAACAGCAACAGAAAACTGTCAATGAAAGATGCGGGTTTGGTCTAGAAAAAACAAACAAACCCACAACAATCAAAACAAAACTGAAACGAAACGCTGTAAAATATGATGATGCTGGTCATGATGGGGATAGGTTGGGTGTAGCGGTGCGGGCAAGAAGATTGTGGAAAGGGTTGCACGGATGCTTGTGACAGGGATGAGGGTGATAATGGTGGCACTGATGATGATGTTGACAACAATGATGATGATGCTTTCTTTTGATTTTCTTCTCTTTTTCGGTACAAATAAAATAATAAACGAAAAGATGATTGTTCAGAACTACAAAAAAAGTGAAAAGAAAGCAGAGGAACTCATACACCAAATATTTCCTTTACATCCCGTTCCATTTTCGTTGGCAATAAGCGCGAAATATATTTATATAATATCGAATGTATACATATATGGGAAATTCCATACGAAACTGAGTAACTTTTCACATCACTACCATCCTTGGGTGGTGTGTATAATTACATAACCGAACAAATTTAGAGTCTGAAGCAGAGCTACGCTACATTTTTGTTGCCCAAGCCTCCTCTATAAAAAAATAATTGGTACTATTTCCCATAAAGGTTCAAATTACAAATTCTACGTGATCAGAAGAATATATACTCCAGTTTCATGTTTCTAGCAACTGACTTTTGGTCAGATCCCTTTAAAAGTACTAAACTCGAAAAGTCATAATTTCTTAGTACGCTTCTACACCATGCATTAGGATATATCATTTGGGTATTTATCCCTTGGCCATATTTACACCTAAAAGTAAGAATTTCAAGAAAAACATAGAGTCTTAGTACTCATCTCCGTCATATTGCACATTGGGGTGTCCCAAAACATTAAAGTTTTTTTCAACTATATTTTTTAACGATTACAAAAAATGCTAATAAAGTTTGACGGGAACCCGTGCCGGCCTGGTGACAGCATCTGGAATTGCCTAGATATGCCTTACGATTTTTATGGAATATATATCTAAAACTATGGTAACCCAAAAGTTTTTCATATTTTGCAAAATGGGATTATTCAACTAGTAATAACTTGTGTTCTGCGAAAGCTTTTGAGATAAGAGAATTGTTGATATTTAGCGCAAAATTATAGAATGAAAACTGAAAAAATATTTTTCTGATTTTTTAAATAAATATAGAAACTTATTCATTAAGACGAAATCCAAATCGATATAAATAGCACTTTAAATACTCAGAAATATTCAGAGTTTTGGTAGTTTTTGAGATATTTTCAAAAAATGTAAAAGTACTCCTATGGAGGTGGAGTGTATAAAAACTTTGCCATTACGTTTGTAACAACTTGAAATATCGACCTGATACCCTATAAAATATATATATTCTTGATCGTCATAAAATTCTAAGATGATCTAGCCAAGTCCGTCTGTTGAAAGCACGCTAGCATCTAAACGAAAGGAGCTAGGACGTCCAAATTTTCCATAAATGTGTCTTATAGTCGTAGATCGGTTGGGATTGAAACTGGGCGAAATCGGCCCAAAGGGAAAATGTGTTCCCTCACAAGGACTAAAAATACCCATAATAACAAAAACGTGTACCATAAAACGATTTTTATTCGTAGGGGCAAAAAGGGACAAAACGGCTGCACCTAGAATAATGAGACATGAAATTCGGAGTATACATTCCTCTGATTGCGTAGACACGAAAAATAAAAGGTTTTTTCCAAATTCGTTCTTTTTAGGGATTCAATGGGTACAGAGGGATAAAAATAGTACCAACTAAGCGGCTACAGCTAGAAGGATGAAATTGCGTAGACACGTAAAATAAAGAGATTTTAGAAAGTCGTACTCTTAAGGGGGGAAATTGGAAAAAAGAGGGCAAAAAGGTACCAACCAAATGGCCGCAGCTAGAATCATGGAATTCAGTGTATAAATTTCTCTGACTGCATAGACAAACAAAATAAAAAGATTTTATCAAATTCCTACTTTTTACTTTTGCGGCAAAAATTGGTTGTATCATGAAGTTAAGTTATTTTCCACTATGTACGTGAGATAATGAATTTTCGAAATTTGTACTTTTCGAATTAAAATAGAATGGGAATACAACCAACTGTAGCACCCACTATCTACCAATATTTATGATATATAAGCTTTCTGAAAATATAAATATAAGAATATTTATTTTTTGAATTGACTTGAACTAAAGAGTGATTTTTTTGAGGTTAGGATTTTCATGCATTAGTATTTGACAGATCACGTGGGATTTCAGACATGGTGTCAAAGAGAAAGATGCTCAGTATGCTTTGACATTTCATCATGAATAGACTTACTAACGAGCAACGCTTGCAAATCATTGAATTTTATTACCAAAATCAGTGTTCGGTTCGAAATGTGTTTCGCGCTTTACGTCCGATTTATGGTCTACATAATCGACCAAGTGAGCAAACAATTAATGCGATTGTGACCAAGTTTCGCACTCAGTTTACTTTATTGGACATTAAACCAACCACACGAATGCGTACAGTGCGTACAGAAGAGAATATTGCGTCTGTTTCTGAGAGTGTTGCTGAAGACCGTGAAATGTCGATTCGTCGCCGTTCGCAGCAATTGGGTTTGTGTTATTCGACCACATGGAAGATTTTACGCAAAGATCTTGGTGTAAAACCGTATAAAATACAGCTCGTGCAAGAACTGAAGCCAAACGATCTGCCACAACGTCGAATTTTCAGTGAATGGGCCCTAGAAAAGTTGGCAGAAAATCCGCTTTTTTATCGACAAATTTTGTTCAGCGATGAGGCTCATTTCTGGTTGAATGGCTACGTAAATAAACAAAATTGCCGCATTTGGAGTGAAGAGCAACCAGAAGCCGTTCAAGAACTGCCCATGCATCCCGAAAAATGCACTGTTTGGTGTGGTTTGTACGCTGGTGGAATCATTGGACCGTATTTTTTCAAAGATGCTGTTGGACGCAACGTTACGGTGAATGGCGATCGCTATCGTTCGATGCTAACAAACTTTTTGTTGCCAAAAATGGAAGAACTGAACTTGGTTGACATGTGGTTTCAACAAGATGGCGCTACATGCCACACAGCTCGCGATTCTATGGCCATTTTGAGGGAAAACTTCGGAGAACAATTCATCTCAAGAAATGGACCGGTAAGTTGGCCACCAAGATCATGCGATTTGACGCCTTTAGACTATTTTTTGTGGGGCTACGTCAAGTCTAAAGTCTACAGAAATAAGCCAGCAACTATTCCAGCTTTGGAAGACAACATTTCCGAAGAAATTCGGGCTATTCCGGCCGAAATGCTCGAAAGAGTTGCCCAAAATTGGACTTTCCGAATGGACCACCTAAGACGCAGCCGCGGTCAACATTTAAATGAAATTATCTTCAAAAAGTAAATGTCATGGACCAATCTAACGTTTCAAATAAAGAACCGATGAGATTTTGCAAATTTTATGCGTTTTTTTTAAAAAAAAGTTATCAAGCTCTTAAAAAATCACCCTTTATTATTTCGATACGAAAAGGAATTGGTAGCCTTGCCTTATAATTTATAAAATTATTTTTTCAATATTTGTATTTGGTTTGGTTGGCTATATTAAAAAAAATTATATGTTCCTGTAATAGTATTACACTTCTACGAAAATCGACAGCCTCTGTGGAATGCAATCCATGGTATATAAAGTTCGGCCCGGCCGGCCCGGAACTCATCGCTTTTTTACTTGATTATGATAATAAATTTGAGAAAACTAATATATTTTTAAATCATTTTTGAAAATTTTCAAAATTATTTAATTTTAAGGTGTGAAAGAAAGCGACATTTTGAAAAAATTGACAACTAAAATCAAAACAGCACAGAAGCACATACATACATACAATTTTTGAAAATTTTCTATAGTATAAAGGCCAAAGTTGTGTTATTCTGCCGAGTTTTAAAGATATCGCAAATGATAATGTCAAAAAGGTGTTCGGTTTGACATAATCGAAATGTAGAAGCTCTGACCTCCCTTTGTAGCCGTATGATAATTTTAAAAAATCATGTTTTTGAATTTTGAATTCTTGCTGGTATCGAAGAAAACAAGGCCTATTTGCTGATATTTGCTGAGATAATGTTTCATTATACCCTACACCACAGGGTATAATGTCTTTGTGCATTTGTTTGTAACACCCAAAAAGGAAACGAGATAGTCCCATCGTTTATTATACCGATCGACTTAGAATCGCTTTCCGAGTCGATTTAGCGGTGGCCGTCCGTGTGTCCATCTATTCTTGTAATCAAAATACGATTGTTGTTAGAACTAAATGAAACTTTGCACAACGAAGTTTTATGGGTAAGGACGAACGCTATTTAATTTGAAGCAAATCGGTTCAGATTTATATATAGCTCCCATACAAATGCCTCCTATGATTTGACTCTTTCCGCTCTCTGGTAAAAATGGACCAGATCGGTTCAGATCTTTATATGTAGCTCCAATACAAATTTCGTCACTGAATTGATTATTTCCGCACTAGAAATAGCATATTTGAATAGATTTGCTTAAAATTTGACAAACCAGCTCATATTTCAACTACAAACATACATGACGAAAGTGGGTCAAATCGGTTCAGATTTATATATAGCTCCCATATAAATGACTCCCTCGATTCTATTCTTATATTTCATATGCTACAAATGTGTTACATCGTTTCAGATTTATATATAGCTCCCATTCAAAGTTTGTGTTCAAATTTTCTTACAAATACAGATAAAAGTATGAAATTTTCTGTATATACCAGGGTTCAAATGTAACGAAATGTATACCCTACACCAGAGGATATATTGACTATAGGACATATTGTCGGCCACGCCCTACTTTAAACTTCCTTACTTGTCTTTTATGCATTTTCGAGAACATGATTAAAGGACTCGTGATTTTGTGTTCGTTACAAGCAAATGCACTCAGACATTATGCCCTGCACTAAAGTATGGTTGAGGGCCTTAAAACCTTAAGGAAACATCATTCTTCGGCACATGTATAATTATACAAACAAATCCGCACATGTATATGGTTTATGATATATATATATATTTATACGATATATATGTATATAGAGTGTACTTTGTACATATGTGTATATAAATTTTGCACGATTCTTCATCGTTTTATTTCCTCCGTTTACTTTCAATTCTTTCGTATCTCTCTCTGGCTTTTCAAGTGTTTTTCTATAGTTTTGTCCGTAAACACTCAACTACCATCCTTCGTTCGTTAACCAGCCCTCACCCACCATTCCCCTGTTCGGTTTGGGCTCCAAGGATTGTTAAGGATACTGTGAACATAAGAGTGTAGCTTATTATTTATGTATATTTTCACCTACATTTATTTTATTTATATATTTTATATATTTTATATACAGCTACATGTGCAAACACACATCGTATGTGTGGGTGTGTGTATGTTTATATCCTATCTCAATGTGGGTAATACATACATATATACGTATAAAGAAAACATCGACAACAACAGCCTCCACACCACGATCGACGATGAATGAAACTAAAAACGTAACGAAGCAAAGAGCACCATTCTAAAGGAAACGGCGGAAGAAGTGAAAGAAGATGTAGTAGTTCGTATACGAAGGAAAAAAAATATATAAAAATATAAATAACAACATCCACACATCGGCACCCAAACACACCGAGTAACCGAACTGCAGCGTCTATGAAAGGAGTAACCCAAAAAGGTTAGTTACACTGAGAAAAAATAATCCACACTCCAAGAAGCGTTGTTGACATCACAGGAATGTGATGTTTTTTAAGTATTTTTATTGCAGCATTGCATCATTCCTGGAAACCTAAATACGGCCAGCCCTTGGGAAGGAGAAATTCTTTGCCAGTAGAAAATTTCGTGTACATGCGATCCCACCCGATCTAATAATATGTATACAATTTTTAGCCGTTTACCGTATCTCAAAATAGAAAATATTTTGTTATTGTTTGGGAATAAAGTGCTATGAAAATTCATCAATAATTTTCTTGATACATGTATATTTTCCAAAATATCATTTAAAATTCAATTTTGTCTAGCTGAACTCAATGGTCACACCATTCTGAAATTTTGATAAATTTCGAGAAAATCGAAGAGTACAAACAATTAAAAAATAAAGGTTTAATTTAAAAAATCAAAATTTGTATACAAAAACATTGTGAATATTTTTTCTTAAAAGTACTTCAAAAAACAAAAATATTAAAAAAAAATATATCCAATTCGGACCATTATTGATGAAGTTATGAGCAAAAGACTGAAAAAGGAACTACTATTTAACGATTTTTGAAAAAGCTAAAAAGCTTTAATAAAAAACTCAAAGTATGCCAGAGGGTGTTTTTTTAGTGGGTACTAAAAAATGTAAAAAATGGAGGAAATCAAAAATATTTTTTTGAACTGTCCGATTTGTCGTGGAATGCCCCATATATAATGTCCCGCCTCAACAACACTGCCAAAACTTCTATTCTATATACATTTACTGGAAAATTTTGAATAAAATGAAGGAGAATTGGAAATGTAAAACAAACGTTGTAGCCATTTAAAGTTTAAATATAATCAAAAATTTATTTTTTCAAATTTTTACCAAAAAATAGAAATGATGATCACTAGGTTGGATTGTTGCGAAAGATTTTGTCTTCTCTTCCAGATATTTGACACATATTTCAAGAAAAAACAAGTAAGGAAAGGCTAAAGTCGGGCGGGGCCGACTATATAATACCCTACACAACTTCCTGCGTATATAACTCGCTTTGATTACTAAACCCAGGTATTTCATGGGAACAATTTTATGTAGTTCATATAAATTATACAGTTACTATAAATTCATCTTTAGTCAAATTTAATGAGTATGGTAAATAATAAAGTAATTGATCCCATTTTCCAGCAGATATTCAGAGTAATATAAATATAACATGATCTGGAAAAATTGATCAAGATCTAAAGACAAATACAGATTATACAGCGGTAATAGGATGAATCGGACGGACATTTGAAGGGGGCCTATAACAACACTTGAAGCCTGTGCCAAAACATGCGCCAATATATTTCTCATTCGCGGTAGGTATTCCTAGTTGAAACAATGATCTGCAAAATTTGATGAAGATCCGATGTAAGATGTAGTTTCTAGAGCTGTAATAGAGCAGAATGGGCCCCATTTATGTTATACCAAAGTATGGACATATGGGCATCTCCCCAACAGTATGGAAAGACTAAAGACGGACGGAGCCGACTATATATCTCACTACAATTCAATTCGGTAAAAAAATCGGGAAGGATTTTTGAACCCTGTAAATGTATGTGTTTGACAAAAAATGTTAAATCGGAAAGGACATTCGTATGGGGGTATATTGAAACCTGGAACGATGTGACCCGCTTTCGCCATGTATGTTTATTGGTAAAATATAATATGTAAAGTTTGGCCAAAATCGGTTAAACATTCGGGAGCAACATTTGTATGAGGGCTATATCTAAATCTGAACCGAATTTACCCACTTTCAGCATAGGTGTTTCTAGTTCGATTTTAAAATGTTGTGCCAATTTTAAAGAAAATCGGGTACAATATGTGGTTTCTAAAGCGGAAAAAGTGAAATCGGGAGCGACATTTGTATGGGGACTATATCTAAATCTGAACCGATCTTACCCAATTTCTGCACAGGTGTTTATAGTTGGATTATAAGATGTTGTGTTAAATTTAAAGAAAATCGGGTAGAATATGTCGTTTCTAGAGCGGAAAATGTCAAATCGGGAGCGACATTTGTATGGGGGCTATATCTAAATCTGAACCGATTTGCCTCAAATTAAATAGCGTTCGTCCTTGATCCACAAAACTTACTTGTGCCAATTTTTGTTCAGGTCGGACTATAATTGCGACCTGTAGTTTGATTACAACAATAGATGGACAGACAGACGGACAGACGGACAGACAGACAGACAGACAGACGGACAGGCGGACAGACGGACATTGCTAAATCAACTCAGAAAGTGATTCTAAGTCGATCGGTATGCTTAACAATAGGTCTATCCCGCTTCCTTTTGGGTGTTACAAACAAATGCACAAAGCCATAATACTCTCGTGGAGTGTATAAAAATATCCAATTCGGACCATTATGGACGAAGTTATGAGCAAAAGACTGAAAAAAGAACTACTATGTAACGATTTTTGAAAAAGCTTAAAGCTTTAATCAGAAAAAACTCAAAGTACACCAGAGGGTGTTTTGTAGTGGGTACTAAAAAATGTCAAAAATGGAAGAAATCAAAAATATCTTTTTTTTTTTAACTGTCCGATTTGTCGTGGAATGCCCCATACATAATGTCCCGCCTCAACAACACTGCCAAAACATTTATTCTATATACATGTACTGGAAAAAATTGAATAAAATGAAGGAGAATTGGAGTAAAAATGTAAAACAAACGTTGTAGCCATTTAAAGTTTAAATATACTCAAAAATTTAATTTTTCAAATTTTTACAAAAAAAAAAAATAGAAATGATGATCACTAGGTTGGATTGATGCGAAAGATTTTGTCTTCTCTTCAAGATATTTTACACATATTTCATGAAAAAAAAAATATTCACCAAATACGATGAATTTAGCTTTAGTGAAATTAAGATTTTTATACCCTCCAGGATGGTGGTTTACTAAATCCAAGCTCAACAGGGTCTTCTTTCCCCGCTAATTATTCAAAGCCCGTTCCCTTGGCTGTGGTTTCGCTAGATTCCATTTGTAACACCTTGAAATATCGTCCTAACACCCTATAAATTGTATATATTGTTGATCGTCAAAAAATTCTAAGACGATCTAGCCATGTCCATCCGTCTGTTGAAAGCACGCTACCATATCTCGTTTATATCTCTATCTTAGGATGTCCAAATTTTCCATAAATGCAACTAATAGTCGTAGATCGGTTGGTATTGAAACTAAGCGAAATCGGTCCAAAGGGATTTTTTTTCCATCACAAGGACTAAAAATACCCATTTAACACCATAAAGTGATTTTTATTCGTAGGGGGTGAAATGGGACAAAAAGGGATGAAAATGGTACATATCAAACGGCAACAGCTAGAAACACGAAATTCGATGTGTACAGTACCCTAATTGTAGGATGTATAGGGTCCGCCATCTAACGTTTTTTTTTTCAACTATTCAACCGTTGGACTATTATTTGTGGGGTGCCGAGGCAGCCATTTGAATGAAATTATTTTCCATTATTAACCGGAAGATCGTACTTCCAAATAAAAAAGAAATTTGAGAAAATATTCAGTAGATTTTTTATAGCATTTTCAAAAAAAAACAATATTTGGCGGACCTTATATAATATAAAATATTTTTCCCAAATTCTTTTTACTTTTAAAGGTGTAAAATGGGAATAGGGGATAAAAATGGTACCAACCAAACGGATGCATCTAGAACAATGAAATTCGGTGTTTATATTCCTCTGATTTTGTAGACACGTAAAATAAAGGGATTTTTCGAAATTCGTACTTTTTGGGGATAAACTGGAAAAAGGGGATAAAAATAGTACCAACCAAATGATCGCAGCTAGAGTCATGAAATTCGGAGTATACATTCCTCTGACTGCGTAGACGTGAAAATTAAAATGTTTTTTCAAATTCGTACTTTCAAGGGATAAAAATAGGTCCAACTAAACGGCTACAGCTAGAATGATAAAAATCCGGTATGTACATCCCTCTAATTGCGTACGCCGTCCTCTTAGGGGGTAAAATCGGAAAAAGGTGATAAAAATGGTGCCAACCAAATGGCCGCAGATAGAATCATGGAATTCGGTGTATATATTCCTTTGACTGCATAGACACGCAAAATAAAAATATTTTACCAAATTCGTACTTTTTTACTTTTACGGCAAAAATTGGTTGAATCGTGCAGTTAGGTTATTTTGTACTACGTACGTGAGATAATGCATTTTCAAAATTTGTAGTTTTGGAATTAAAATAGATTTATTGTATTTCAGCTTTTAGAAAATATAATTATAAGAATATTTTTTTTTAATTGACTTGAAGTATTATTTCGATATGTATATAGTGTAAAAGTATTTATAGCCATGCCGTATAAGCGTGGTTTGAAATAATAAAAATATTATATTTATTTATAAAATAAGTTTTTCAATATTTGTATTTGTTTTGGTTTGGCTGTATTACAAAAAAATATATTTTCCTGTAATATTATTGCACTTCCACGAAAATCGACATCCCGACCCGGCCGAACTTAACGCCGCACAGAGGATTGAAATCGCCAAAAATGGAGATAATTTCAAAAATCAACATTTATTTTTTTGAAAATTTTTTATTATACGATTAAAGAATATAAAATTCTACATCACTTCTGAAAATATCAATGACATGTGTTGTTTACTTTTCCAGTTGCACTGTCTCAAAGTCAGACATGTTTTGAGTTTTACGCGAACAGTTCTGAAAATTGCAAATTGACATACTTCAAAGGTTAATATATTTTTCCCCATTGTAAGAAGTAGCACTTGGATTATAGAATTTTCAAGTTCAGGTATTTTAGAGTGATTTTACAAAAAAATATTTTAACGAAAGTATTTTAGAAATATTTTTAAAAAATTGTTGAAAATATGTCTAAATTTAAGGTATTTTCAAAATATATGTGGAGTTTTAAATGTGAATTCTGTAACATACCGCCAGAGGTGAGGTGGATTTGATTTGAGGTGAATTTCTAATTAAATTACAATGTGTTAGCTTCAATATTCCGCAATTATATGTTGCGCGTTTTTACGCCAATTTATTTTATTAAATAAATTGTGAAAATAGTCACTCTTTATGGGTGCTTATACATTAAGTTTTATTGTACAACTGGAATTTAAAATATGACGAAAACTTAATATTTATGTATTTTATAATGAAAAATAAGTCTTTTTATTTACTTAGCACTTAAATGAAACAATTATTTCTAATGAAAAGCATTCACAGAAGCAGAATGAGATTCCAAGTTGCACAATAAATCTTAATCCTATAAACACCCTATATAAAAACGAAGTAATATAACAAGAACGGAAAGACTACAGTCGGGTGATGCCGGCTATATGATACCCTACATATTCTACCCTATTTCAAGAAATTTACTACCAATTCTATATGAATTAAAATATCTGTGACAGTTTAATGCCGGACACATTCGAAACATTGTCCTTTATGAGCAAATGTCACCAAATCTACTGGGACATTTGTATGAACCGGGCGGATTTTTAATTTATTTTCCAGAAAACATTTTTCTCTAAATTGTATTTTCTTTTACTGATTGTAGTATAAATATTGAAAAAATATAAACATTAACTGACACGAAGGCTTCCCCGAATTAATCTCCATTTTTGGCGATTTCAACCCTCTGTGCGCCGTTTTTACTTGTTTTTTTCGCCATAAAATATGAAATTTCTTTCTTGTAGCTTTAATATCTCTTAAACTAATTGAGGCACACATACATATAAAAACATTTTTAGTAGGCCTTCACGAATACTATTAATATACATAATGATTTCGCCAATATTCTGGAAAACACCTCTGCAACATAAATGATTTTTTTATTTCGTACTGCTTCAATATAATTGAAATCGAAGCTTATTATCATTTTTCTGATTTCAAGAATTACTTACAAAACTGATTTTCTGAGGCAAAAAAAAACAATGATCGATTTTTAAATAAGTTATTATCAGGATCATTTTTTCTGTGTGTATTTAGATATGAATGTGTTGAAATGTTCCTACATATTCGTATATATATTATAATGTGTGGATGTGTGGAATCTCTTGTATTCCTTAGTGGCACAAGGTATCCGGCTTTTCGTCCAGTTAAATTGCTCTTTTAAGCTTGAAAAAGAACGCCTGAGTGGGTTAATTGAAACTGCCAATGATTTCAGGTTTTAACAACGGCTTGGCAACAGCGTGAAACTGTTCCATAAATAAAAGCAAAGAAAATATCCAAAAGTTAAAAGTAACCAACAGATAAGACTAACCAATATTATAGACCTAACCAAAAGTTATAGTATTTGATAATCAATGGGAAGGACGTTTAATAACGTTTTGTTACTCTTGAAAGCTGAAATCGCAATGTGAGGGATTATTTTTTAGTTTCACTCAATAATACAAACACATTTGTGTTACTCTTCCGATTTGATGTCCTTTAAGGTCTAACACTTTTCAGATCCTTCCTGGGTTTTCCCAAATTCTTTTTTTTGTCGCTCACCAGCATTCTCATACTTGTCGTTCTGCCTGGAAACTTTTGGAAAAACACTTGTAAGGCCATAGCATTCCAATGAGAGGGTCCTTTTGTATGTGTGAGTGCATGGGGGCATGTGCACAGATGAACGATGTATTTGTGTGTAAATAATACATCTCTAAATAAGACACCCTTTGAACACATGTATATTAGCGTGGCCCAAAATAATATAAAACACAGAGAAAATATGTCGCAAATTATCTTGAGAGAGACTAAAATTATACAAAGTAATATAAACATGAGAGAAAATGATCATTGGAAGTCTACGATAATTTAGATCTATAATCGTCATAGAATTCAGCAAAAAACACCAGATGATGGCTTTCAAAGGCCGGAAATCCTGATAGTAGTAGTGTGCAGCCATGCCATTTGTAAATAAATTTTCATTCTATAAAATATAGATGCAAAATGGTCTTGAGCCAGGAGAATATCCCAGTTCAAATCACATCAAAACAAAGTCAAACATTCTTTCAAATTTGCACTGGGGTCACTGGGAGCATCCTCTTCCCAATACTTAGCCTGCTGAAATTTTGCATATAGACTACAAAGCGTGCTAGTCATCTTAAACAGTATTTTTTTAGAAAAGATTCACTTATTCTGTATTGTTGAACCACATTAATATACGTATATGTGTGGGAGTAATATATACATGTGTTCAAGGAAGAGATTGGGATAATGCTATTATGGTTGTTGTATGTGTTGTTATTTTATAAACAAAATAAAAACAAAACAGAATAATTTACAACAACGTTACTAAACAAACCTACAACGAATACCTAGTATGAGTTTACAAACATATTCACAAATATACTGGTAAAACAAAATCAAAAAAAATGACATATTTACAAACATATATACAGGCATACCCAGACAGTTTTTAATACACATCTCCACACACTGGCTAGTATCACACATATACGCAGAGAAATATAAAAAATTAAATAAAATATTGGAAATTTTAAATTCATATACATAGCAACAAAGTATTTTTGTCATATTTTTTTGCAAATATGACTTGATTTGATCTTGACTAACACTTAAAGTCTAACGAACTTTGTACTTAAATCACTGGAAATTGAAAAAAAAAATACGCCCGAAAATGTGACCCTAAAATACGTTAGATACCCCTTGGAATAAAATAAATAAAAATTTTGTTCCGAGACCTACAAAATTATTTTTTCTATGCATTAAGACATACTGATTCATATAAATAGCTTAAACTATTTTTAATGGATTTTTATATTTTTTACTAAAATACCAATAAATATCATTGTGAAAATGTAGGTCCGATCACAACCGTTTATATGTTTGACTAAAATTAATTACAAAAGTTGTGAATTTCATATACATATTCAGAGGTTTAGAAAAGTAGTCTCCAAAAAACACCTGAGATAACCTGAGAAACAGGGTGGAAATAATGATAGTGGTAGTGTGAAACCAAGTTATAAATGTCACCATGCCATTTTTAAATAAATTTGAATTCTATAAAATATAGATGCAAAATGGTCGTGAGCCAGGAGAATGCGCCAGTTCAAATTGGTTATTTTATATAAATACTACGGGTCAGTTAAACTTTCCTGTCCATATTTTAATTAGTTTATTTGTGATAGTTGTATGGATTTGGAAGAGTTATTTTAACTTTTAAACTAAATTCAAATAAAAATACTTATCAGTGATCATTGTATCAATTATTGCCGTCATAGATATTCAATTTAAGGATATGGCCGTGGATATTCAATTCAGATTAAATAAAAAAGAAGATAAAGAAGATAAGAAAAATTAAAAAAAGATCGAATGGGAGTATAATGCAGAATGTAAATATCGATTTTTCCATTAACAACTGTTTTGAAAATTATTATGGAGATGGGCCGTTCTGGAAATCGAAATGCTTGATCGTACTTGAATGTCGTGACGTGTTTCCATAAATAGGACCACTTCAAGCAATCCTTTAACTGGTTGGAAAAGTCATTGCACCATCAGACCTGATTTTCATACCCTACACCACTTCGTGGACTAGGGTATTATAAGTTAGTTTCGCGCCAAATGTTTGTAAAACCAATAAATAATCGAGCTAGACCCGCCTTTAAGTATACCGATCGGCTTAGAATCACCACCCGAGTCGATTTAACGATGTCTGTCTGTCCGTCTGCTGTCCATCTAAGCCTGTTCGCACTCTACAGGTCGCAATTGTTGTCCGATTGTCATGAAACTTGGCAAAAGTTATTTTTTCTGGCCAAGGACCATTGGTATTGGAGGAGGAATTTGGAGGAAATCGGTTCAGATTTATATATAGCCCTCATACAAATGTCGCTCCCGATTTGACATTTTCCGCTCTAGAAACCACATCTGGTACCCGATTTTCTTTAAATTTGGCAGAACATCTTATAATCCAACAAGAATCATTTATGCAGAAAATGGGTAAGATCGGTTCAGATTTAGATATAGCCCCCATACAAATGTCGCTCCCGATTTGACATTTTCCGCTCTAGAAACCACACCGATTGTACCCGATTTTCTTTAAATTTGGTACAACAACTTATAATCCAACTAGAAACACCTATGATGAAATTGGGTAAGATCGGTTCAGATTTAGATATAGCCCCCATACAAATGTCGCTCCCTATTTCACTTTTTCCGCTTTAGAAACCACATATAGTACCCGATTTTCTTTAAATTTGGTACAACATCTTATAATCTAACTAGAAACACCTATGCAGAAATTGGGAAAGATCGGTTCAGATTTAGATATAGCCCCCATACAAATGTCGCTCCCTATTTCACTTTTTCCGCTTTAGAAACCACATATTGAGCCCGATTTTCTTTAAAATTGGCACAACATCTTATAATCCAACTAAAAAACCTATGGTGAAAGTGGGTAAGATTTAGATATAGCCCTCATACAAATGTTGCTCGCGAATGTTTATCCGATTTGGGCCAAAGTTTACATATTATATTTCACCAATAAACATACATGGTGAAAGCGGGTAACATCGTTCCAGGTTTCAATATAACCCCATACAAATGTCCTTTCCGATTTAACATTTTTTTCAAACACATTCATTTACAGGATGCAAAAATCATTCCCGATATCACTTTTTTACCGAATTGAATTGTAATGAGATAGAAAGTCCGTCCGTCTTTAACCTTTCCTTACTTGTTTGGGAGATGCCCATATGTCCATGCTTAGTAATCAAAGCGAGGTACATTCGCAGAGAGTGGTGTAGGGTTTTATATAGTCGGCCCCGCCCGTATTTAGCCTTTCCTTACTTGTTTTTGCTGCAGAACTTTAACAGTCGATCTGAACATCGAATGCTGAATGAGCGGAACGTTTGTTAGAATTGATACTCGACAGGGTATTTTGGTCGAAATCATTGGGATAGTCCTTACAAAACGCATTCACCTTCGTGAATGAATGAGATTAAATTCGTTCGGTAAATTGTCAACATCCGTTACTAATCCACCGCTTCACAGTTTTCCGTAACCAATATAGAACGTTCACTCAACGAAGCTGTATTTTGAATAATATTTGGGAAAAGGCTTATGAATATTTTTGTTGTCGATTCAAAGGCTAAGAGTTCTTTAGAATTTATACTCTCAGTCATATATATTTTTGTGTTTCCTGCATCGGATAGTTGGCCCAGTCATTCCTAATTGGTGGTTGCGAATTTTCTCCCTCAGTTTCAAACCTGGACCACAAATCAGTAACGAATGGAAGTATTTTGAGATAATTATAGAAAACTAGAAACGAAAGACAGGCGATTTTATATGACTATTTCTCATTTTATGGCAAATCAAAGAAAAAACCGAGAAGCTAAGTACTAATATGATGCTTTGATGACATCAACATTTAGCAAGCGTGTTTTTCCACGACAAACTTTATCAAAAACAAACAAAAAAATCGCTTATAAAATTATCACTTGAATTGTATACTGGTATTGCGATATTATTATAAGAAGGATTCTACGTAAGCTTTTTATTCAAGTTTTTGTACGTAAAAATATGAATTTATTTTAAAATGGTCTCAAACAAAAAAATGCTTCTAAAGATCCTTATTTAATGTACCTTTAGTAAAAATGAACTGTACTTACTTTCGTTAAAAAATTTCAATTTAAATATTTTCGTACTTTGATTAAAAAACCGTATAAAACCGGTTTAACCGGTTTTGAAAAAAAAAACTATAACCGAAAACCAGTTTAAAAAAAAAAATGAATTTTCGGTTAAACCGAAAACCTTTCTTTTCTAAAATTAACATAAACATCCGATTAACATAAACATGTATAAAATATTATGATTTTCGTAATTTGTCCGGATTTTTCTTTAAAATAACCTAAACTAAAAACTTTTGCAGAATCGTAGCGAACATAAGAGAATAGAATTTCACATGTCCATTGCTTAAATCGAGACTTACAGTATTGAGTTGATTCAAAAATCTTATAGAAAAAGGCAGTTTCAGTTTTTTACAAATTTTCCAATTTTGCGGTCAACTTTACCAAAGTTTTTTCATCTTAAAACCTAGTTCGGACTACTACGAACAGTTTGTGACAACAATCAGCCAAATCGGTTCAGGCGTTCTCAAACGTAGATTAATGGAATTTGGATACGTATTATAGAACACTAAGCCCAAACAAGTAAGAAGGCGTTAAGTTCGGCCGGGCCGAATCTTATATACCCTCCACCACGGAGTGCATTCCACAGTATTACCAGCAGATTAAAGGATGTCGACTTTCTTCCATATTACGAAAATTGTGATACTTTTATGCACATTACTATATTTGTTTACTATTTCAAACTATAATGTATACTTATGCGCACTGTTTATAATCGACTACAATATGTGTAAATAAAATGCTGAAAGTGAACATGCCTAAATATTAGGCGATTGTCCGTCGCCATTAGAAAGAAGCATTTTCAGATACAGACAAAGTGATAAGAAAAGTATAAATTTTAACGATATCCCCATTTGCCCCATTCTCCGCCCAAATGTACAATTTCGAAAAAACCCTTTCCCCTTCATAGTCAGAATGTATACACCGAATTTCATGATTTCAACTTCAGCGGTTTGTTATACCTCTTTTTAATTTTTTTTATTTTCTTTGTGGTGCTTCCAAGCTATAAGAGGAATGTTCGCATCAAATTTTAACTGTATGAAAATAGGAAATTTAATTAATAAGCCAAGGCTACCAATATTTGTATACTATATATATAATGGATACTTCAATTCATAAAGTAAATATAAGGGAGCAATCATAAACCTAAATATTGGGGGATAGAGAGTGTATTTTCAGCTACAGTCGTTTGGTTGGTTGTGTTTCCATCCCAGTACGAATTTGGAAAAAAATATTTTACGTGGCTATGCAATCAGAGGAATGTATACGCCGAATTCCATGATTCTATCAGCGGCCATTTTGTTGGTACCATTTTTATCCCCTTTTTCCAATTTTGCCCCCTCAAGAGTACGACTATCTAAAATCTCTTTATTTTACGTATCTACACAATTAGAGGAATGTACACACTGTATTTCATCATTCTAGCTGTATTCGTTTAGTTGGTACTATTTTTATCCCCTGTAGCCATTGTATTCCTTGAAAGTACGAATTTGGAAAAAAACGTTTTATTTTTCGTGTCTACGCAATCAGAGGAATGTACACTCCAAATTTCATGATTCTAGCTGCTGTCATTTGGTAGGTACTATTTTTATCCCCTTTTTTCATTTGAACCCCAAAAAGTACGAATTTTGGAAAGTTCTTTTATTTTACGTGTCTACGCAATCAGAGGAATGTATATATCGAATTTCATTATTATAGGTGCAGCCGTTAGGTTGGTACTATTTTTATCCCTCTATCCCCATTTAACCCCTTAAAAGTACGAATTTAGAAAAAATACTTTTATATTATGTATCTACTCTATTAAGGGAATGTACACGCCAAATTTCGTGTTTCTATCTGTTATCGTTTGATAGGTACCATTTTTATCCCCTTTTTGTCCCATTTCGCCCCCTACAAATAAAAATAACTCTATGGTGCCCTTTTATGCTATAAAGGGAATGCGAATTGCAAATATCAAGTAAATACAAGCTAATATGTTCAAAAAACATGCTGAAATACTCTAAATATTAGGGGTATTTTCAGTCCTTGTGAGGGAAAATTTTTTCCCTCTGGGTCGATGTCGTCCACTTTCAATCCCAACCGATCTACAACCATAAGACACATTTAGGAAAAATTTGAACCTCCTAGCTCATTTCGTTCGGCCGCTATCGTGCTTTCAACAGACAGACAGACAGACAGACAGACAGACGGACAGACGGACAGACGGACAGACGGACAGACGGACATGGCTATATCGTCTTAGAATTTTACCACCACCCAGAATATATATACTTTATTGGGTCTCCGATGAATATTTCAAGGTGTTACAAACGGAATGACAAAGTGAATATATGGGGGTATATGGAGGTGGAGGGTATAAAAATAAGATAATGAAGAATTAAATTTGAAATTTTTTTCGACCACCTATAATCGCAACAATAATTAATTGTCCTCTTTCATTCGGTACCAATATTCCTAAAACTAGTAGAAAAACTAAAAAATGAATGCGAACTCGACAAAAATAAAATAAAATTAAAATTCTATGTTTGGTGTTTCCTTTCAGAGTTTTATAGACATTTTCCCGGCCCAAAGTTAGTGTCGCGCGGTCTTATAGTAAATCGTTTCCAATTTTAATGTAGTTTCGACGCGAAATTACTCATATGTACATTCATCCATATATATTCATACATATGTACAAAAAATATGTTTTATTCTCAGCCCGCAGAAGTCTACAACAATCTACAGAAAAAGATACACCCGTTTGGTCTATCGTTTAACCCTGATTCCGTTCTATTGAAAGTAATAAATAATACAGAAAAACCACCACAACCAACAACAACAGCAACATCACCATCAATAATAAAAATATATATAAAGCAAAACGCAAAAGCAAAGGAGAAGGAGAAGTGAGGAGGAGGAAGAAAAAGAAACAGAAAATTATTACTTGCGAATTTATGGCCTACAATTTCTATGGCTTAAGCCACAGAAATAATTGTCGTAAACTTTAGAAAATAAAATACAAGCGAAATAAATCATGAGATTAATTTGTGCATTTAAGCGTACAATTTGAAAGTTCTTCGTTTGCCGTTCATTTGTGTTTCATTTTTTTTCTCGTTTTTTCTTTATAATAACACTTGGAACAGAGGAAACTCAATAATAATTTTTTAGTACTTATACGCCTGAGTGGCCGCAAATGGCTTTGGTGGAGGGGTAGGAGATTACACGGAAGTTTTTAAAATATGTACCGCCAAAAATATATTCGCGGGACGAAATTCGAGAGCGGCAGGAAAACATAATAAAAATGGTTATTTGTGTTGCAATTTCTCCAGAGAAAAAAAGAAACAAGAAAATTTATCAAATTGTTCAGGCGTAAAACCAAACTTTACAAAGTTGATAAACGAACACTTTGCGGAGTGTGCATTTTGAGTTGGTATTGCTGTTCTTGTTGTTTATTGAATATTTTGGGGGGGGGGGGGGGAAACAATAAGTAGGGCTAATGCCAGAACAACAACTAAATTTGTACCATATTTTTCAAAATCTTATTTTATTTTCAACATTATGGCTTGCTATAAATAGGCCATATCTGTCATACGCTTGATCATGTCCTCAAAAATACTCATCTTCATCAATTGCTGTGAATGCTTTCTTCAAAGTTGATTTTTGGAAATAGGACCACAGAACAGGGACAAGTTCTGGAGAATATGGTGAAAGTGGAATTTCTTTTCAATAAGGTGTGACTGGTGTATTTCTGAAAGATTCCTGGCACAATTTTCACGAGCAGAATATCAAAAGACATTCATGTTACATTTGAAGTTATACAGCGAGAAATGATTCGAACTGTGGAATATTTTAGTCCATAACTAATTTTTAAAGCAAAAAATCACATTTTGAAGTACTTTTCAAAAAGAAATAATGACAAGATGTTGTCACCATTATAAAATTACCAACAATTGAAACTTAAAAAATTAAGTAAGCTTCAGTCGGCTAAACCGAATTATATATACCCTCACTCTCAGAGAACATACATATATACGGACGGAAGTTATAAGGAATTAAATTTAACGTAGGTCAGGATCATTTGTGTGGAAGGTACTAGAAGGTTTGTATCAGATGGTTTATAAAACAACAACATCATCCAATATCAAATCATAGTGGATCCCATTGATGTTCTGTAGGATTTAATATTATCTAGGATAGGGACATTTGTGTGGGAAGTACATGAAGGGTCGTAGCTAAAGCGTATTCTTTTAGGTTTAAACTTTATTTTAGAAACTTTTTTAAATATCAAAATGCAAATGAGTTTGACTACCCGTATGAATGTTATGTCGGTTTTATTGTAACCAAAATGTATGCCACTTTGTGTGGGAGGTACCAGAAGGGCTGTGACAATATCGCCCATATTCCATGCGAATATAACCACTACAAAAGCATTGCTAAATATCAAATTTCAAAGTATTCCGATCATCTGTATAGAAGTTATAACAGCTTTTATTTTACGTAGTTTTGCGTGATTTGTGTGGGAGGTACTAGAAAGGGCGTGGCAAAACACCTAAAGTGATTATAAAAAACAATCATATATCAAAATATAGCTGATTCCGAATAACCGTGTGGAAGTTAAGGTTTTAATTTAACATTAGCCCATCTTCGAACTTAAACTAAGTTTGGGAAAAATATTACCATATGCAAAGTTTGAATTGATTCCATAACTCATTCGGCAAAATTATCTTCCGAGATTATTGCCAACCTACAGCTTTTCAATTAATTCAATATTTCACCAAGTGGAAAATAGCAATAAACTGCGAAAAAAGTCAAGCGATATATTTTCCCAGGAAAAGGAAAAAGTGTTTTCTTCCTCAATTCAATATTAATGTTAACAATGCGGACGTAAAATGGGAAAATAATGATAAATATTTAGGTGTAGTTCTAGATAGTAAACTAACTTATAAAGATCATATTTCATACGTTGTGAATAAATGTAACATTTTGATAAGAACTCTATACCCATTATTATCGCAAATGTCGATCTTGTGGTTGTTAAAAATGACAAACTTACTACAAATTTTAATACCAAATGTACTTATTCCGAACAGAATCATATTGTCGAGCTGGCCTCGTTTTAGTATATTAAGTAGTTTTAATTAGTTCATAAAGTTTTTATCATGTACCAAAAATATCATACAGGTTTTTTATAAGTTTTTGACTCCATTTATAATATTAAATTATATCTACAATTTCAAGAAACACATTGTAATATCTAAGCAGAAAAAGGAAAAAATCCTTAAACTCTTTGAATTGTCTGAATTATAGTTATAAACAAATTTGTATATTATAAAATAATAAATCGAATTGAATTGAATTACCCTCCTATTCTGTAGAGTGATGGTATAAAAACTGATATAGCTTCTATACGAGAAGTCAAAATCATTTTGAAACCTAAAAATATATATTTCGTCTAAGAATGCCTACTATGAAAGTTAAATATACATATGGATCAATATTTTGGTATAACTAACGTATTGGGCAAAAAGCGGGATTTTGTAGAAAAAAGGCGGGATCGTGAAAATGTACCAAAAACGTAAACATAAAAAACTAAGCTATATAATGTAATATAAATAAAAATGGCTGTGTTTAGAATATTAGTTTGCAGTCGTTGAATTAAAAATAAATATGGTCACAATGAGAAAAGAGACAGATGGTACCAATAATACGGAAGAGCCGGTATCATGAACTTCAGGCTACCCTGATTGTGTGGACTTAGGCATCAAGTTTTTCCCTAACAGGGACTGAAAATAGCCACAATTTTTGATGATTGCTGCGGGAGTGTTCTTTAAAATTATTTAAATTTTTTCACTATTTCACCAATGAAATATCACTATTTATTTAAAATAGTAAACATACAGCGACGGACAAAAAAAGTGTTGTTTATAATGGTATATGTTTGACAATCCATTTCGTTTTATTGATAAACATATTCATTCTTCTTATTTACAGAGACAAATCGAAATTGTTTACTTGATTCAATAAAAAAAAAAACATAAAAAGTTGTTAGGTCCACTGATTTCAAGGGGACAAAAAAATAGGGTCAGTATTACAAAAATTAAAAAAAAAAATTAAAAATAACTGAAATTAAGCGAAACTAATTACATAAACTCGACTTCTGAGCTAATATTTTGTGGCATAGCCTTTATTTTTAAAACAGCTTTACACCTCCGTGGCATTGACTCCACCAAATCCTGACACGTTTTCTTTGGTATAGAATACCATGCACTTTTGATTTTTTCCCATAATTCATCCTTATTGCTCAATTTTTGTGGTCCAACTTTATCCTTCACTATTTTCCACAAGTTTTCTATTGGATTTAGATCCGGAGATTGTGCTGGCCATGTCATAACATCAACGCCGTTATCCTGAAACTACTTTTTTACAATACGCGAAGTGTGTTTTGTATAATTGTCTTGTTGATATACCCATTTGACGGGCATTTCCCATTCGGCGTAAGATAGCATCACTTCATTAAGTATGTGGCAGTACAAATTTTTATCCATTATTTCTTTGATCCAATATATTGGCCCCACTCCATGCCAAGAAAAACATCCCCAAACCATTACATTTCCTCCTCAATGCTTTACGGTTTTAGTGGTATAACGGGAACACAATTCTTTGTTTTTAGGGCGCCTGGCCCATAGTTTTCCATCACTGCCAATTAAATTTATTTTAGATTCGTCCGACCAGAGTACATTTTTCCATTTTTTGCCAAGTATCGGACCTTCCCAATTTATGTGCGATTTGGCAAATACCATACGATTTCGCCGATGCCGTTTAGTCAATAATGGGACTTTCCTGGACGTTCTTCCGAACAGATTTTTTTCCACTAACCGCCGTCTAATAGTCCTAGTGGAAACACGGACTCCCAACTCGGATCTGATCGCTTCAGCAGATTTAAATGGGTCCCGAATTGACAATAACTTGATATGGTCATCATCTTTAGCAGAAGTTTTTCGGGGTCTACCTCTTTGCATATTATTATTTTTTTCTTGTAAGGCGTTAAAAATAAAATTTTGTGATCTGCCAATAGTTTTTGCAATCTGACGTTGGCTTTGACCTTTAAGTTTTAAATTTTCAATAATGGAACGCTCAGCGTCGGTACAATGTTTTGCTCGTCCAATATTTTTGGTATAAAATGCTTTGCGAATATGTAACTTTTAAAAAATATTCTCCAAATTGAGCAATTCACACTAACTGATCGCGTTTCACGATTAGAAGTTGTTATATTAGTAAATAATGATAGATTGTTATTGTAATTTACCGTTGACCCTATTTTTTTGTCCATCGTTACATGTGACATTTATCATTATGGTCCATGTCTCATATTCTTATAAACAACAGATCGTTGCCAGATTATTGTATTTAGAGCTACTCAGTATTAACAATAACTCCAAGAAAAAATATTTGGAATAACGTAATAAAGTTGACTTATATTGGTAAAATTCTTTGTGCGTAACAAGTGACCCTATTTTTTGTCCGTCACTGTATGTATGTCGGCGTGTAGGTTGACTTCTACGCAAAGTCGACAGTCTAGAATTGGTAATACTGTGAAATTCACTCCGTGGTAGATTAGGCGTGGTTGAACTTGACGCTTTTTCTAGTTTTAATGTATCTTTCATTATAAATTTTCATAGTGATAAATGAAATCTTTAAAATGTAGAGAAATTTACACATAATTTGTATATAATAAGGTTGTTTAAAGAGCTGACTAGAGTTTCATGGGCCTATATTTTGTTAATTATGTAATAAAACGCTCTACAGGTGCTTGTGATCCAGTCACAGAAACAATTTTTAATAGATAATGTATCAAAAATAATTTATAGCAAAAAACCGGGATTGAAAATTAAAGCGGGACTGGGCATTAAAAAACCGGGATAGTACCGCGAAAAGCGGGATGGATGGTCACCTTAAATTTGGCAGAATATGTTATATTTCACCTAAAGCCCCAATACAAAAGGGCTTCCCGATTTGACTTTTTTCACCCACACAAATCGTCTTCTTTATAAAAATAAATCATTTTAAGAACTTATTATGTACTTTAACAAGTAAGGAAAGGCTAAAGTCGGACGGGGCCGACTATATAATACCCTACACCACTCCCTGCGTATGTACCTCGCTTTGATTACTAAACCCATTTATTTCATGGGAGCAATTTTATGTAGTTCATATAAATTATACAGTATAAATTATACTATAAATTAATCTTTAGTCATATTTAACGAATATGGTAATTGATCCAATTATCCGACAGACAAATACAAATTATACAGTAGTAATAGGATGAATCGGACCGAAATTTCAAAAGGGGGCCGATAACTACATTTTGGGCCTAGTCCAAAACATGGGCCTATATATTTCTCATTCAAGGTAGGTATTCCTAGCTGAAAAATATCATGATCTGCAAAATTTGATGAAGATACGATGTAAGATGTAGTTTCTAGAGCTGTAATAGATCAGAATGGGACCCCATTTGGGATATACCAAAGTATGGACATATGGGCATCTTCCAAACAAGTAAGGAAATGCTAAAGACGGACGGACTTTCTATCTCATTACAATTCAATTCGTTAAAAAAGTGAAATCGGGAAGGATTTTTGCATCCTGTAAATGTATGTGTTTGACAAAAAATGTTAAATCGGAAATTACATATGTTATGGGGTATATTGAAACTTGGAACGATGTGACCCGCTTTCACTATGTATTTTTATTGGTAAAATATAATATGTAAAGTTTGGCCAAAATCGGTTAAACATTCGGGAGCAACATTTGTATGAGGGCGATATCTAAATCTGAACCGATCTTACCCACTTTCACCATAGGTTGGATTATAAGATGTTGTGCCAATTTTAAAGAAAAACGGGTACAATATTTGGATTTTAGAGCGGAAAATGTCAAATCGGGAGCTACATTTGTATGGGAGCTATATCTACATCTGAACCGATCTTACCCAATTTTTGCATAGGTGTTTCTAGTTGGATTATTAGATGTTGTGCCAAATTTAAAGAAAATCGGGTACATATGTCTTTTCTAGAGCGGAAAATGTCAAATCGGGAGCGACATTTGTATGGGGGCTATATCTAAATCTGAACCGATCTTACCCAATTTTTGCATACGTGTTTCTAGTTCGATTATAAGATGTTCTGCAAAATTTAAAGAAAATCGGGTACAATATGTCTTTTCTAGAGCGGAAAATGTCAAATCGGGAGCGACATTTGTATGGGGGCTATATCTAAATCTGAACCGATCTTACACAATTTTTGCATACGTGTTTCTAGTTCGATTATAAGATGTTCTGCAAAAGTTAAAGAAAATCGGGTACAATATGTCTTTTCTAGAGCGGAAAATGTCAAATCGGGACCGACATTTGTATGGGGGCTATATCTAAATCTGAACCGATCTTACCCAATTTTTGCATAGGTGTTTCTAGTTGGATTATTAGATGTTGTGCCTAATTTAAAGAACATCGGGTACAGTATGTCGTTTCTAGAGCGGAAAATGTCAAATCGGGAGCGACATTTGTATGGGGGCTATATCTAAATCTGAACCGATTTCCTCCAAATTCAATACCAATGGTCGTTGGCCAGAAAAAATAAATTCTGCCAAGTTTCATGACAATCGGACAACAGTTGCGACCTGTAGAGTGCGAACAAGCTTAGATGGACAGCAGACGGACGGACGGACGGACGGACGGACAGACGGACAGACAGACATCGTTAAATCGACTCAGCTGGTGATTCTAAGCCGATCGGTATACTTAAAGGTGGGTCTAGCTCGATTATTTCTTGGTGTTACAAACATTTGGCGCGAAACTAACTTATAATACCCTAGACCACGAAGTGGTGTAGGGTATAAAAACACCGATCAAATGTTACACCTTTTCATCACAAAATTATTCTCTGATTTTTGTTAAACCGTTTCCAAAGATTCACGTTGATAACTCTTCTGAAAATATTTTTGACCGCTGATTGCATAAAAGTGCAAACATTGGGCAAAAAATGAAAATAGAAAATTAATAAATAAAAAATCGTCCAAATCAAACACAAAAAATCGCCCAAAAATGGTAATTTTTCATATGAAAAATCGCCCAATATATATATATGTTAAAATCGACAACGCAGAGTAACGGTTTCCTATTTTTGGCAATGCCCAAAGCTTCGCACAATGAAGGATTATTGCGCTGCGAGTATAGAATTTCCCCCTGGGGTTTGTCCAAAGTCGGCTACGCAGAGTACAACATTTCTGCATTACCTGATCGCACAATGAGTGATGTTTATACCCTACACCACTTCGTGGACTAGGGTATTATAAGTTAGTTTAAGTATACCGATCGGCTTAGAATCACCACCCGAGTCGATTTAACGATGTCTGTCTGTCCGTCTGTCCGTCTGTCCGTCTGTCCGTCTGTCCGTCCGTCCGTCCGTCTGCTGACCATCTAAGCATGTTCGCACTCTACAGGTCGCAATTGTTGTCCGATTGTCATGAAACTTGGCAGAAGTTATTTTTTCTGCCCAAGGACCATCGGTATTGAATTTGGAGGAAATCGGTTCAGATTTAGATATAGCCCCCATACAAATGTCGCTCCCGAATTGACTTTTTCGCTCTAAAATTCACATCTTGTACCCGATTTTCTTTAAATTTGGCACAACATCTTACAATCCAACTATAAACACCTATGCAGAATTTTGGTAAGATCGGTTCAGATTTAGATATAGCCTCCTTACAAATGTCACTCCCGATTTGACTTTTTCCGTCCTATAAAGCACATATAGTACCCGATTTTCTTCAAATTTGTCTTAACACCTTATAATCTAACTAGAAACACCTATGCTAAAAGTGGGTAAGATCGGTTCAGATTTAGATATAGCCCCCATACAAATGTCGCTCCCGATTTGACTTTTTCCGCTCTAAAATTCACATCTTGTACCCGATTTTCTTTAAATTTGGCACAACATCTTACATCCAACTAGAAACACCTAAGCAGAATTTTGGTAAGATCGGTTCAGATTTAGATATAGCCCCCATACAAATGTCGCTCCCGATTTAACTTTTTCCGCTTTAGAAACCACATATTTTACCAGATTTTCTTTAAATTTGGTACAACATCTTATAATCCAACTAGAAACACCTATGCAGAATTTGGGTAAGATCGGTTCAGATTTAGATATAGCCCCCATACAAATGTCGCTCCCGATTTTACTTTTTCCGCTTTAGAAACCACATATTTTACCCGATTTTCTTTAAATTTGTTACAACATCTTATAATCCAACTAGAAATACCTATGCAGAATTTGGGTAAGATCGGTTCAGATTTAGATATAGCCCCCATACAAATGTCGCTCCCGATTTGACATTTTAGCTTTAGAAACCACATATTTTACCCGATTTTCTTTAAATTTGGAACAACATCTTATAATCCAACTAGAAACACGTATGCAGAATTTGGGTAAGATCGGTTCAGATTTAGATATATCCCTCATACAAATGTTGCTCCCGAATGTTTATCCAATTTTGCCCAAACTTTACATATTATATTTCACCAATAAACATACATGGTGAAAGCGGGTCACATCGTTCCAGGTTTCAATATACCCCCATACAAATGTCCTTTCCGATTTAAAATTTTTCGTCAAACACATACATTTACAGGATTCAAAAATCCTTCCCGATTTCGCTTTTTTACCGAATTGAATTGTAATGAGATAGAAAGTCCGTCCGTCTTTAGCCTATCCTTACTTGTTTGGGAGATGCCCATATGTCCATACTTTGGTATAAGCGAAATGGGGCCCATTCTGATCTATTACAGCTCTAGAATCTACATCTTACATCGTATCTTCATCAAATTTTGCAGATCATGATATTTTTCAACTAGGAATACCTACCGTGAATGAGAAATATATAGGCCTATGTTTTGGACCAGGCCCAAAATGTTTTTATAGGCCCCCTTTTGAAATGTCGGTCCGATTCATCCTATTACTACTGTATAATTTGTATTTGTCTGTCGGATAATTTGATCAATTACCATATTATTGACCATATACGTTAAATATGACTAAAGATGAATTTATAGTAACTGTATAATTTATATGATCTACACAAAATTGCTCCCATGGAATACCTGGGTTTAGTAATCAAAGCGAGGTACATACGCAGGGAGTGGTATAGGGTATTATATAGTCGGCCCCGCCCGACTTTAGCCTTTCCTTACTTGTTTTATTTAAGGCGGTATAATAAGATGCGATAACAGAAACGTTAATAAAGAGTTAATTTTTTACTCATCACATTTTCACATTGTCGTCGAAATAAAGGGTGTTTTTTATTGGGGTATAGAACTTTAAGTTGGCATCACTTTTTTAACTGGCGGCCATTTTGTCAGCTGTCAAGTGATTAATATTTAGTTTGGTTTGCCATTTCATCATGTACAGATTGACAAAAGAACAACGCTTGCAAATCGTGCAAATTTATTTCGAAAGTAATGGTTCACTTCGCGAAGTTCACCGCAAGCTCCGGCCACACAGCGCACGTCACAATCGAATTATTGAAGGAAACATTCGATGAGCGCATAATTTCGCGGAATGGACCTGGCAATTGGCCACCAAGATCGTGTGATTTGACACCATTGGATTATTTTCTTTGGGGATATGTGAAGTCGCTCGTCTGGTTTAGAAACGTTAGGGGACTTGGAAGCCAACATTCGTGGCGTTATTGCCAACATACGGAAAATTGGACCTGTAGAATTGGCTATATTCGAGCCAGCCGCAGCGGCCACATGCCCGAAATCATATTTAAACATTAAAGGCATAAAATTATCCTTCCAATAAAGCCAAATTGATGGACATTAAAACGATTTTCTTGTGTTTTATTTCAATTCGAAGTTCTATACCTCAATAAAAAACACCCTTTAAATGTAAATATCAAACCAAATTAAAACAAAAATATTTTGTGTTGACTTTGTTGGATTTAGCCTCGATAACCATAAATTTGACTTACATTTGTGTTCATTTGACTTACATGTGTTCATTGATATTGCTGTTGTCGAACATTTAAAAAAATAAACTTATTTTGAAATTTTAACTTTTTATTTAGGTTTTATCCAGCCTTACAGAAAAACAGCCCTGATGAAAAATCGTACAAATGCATGTATGAAGTATTGTCCAAAAATTATGTACAAAGATGCAACTTTTTGTATGGGATTTTTTGGGGTCATTATGCATAATTTGTTATGGACGATTTTTCGTGCACCCACCTGCGGTAAATAAAGGAATGACGACCATTTTAGTACAAAAATCCAAAATTTTGTAACATATATTTCTCACATTGCGTATTTTGTTAGAAATACAAAAACATATTAGCCATTAATTTCAGAGACATTTTCTGCGTCTAATGTGTGACTCACTATTAATTGCCTTTACATATTAATAAAGCTTTTTCTAAAATGTTATAACTTTCTTATAAAAAAAACAAGTATGGACGGTTAAAGTCGGGCGTGGCCGACAATATGATACCCTACACCTATTCAATATACCCTGTGGTGTAAGGTACAAGAAGGTCGTTACATTTGAACCTGGTATATATATACTACAAATTTCATAACTTTATCTGTATTTGTAAGAAAATTTAAACACAAACTTTGAATGGGAGAACAACCAGAGTTGTTCTAGTTTAAGCAAATCTGTTCAAATATGCTATTTCTATAGCGGAAATAATCAATTCAGTGGCTAAATTTGTATTGGAGCTATATATATATATATCTGAACCGATCTGGCCCATTTTTATCAGAGTTGTCGTTAGTTGAAATATAAGTAGTTTTGCCAAATTTGAAGAAGATCTGTTAAAAAATGTGGTTTTTAGAGCGGAAAGAGTCAAATCATAGGAGAGATTTGTATGGGAGCTAGATATAAATCTGAACCGATTTGACCCACTTTCGCCATGGCTGTTTGTAGTTGAAATATGAGCTGGTTTGCCAAATTTTAAGCAAATCTGTTCAAATATGCTATTTCTAGAGCGGAAATAATCAATTTAGTGGCGAAATTTGTATTGGAGCTATATATATATCTGAACCGATCTATCCTATTTTTACCAGAGTTGTTTCTAGTTGAAATATAAGTAGTTTGGCCAAATTTGAAGAAGATCTGTTAAAATATGTGGTTTATAGAGCGGAAGGAATCAGGTCGGAGGAGACATTTGTAAGGGAGCTATATATAAATCTGAACCGATCTGGCCTAGTTTTACCACAGCTAAATAGCGTTCGTCCTTATCCCACAAAACTTCGTTGTGCAAAGTTTCATTTAGTTCTAACAACAATTGCGACCTGGACTTTGATTACAAGAATAGATGGACAGACGGACGGACGGGCATCGCTAAATCGACTCAAAAAGTGATTCTAAGTCGATCGGTATAATAAACGTTTCCTTCGTTTCCTTGTGGTGTAGGGTATAATAATTTTTCTGCTACATAATTGTAATAAATTTTGTTCTTATTTACTTTTGGGTTCACAAGGCATCAAGAAAACCTCAGTCAGATCAGGTTTCCAATTTTCTTGAATTCCCAGGCGCATTTAGTGAATCATATCTCTACATTCCACCCACCAAACAGAGGCCATTGATTTCAACCAACCTCATACACATATATTTTTGCGCATTTGCAAGCTGTCAATAGATTGAAATACATCTTGTTTTACGATTATAATAAAAAAGCGCTGCTGTAACGAAATTTTCCAGACTATAACATTTTATGATAAGCCTTAAATTTGCAGTTAACAGTATGAATAATATCAGCATGAACAAAACGAACTTTAAAACAAACGTCACAGTCGGTGCCGTATAATCACATTTCCGAACTTAAACACGCGTATGTCTGTGTGTCTGTCTGTTTGTATGTCTCTCTGTCTGCGTGTCTGTCGGTATGAGATTTTGACATTTTATAGGCCTTATCTTAAACTTGCACTTGTTTAATACAACTCCGACTACAATGACAAACACCCACACACACACACTAACACATTCTCGTACGCAGACAGGACACTTTTTCAAATGGCATTTTATCCACACCCAGCACACACACAACTTCACGGAAGAAGGCAAGGAACAGGAGACAATGATTTTTTTATTTAGTTGTATTTCACTGTCTCACTTTTTTCGCAGTTGTTTGTGTCAGGAGGCGAACAGAAAAAGAGGAACATAAAGTTTTTTTGACAAACACCAGAAAATATGCAGGGAACACACACTATCCCACATGTGCACCGCTGCCCCTACATCTACTGAGAAACACACACACACACATATGAGATTACGCTGAAGAAGACTGAAAGAAAGAAATACTTTTTATCTTTTATGCAAAGCAGCGAGGGAGCGGGTTAGCAGGGCATCAACAACAAAACTAAGAGACAAACATGTGGAGGCTCGGAAAACACACTGAACTCGTTGAGATTTTCTTTACAAACACCCACATCTACATTTGCAGGCGTCACATTCACTCACTCACTCAAATGCTCACACGCATTGGTTTTCTTGTGTGTTAGTCAGAACTTTTATACACTCACACATGAGTAGAGGGACAAACTACCACGAAATGCACAGTGTTGTGGTGGAACACTATTAGGTGGTCTACAGCAAAATAGGATCTATATGGTCAAGTTTATCTTAGGTTTACCTTCTATACCTTATACAACGATTCTTGGCCAAATAAACTCATATTGCCCGTAATAATCATAAATATGAATAAGTACAATATTTGCTCCCAACTTTCAGCCTGAGGTTATCACGGGACATCCAACCATGAGAGCACACCTACATCGCGATGCTCTAATATCTTGCAGAATTTTGCTGGTTTTTAAAACTAAAGGCGGTCCACTTTCAAAACATGAGTTTCTGACCAAAAATAGTATCCCTTGTCACATTTAAGTTTTCTAGTTTTGACCAATAAAAGGATTTTCTATGCCTATCTATGTATGTGCCATGTTGGAGTGGTGCCGAAACTGGTGTTAACCAATTTAGTGCAACTAAAAAAGTCAGATCTTAACTTAAATGTTTTATTTTATTTTCCTTATTTTTTACTGAAAACTTCAGTAGAAATATTTTGGTTCAAGACCACAGGTTGTGCAGAACCCAAAAATAGCAAAAAGAGAAGTGAGACCTTTATGTGTTGCAGCTAAAATTGATTTTTCAGTTTCGATAGGCTCTACCACACCTCTCCTTCACGCGTCGAAGACTGAATTAAGGAACCGTTGTGTGTGTGTGGACACACCTCCCGACAAGGTCTGTTATTTTCAGACTGAAAGATTGAAATAACTTTTTTTTTGAAAATGCTATAAAAAACTACTGAATATTTTCCCAAATTTCTTTTTTTATTTGAAAGTACAATGCTTCCGGTTAATAATGGAAAATAATTTAATTCAAATGGCTGCCTCGGGCACCCCACAAATAATAGTCCAACGCTTGAATAGTTGAAAAAAAAGTTAGATGGCGCCCATATATTTGATTACATCCCTAATATAGAGTGGGCCACTTAAAATTTTAAATCAGAATCGGCTATAAAAAAGTACTGATTATTTTTTTCAAATTTATAGTTTATTGCCAAGGTTGAACTTTGTCATTTAATAATGAAACACAATATCATTCACATGACTACCGCGACTGGTTCGGCAGAACCTCATGACCCAATGATGCCGCCAGACCCAAAATCCACACCAAACAGTGACTCCTTGTGGATGCATTGGCTTCTCAATAGTCACGTGTAGGTTCTCTGAACCCCATATGCGGCAATTTTGCTTATTGACATAGTCCACCGAGATGGAAATGAGTTTCATCTGAAAATACCGAAAAATGTCCAAGTAAATTGAAGTTAAATTTCTTATAGTTTGCGTTATAGAATCATTATTTGGAAATAAGTTTTTAATATTTCCTAATTTTGTTCGAGCGAATGTCGTCCCACTTTGCAAATGTCAAACATAATCCTGAAAATAAGATAAAAATAAATTCTTTTCTGATATTGTTTTCGTTCAACAGGATTTAATTTTTTAAGGATGAACTTCTTGAACATTTTTATACCCTACATTGCACATTGAAGTTCTATGGGATAAGGACGAACGCTATTTAATTTGAAGCAAATCGGTTCAGATTTAGATGTAGCTCCCATAAAAATTTTGCTACCGATTTTATTTTTTCCGCTCTAGAAACCACATATTTCTACATAATTTCCTCAATTTGGCAAAAACGCCGTATATAGGATAGATCGGTTCGGAAGCTGTTCAGATCGGCTCCCATACAAATGTCTCATCCGATTGGACTTTTTCCGCTCTAGAAACCACAAACGTTGGCAGATTTTCTTCAAATTTGGCAAACAGCTTATATTTCAACTAAAAACAGCTCTGGTAAAAATAGGATAGATCGGTTCAAATTTACATTTATAAACAGCTTATATTTCAACTAAAAACAGCTGTGGTAAAAATAGAATAGATCGGTTCAGATTTATATATTTATATCTCCCATACAAATGTCTTTTCCGATTTGACCGCTCAAGAAACCACAAACGTTGGCAGATTTTCTTCAAATTTGGCAAAACAGCTTATATTTCAACTAAAAACAGCTCTGGTAAAATAGGATAGATCGGTTCAGATTTATATATAGCTCCCATACAAATGTCTCCTCCGATTTGACTCTTTCCGCTCTAGAAACCACAAGCTTTGACAGATTTTCTTCAAATTTGGCAAAACAGCTTATAATTCAGCTAGAAACAACTCTGGTAAAAATGGGCCAGATCGGTTCTTATATATATATATAGCTCCAATACAAATTCGCTACTGAATTGATTATTTCCGCTCGAGAAATAGCATTTTTGTACAGATTTTCTTCTAATTCGGCACATCAGCTAATGTTTCAAATAGAAATTACTATAGCGAAAGTGGGTCACATCGGTTTGGATTATATATAGCTCCCGATTTGCTTCTTTCCGCTCTAGAAACCACATATTTAACACTCCATAAAATCCATAAAATATTTCAACTAGAAAACCTTTGCTAAGCATGGGTCACATCGGTTCAGATTTGTATATAGCTCCCATTCAAAGTTTGTGTTCAAATTTTCTTACAAATACAGAGAGAAGTATGGAATTTGTAGTATATTCTCCTCTTATAGCTGCATCGTATATCACCCGGTTCAAATGTAATGACCTTTTTATATCCTACACCATAGGGTATAATGACTAAGTGTAGGGTATCATATAGTCGGCCACGCCTGACTTTAACCTTTTATACATGTTTATTGATCTATTCTGTCTTAATAGTACTCTCACATAATTGTCACAATAACTATATCAACTATTTTCGAATTAGAAAAAATGAAGTCCAGTAAAATGTAAACCAGTCCAGAAAATAACAAGTAAGGAAAGGTTAAAGTCGGACGTGGCCGACTATATAATACCCTAGACCACTCCCTGCGATGTAAGATGCAGTTTCTGGAACTGTAATAGAGTAAATTGGGGGCCCATTTGGGTTATTCCAAAGTGTTGACGATCGACCATATGATCGACATCAGCTGATGCTGACATGGGGAAGACCGACAATATGATCGACATCACCTGATGCACAAATGACATTCTGTGACATCCACACGCAGATGGCGTTTTTGTTTTGTACGATTGCCAAAGTTGTGTTTATGTACTTCGTACGAAGCAGCAATTCGTGCTAAAATAAAATATTAAAAACCATAGTTTGTATTGTTTTTATAAATTGTCTCCTCTAGACTCCATCTAGGGGAGACCTACAGTTCCACCAAGCTGGTAAGATTCTGTTCACAAAGTATGGACACATATATTTGACATTGATATTAAATATAATTAGGGTATATACTCTTGGTAGCATAGTCTGCAACCCTTGCAGAATTTACTACGATTATGCTACGAAGAGTTAACGTCCTTTTCTCGCACTTGAATGGAAAGTGCAATTTGAAGAAGAAGACGCAATGTCGGGCAAAGTTATTAACTCTTGACTAAAAAACACGCCAAAATGTAAGAAAAAATCACTTTTTTGCTTAAAAGCTAAATTAGACACACAGAACAAACAGATGCTCTACACTTGCAGAATTTTCAAGAGCTACATGAGTAGATATGCTATGGGTTTTAGTCTTGCAAATGGCACAAACCCTAGCAAACGACGTTTATTTGTATTTTATTGTTGTGGTGTTGCAAATCGTAGCAAACTTTGCTAGATCTGCAAGCTTTGCAACATCTACAACTCCCATTTGCTACCAAGAGTGAAAACCCATAAATTTAATCTCCAAAATTTGATAATCTTTCGATGTAAAATGTGGGTCCTAGAAGGGTAATAATAACAAGTATACCCTCCACCATGGATTGCATTCCACAGAGGATTTTGTTTTTCGTAGAAGTGCAGTAATACTAGAGGAAAATATAATTTTTTTAATATAACCAAACCAAAACAGATAAAAATATAGAAAAAATAATTTTATAAATAAATATAATATTTTTATTATTTCAAACCACGTTTATAAGGCAAGACTACCCATACGTTAACACTATATATATCAAAATAACAATTCAAGTCAATTTAAAAAATAAATATTCTTATATTTATATATTCACAAAAAGCTTAAATACCATAAATATTGATAATGGGTGCTACAGTTGGTTGTATTTCCATTCTATTTTAATTCCAAAAGTACAAACTTTGAAAATCCATTATCTCACATACATAGTGCAAAATAACCTAACTTCATGATTCAACCAATTTTTGCCGTAAAAGAAAGAAATTACGAATTTGGAAGAAACCTTTTATTTTGCGTGTCTATGCAGTCAGAGGGATGTCTATACCGAATTCCATGATTCCAGCTGCGCCCATTTGGTTGGTACCATTTTTACCCCCTTGACTTTCTACGCAATTAGAATTTCATGATTCTAGCTGTAATCGTTTAGTTGGTATTATGTTTATCCCTCAGTACCATTGTATCCCTTGAAAGTACTTATTTCGAAAAATCCGTTCATTTTCCGTGTCTACGCAGTCAGAGGAATGTATACTCCGAATTGCATGACTCTAGCTGCGGTCATTTGGTTGGTACTATTTGTATCCCCTTTTTCCATATTAACCCCAAAAAAGTACGAATTTAAAAAAATTCGTCTATTTTCCGTGTCTACGCAGTCAGAGGAATGTATACTCCGAATTTCATGACTCTAGCCGCGGTCATTTGATTGGTACTATTTTATCCCCTTTTTTATTTTAACCCCAAAAAATACGAATTTCGAAAAATCTATTTATTTTAAGTGTCTATGCAATCAGAGGAATGTATACACCGAATTTGATTATTCTAGGTACAGCCGTTTGGTTAGTACCATTTTTATCCCTCTATTCCCATTTTACCCTTTTAAGGTACAAATTTGGAAAAAATGCTTTTATATTATGTATCGACTCAAATAGAGGAATATACACAACGAATTTTGTTTTTCTAGCTGCTGTCGTTTGATATGTACCATTTTTATCCCTTATTGCCCCATTTCACCCCCTACGAATAAAAAACACTTTATGGTGCACGTTTTTGTTATAGGGGGAATGCGCATACCCAATATCAAGTAAGTACAAGCAGACATATTGAAGAAATATGCTTAAATTCTCTAAAATATTAGGGGTTATTATGGATATTTTTAGTCCTTGTCAGGAAAAAATGTTTTCCTTTGAGTCGATTTCGCCCAGTTTCAATCCCAACCGATCTACGACTATAAGACGTATTTATGGATAATTTGGACGTCCTAGCTTCTTTCGCTCAGATGCTAGCGTGCTTTCAAAAGACGGCCCAAAGGGAAACATTTTTCCCTCACAAGGACTAAAAATACCCATAATAATCCCTAATATTCTAACGTATTTAAGCATGTTTTTTGAATATGTCTGTTTATATCAAAAACGTGTACCATAAAGTGATTCTTATTTGTAGGAGGTGAAATGGGGCAAAAAGGGATAAAAATGGTACATATTAAACGACAACAGCTAGAAACACGAAATTCGGTGTGTACATTCCTCTAATTCAGTAGATACACAATATAAAAGTATTTTTTCCAATTTCGTACTTTTAAGGGGTAAAATAGGAATTGAGGGATAAAAATGGCTGTACCTAGAATAATTAAATTCGGTGTACGGATTTTTCAAAATTCGTACTTTTTTGGGGTTAACATGAAAAAAAGGGATAAAAATAGAATCAAATGACCGCAGCTAGTCATGAAATTTGGAGTATACATTCCTCTGACTGCGTAGACACGGAAAATGGACGAATTTTTCGAAATTAGTACTTTCAAGGGATACAATGGTATAGAGGGATAAAAATAGTACCAACTAAACGACTACAGCTAGAATGATAAAATTCTAATTGCGTAGAAACGTCAAGGGGTTACAAATGGTACCAATCAAATGGGCGCAGCTGGAATCATGGAATTCGGTGTATACATTCCTCTGACTGCATAGACACGCAAAATAAAAAGTTTTTTACAAATTCGTACTTTTTCTTATACGGCAAAAATTGGTTGAATCATGAAGTTAGGTTATTTTGCACTATGTACGTCTGATAATGGATTTTCAAAATTTGTACTTTTGGAATTCAAATAGAATGGAAATACAACCAACTGTAGCACCCACTATCTACCAATATTTATGTCTTTGGAAATATTTTTGAAAATATAAATATAAGAATAATTATTTTTTGAATTGACGTATTGGTAGCATTACCTTATAAGCATGGTTTGAAATAATTAAAATAGTATATTTATTTATAAAATTAATTTTTCAATATTTGTATTTGTTTTGGTTTGGCTATATTAAAAAATTATATTTTGCTGTAATATTACTGCTCTTCTACGAAAAGGGTATATAAAGTTCGGCCAGGCCGAACATAACGCCGTTTTTACTTGTTCATATTTAAAATTACCCAATTTTGTGTGCGTAATTTCATTTTTCATTTTGGGCCATTTTTATTTTTTTTGTCCAATGTTTATTTTGGACGATTTTTCATTTATTTGAACAATTTTCTTTTAAACTGGATCAAAAATTGCTACTGGCTTTAATATAATTCTTATTATGTATGGATTTAGAACCACTGTGCCACTGTCCTGTTGAGTATGCACTGTGTTGTGCTTTTTTGTACAAATGTATTCACTCATATATGCTATGCATTCCGGTGGCTATGCCGGAGTATGTGGGTGGGTGAGTAGTGTGCACTGGCGTTTAAGTGTGCGTTCGTTTGTAAAGATACATATGAGTATGTGTATGTGTGCGTGTGGGTTATGTTCTTGTCTGTAGATGTGCCTGAAAACAAGTGGGCCAACAACGTCTTTATAATTTGTTATTATTGTTGTTACGAATCTTTATTTTGTTGTGCTCCCACACACTCTCTCTCTATCCATCGCACGCTCTGTCTGTGGCAGCGTTTTTCCACGTTTGTTGTGTTACTACAGCTTTTGTAAATTGTCGTACTTTAATGCGGGATAAAAATGAACGTTTTTAAACTAAACTAAACTATTTTTGCATGATTTTTATCTTTTCGAGAGAGAGAGAGACATACATGCACACGTACATGATGTGTAATTCGTTATGTTAGGATATCCTTACGCTTATGAAGATGTGTGATTGGTCTCCTATCTAGATTTGCAACACTTTTGAAAAATCTAACAAGCCTCCATTTATAAGATTGTGAATTAGAGAAGTCTGAACTGAACAATTTATGTGAGAGAAACCTATTCTTTGGATCAAAAGCCTTTAGAGTTTTGAAATCAATATGGATAGTACTGGCAAGTATAAGGTGCGGAATGGGTTATTTAGAATACTTCTCGAAGCGATATTTACTCTCAGTTAGCATTCAACAAGAAACTTTTTTCTCATGTGTCCCTAAATGATTTTTAATGTGACATGTATCCGTGGACTAATGCCTAATGACTGAAAAAGTCCATATGCCTGCTTACGCATCTTCACCCTATTCTCCGATCAAAATTAATTTCAGACTAATACCTTTAAAAAAGTATCAATCGGTGAACTCTTGCAAAAGATTTTCTCCTTTAAAACATTAAAATGTCATCCTTGCCTCATGTAGCGCTACTAACTTGTTGTATTGTGTTTTATGAACGGATTTTATATGCCATTTGCAGCTACAATGGCATCGCCAGCAGTTGTGGCAGCATCAGTGGTGGTTGTGCTTAGGCGCTGCTGTGGTAGTGCAACTGCCACCAGGATCACTGGCACTGCCAATGTACGACGGAGTAGTAGTGTCGCGGCGACAGAGCAAAAGTGCCGGCAGTGGCAAGTGGCATAGCAGGAATGATGATGGTGGCAGTAATAGTCGTTCATTTGAATTCCTTTTGTTGCTGCCACTGTAGCCGGCGCTCTTGTTGTTCTGGTGTATGAAATTTTATATTTTATGTAGCGTTAAATATTTTTATGCATATTTTATAAAATTTGTGGCAATTTTTGTTGTTTTTATTTCGTGTGCTCTTTCACACACACACACACTGGGTATGTATGTAAACGTGTTATGATGACTATGAATCTGATGAGGATGATCATCGTGATGATGATGCTGATTTTTTTCACCAACAGTTTTTTCCACACTGTCTTAGTTACTATAGTTGTTGTTTTTTTTCTAGATTTTCTCTCGTTCCAACCGACCGACCGACCTCCTTTCAGTCTATCTGCCCATCCATCGTTATGTGTTCGAGCATTTTTTGACTTGATAGCGAAATTAATTGGATAAGTTTTTAATTTGCATTTTTTTCGTGCTCAGTGCGCTGTGGTGCCACCAGGAAAGGGAGCATAAGTAACCAAATATTCTTGTGTTTTTTCTTGCTTTTCTACGAAGGGTGGCATAACCTTCTCGGCTCCTTTTTATGTGTGTTTCTTGGCTTCATTATTATTTTTTCATTTTGTTGCTGGTTTTAATTTTTTGGTTAAGGCAAAAGTTTCTTCCCCCCTAGGCTGCCTCACAGAAAAATTTCATTATTCACCGTTTTTTTATTAAGGAAAATTACATTTTCATCTTTACAAGTTGCAAGCACACATGTGAGATAGTTTGTCATTGCATAAATCGTTAACACGGAATTGCTTGAGTTTCATCTCAGCATCTTAAAGAAAGCGTTTTTATATTCATAGTATAAAAAAGTTTAAAATTGTTTTGAGTTTAACTATTCGATTAAATATTGCAAATTAGTTGTAAAACATAAGACATTGACCTTAAATGGATGAATTAGGCCTTCAGGCTATATGAAGCATGTCACAGGGTTACAGATCCAAGCCTGTATTCAAAGAGACGAGAAGCAAAGTTTTCAAGTATTTACATATAAACCGACCAGAAATACTGCAGAGTGTATCATATAGTCGTAAACATTGTAATATAAAAATGGACTAACAGACAGACAGAGAAAATAACACATAGGCTAACGAAGAGATGAGTAAAGGACATAGGGTAATGCTATCGGAAAACGACCGAAAATCCATAGATTTGGTTATTCATATCCTCAGATTTTAATAAACCTTAGCACATACATTCTACTAGTGGTTGCGGAATCGTAATGGAACCTTAGCTCAAAGTAATATGTTTGTAATAGGTTTGAGTTTTACAGTGGTCCAAAGTTGGTGTTCTTGGAGTTTTTCCGAAGAGATGGCTTCATTAACGATATTTTAACTTTAGGTAGTGTCATCTGAAAAGGCTTTCACAGAATCTGTATGAAAACTGAAATGTCCTTATTCCCAATTTTAAGTTTTAAATATTCTGAAAAACATAGTTTCATTTTGTTTTAATTTTTAACGCTTTTGCTATCATCCGAATCTGTATGAAAACTGGAATGTCCTTATTCCCAATTTTAAGTTTTAAATATTCTGAAAAATATAGTTTTATTTTGTTTTAATTTTTAACGTATTTTGGCTTATTTTATTTCATATAATATCAAATATTCAGAATCTGTATGAAAACTGAAATGTCCTTATTCCCAATTTTAAGTTTTAAATATTCTGAAAAACATAGTTTCATTTTGTTTTAATTTTTAACGCTTTTGCTATCATCTGAAAAGGCTTTCACCGAATCTGTATGAAAACTGGAATGTCCTTATTCCCAATTTTAAGTTTTAAATATTCTGAAAATATAGTTTTATTTTGTTTTAATTTTTAACGTATGTTGGCTTATTTTATTTCATATAATATCAAATATTCAGAGCGGGGTGATCATAGATGCAGAAACTAAAATTGTTTTTCAAAATGTTTTTCTATTTAAGCAAGACAACGTTGTACTTTTTACGATGTTCATACCTGCGATTTTTGGAAAAATAAATGTTTAAATGAAAGTAATACTGTACATAAAAGTAAATTTAATATTTAACATATATTTTTAATATTTTGATTTTCAGAAATTTATGTGAAATTAAGACCTAAATTTTAGAAATTCAATTTGAAATTCTGAAGAAAACAAATGAAATCAAGGAGCTCCATTTAAAATTCTACTGAGATTTTGAAACATGACCAAAACAATTTAGGTACGAAATGATATTGCAGTTTTGGTTGTGGGTCACTTCAGTCCTCATACACATATGTATCATAGAGAGTAAACACTATTCAATTTCTATAGACCTACGATAACGCTGTATTGCATCTCATTTGTATACACTCCACGAGAGTATTATGTCTTTGTGCATTTGTTTGTAACTCCCAAACGGAAGGGAGATATATCCATTGTTAATTATACCGATCGACTTAGAATCACTTTTTGAATCGATTTAGCAATGCCCGTCTGTCTGTCTGTCCATCTATTCTTGTAATCACGATACAGGTCGTACTTGTAGACATAACAAAATGAAACTTTGCACAACGAAGTTTTTCGGGACAAGAACGAATGCTATTTGATTTGAAGAAAATCGGTTCAGATTTAGACATATCGCCCCCATACGAATTTCACTTCCAATTTGACAATTTGAATCGGTTTAGATTTAGACATATCGCCCCCATACGAATTTCACTTCCAATTTGACTCCATTCACTCTAGGTACCAAATATTTTAAGAGATATTAGAAATATAGAAATTGTCGAAACATCTTATATTTCAACTAGAAACATCTGTGGTAAAAATATGTAAGATCATTTCAGATTTATATATAGCTCCCATACAAATTTCGCTCCCAATTTGACTTTTTCCAATCTAGAAACAACATAGTTTATCAGATTGTTTTCAAAATTGCCAAAACATCTTACATTTAAACTAGGAACACATGTGGTGAAAATAGGTCAGATCGGTTCAGATTTATATAGCTATCATACAAATTTCGCTCCCGGATTGACATTTTCCGACCCAGAAACCACTTATTTTCAGAGAATTTCTTCAAATTGAGCATAACACGATATTCTTGAACTAGAAGAATATATTGTGTAAGTGGGTCACATTCCATGCTTGGATATAGCCCCGATACAAATATTCTTCTCGATTTGACAAATTGGGTCAGGTCATATCAGCCTATGATTAGGAAATATACAAAAATTCTTCACGTTTTCAGTTTTCTACCGAATTGAATTGTATTCGGATAGAAAGTGGAGTGTATCATATAGTCGGCCCCGCCCGACTTTAGCCTTTCCTTACTTATTGTAACTTGGGAAGGTTTACCCCTAGTTAAGTACACCAGCAGTGAGATAGCATGAATTTTATTCGATAACTTACGAATTCCAAATGAGAACTTCAGGATTTTAATTGATGAGTTCTGAATTTCAAATACAAGTTTATGAAAATCAAATGAAGTGTTCTGAATATGAAATGGAATTTCTAAAATTCATCTGACGCGATCTGAATTTCATATAGAATTTCTGAATTTCATCTGGTGAGATATCAATTGTTGAGTTCTAGAATTCAAGACCAAAATTAACAAGTAAGGAATGGCTAAAGTCGGGCGGGTCCGACTATATGAAGCCCTCCACTTTCTACTCCATTAAATTGAATTCGGAAAAAAGTATACATACAAAAATGTGTAGAGCGGAAGAAAAATTTATGGTGCTGTGGCAAATTTGAAGAAAATCAGGTAAGTTATCTGGTTTCTAGAGCGGAAAAAGTCAAATCCAGAGCGAAATTGTATTAGAGCAATATATAAATATGAACCTTACTTTTACCAGAGATGATTCTAGTTGAAATTTAAGGTGTTGTGCCAAATTTGTAGCAAATCAGCTGAAATATGAGGTCTCTACAGCGGAATTGAGAGCGAAATTTGTATGAGAGCTGTACCGAACTCTGAACCGATCTGGTCTTTCGTTTATTCAATTTGCATTTATCTTCTATAAAATATAGATGCAAAATGGTCTTGAGCCTGGAAAATATCCCAGTTCAAATCCAATATTGATTACAGGCCAAAATACAACAAACGAAGAAACTATACAATATAATTAAAAGTAATCCTGAAGACCTTTGAAACAAAGTATAAAATGGATTTAACTAGTATATATAGTATTACATAGTGCATATAGTATTTAACTTTTTTATGGGGAAATTGTAATGACAAAAAACTGCAAATATGTTTAAGGTTTTTTTCACAGATACGTGTAAAATGTTTTGCAAAGAAGAATATTTCCTGAGATTTTCAGAAAAATCGGTGCTGTTTTTTGTTTTGGTAATTGAAAGTTTACACGGTCATTACTCGGACGTTCTGCACTCAGTTACTTGATTTGAGGGCAAATTAGGGTTTGGGTTTGATTTCCCGCACTTTTTTCATTTCCGGGAAAAACGTAAATGAAATATTTTATTCCCGAGCATTAGTTATTTTATGGTTTAAAATATTGATATTTAGTAATCGGTGTGCTTTTTTCTTAAAAAATACTGACATATTAAAAAGTATAAACGAATGATTTTGTCAAAATATTTTTTATTATATATATATATATATATATATATATATATATATACAGTGAAATTCCCCTATCTCGAAGTCCCCTAACTCGAATTTTTCCCTAACTCGAACTGTTATGTACGAATCTTGGATTCTCAATAGCTTTTTCTTATGTGTTTTTCTCCGTATGTCGAATTTCCCCTAACTCGAACTTTTCTGTAAGTCGAATTAAAAACTGATACAATTTGTGACACTTACTATTTGAGTTTATTCCCGTAACTCGAATTTTTCGTTTTGCTAATTTTAATATTGTTTTCTCGTTAACACTTCTTTGCGAAGCCTTTAATTCAATGATGGGCACCGCTCTCTTTTCCTATGCACAGTGCATAGGAATGAAAATGCTGCTTCTGTCACGGAGAGACACATGTACACATCGTGTGGCTTCGTTCGCTGCGTAGTTTTGTGTGTACACTCAAATCAACATGTTTTATGTGTTACTTTCATTTAATTGCTTGTTATACTTTTGAAACATGGAATATTTTTCGGGCGTAAGCCGCGTTTTGTTCTCTGCTGCTTAAAATATGATAGTATGCGTATGCCCATCACTGCTTTAATTTCTCAACCGTAGGTGGCGACAATATGACGGCTAAAAATTGAGAATTACAGTTACAAAATTGATATGCGAGTTTTTAGAGCTGTGAATTTTAGTGAATCGGTAGCGCTTCAGTCGACAACATGAGTAAGAGAGTTTTAAAAAATGTTTAATTTCCATAACTCGAATTTTCCCTAACTCGAAGTGTTTTGTCGTGCCCTAGGCGATTCGAGTTAGGGGAATTTCACTGTATATATATAGCTCCATTACAAATTTCGCTACTGACTTTTTTATACAGATTTTCTTCTAATTCAGCACATCACCTAATGTTTCAAACATAAATTACTATAGCGAAAGTGAGTCACATCGGTTCAGATTATATATAGCACCTGCTTTGATTCTTTCTGCTCTAGAAACCACATATTTAACACTCCATAAAATTTGGGAAAGCGTCTAGTATTTCAACTAGAAAACCTTTGCTAAATATGGGTCACATCGGTTCAGATTTGCATATAGCTACCATTCAAAGTTTGTGTTCAAATTTTCTTACAAATACAGATAGAAGTATGGTATTTGTAGTATATTCTCCTCTTGCATCGTATATCACCCGGTTCAAATGTAATGACCTTTTTATATCCTACACCATTGGGTATACTGACTAAGTGTAGGGTTCATATAGTCGGCCACGCACGAATTTAACCTTCCTTACTTGTTCTTTAATATTTCAGGGATATTCAATTTTTTCCTTCGGAATTCCTGTACCTCAAAACACTAATAATAATATACATGTAGTAAAAAGACATGTAGCAGAAAAAGTAAATTTTCACTACTCATTGTTGTTGTGGGTGGCCTAATAGTTACTTGAAAAACATCGCTCTTAATTATCAAATATAAATTCAAACAGAGCGAAAGAATTACTGGGTTTCGGAAAAGGCAACGTATTATGACACTTACAACTCAGTTGCTCTTCATTCCATTGGGCCCATCTATCAGACACAAATTCCAAAACATTTCTGCTATGTCCACATGAAATTTCGTTCAAATCGGATTAGCCAATAATAAATGATACATTTGTTCCCAAAATATTATAGAATTCCTTCACTATGTGCTGTGATGTGGCTATTATGCTAATAAACTCAGACTCATATCCGGACAAGAACAACTGTCGTTATGTGTTTCCGGTGGGTTTTTATATCGCGTACGATTCATAGGATTTTTTGTTATCCTGTGGCGGAGAGCATAAACCATTACATGTTAACTTCTGGAATTCAACTTTTTCTACTTATGCATTACACTTTTGAATCATCTTCATCCTTAGATCTTTTACATGTAGATATTGTTTTCTTTGTTATAATGTTAGCTATTAAAAATAAAAAATAACATTTCCAATATTACTTTTAATTTGTATGCCAGAAAAAAAATATATTATTTTAGAGAAAACTATTTTATCTAAATTTTGAGGAAATTATAATATAACATAATATTTATTTAGACTCATATTTCCGAAATGAAACACAAATATTAAAAGTACCTTCCGGGAAATTGGATTTTTAGTAGAGAAATTAAAATGTATCCATTCAATTTTTTTAATATCGATTTTGAATTTTGAAATATTAATTTAACATATTTATTTGGACCTACATATATTACTAAAATCAGATTACATTTTGTTGTAAAAAAAAATAAAATATAAACTATCCTTAAAAATGTTTATAATGTCATTTTCGAAAGAAAGTAAAAGTAAATAATATAATACGTAATAAGCCTTGGGGAAAATTTTTATTTCATATTATTATAATTAGGACTTTTTCAGTGTGATTAAAATTATATTGCATGTTGATATTATTTACTTTTGTAAGAATCTTATCCGGGATGTTTGTAAGATTATTTGTAATGCCATGACCTTTACCTTTTAGCTGATGGAATTAAGCATTTTCTTATCCAAACTTTATCTTTTCTTTTTCCTTATTCTTATCAACAATACATCATTGTCAAGGCTTAGTTTACACTAAAGCCGCTCCAGTTTACCGTCCGGTTCGGTCACAGATTATTGATTTGTAACATCTGTCTCCCGGATTCTTGTTATAAGTTATCCAAGGGGCGAGGAAATAAAATATGACATTTACCTGTCAGCAAATGATGTCCGGCATATCCTAATCCAAATTAGTTTTTACAATTTCCAGTCAACCTTGCCTTATTCTACTTTAATTCCTATCGAACTTCCTATAAAAATCATAACAAATGATTGGATTTCCCCTGATTCCGTCAGCTATATATTGTTGGAATAGCCATTTATAATCCTCCTCTGCTATGCTTCAAAATTCTATATTCGTTTAACATATTATATATTCTTGTTATTCCCAAAAAGGTAAACTTTCTTATGAATTCCCTTAAAATGTTTTCTTTCCATATGGCCAGTGTAAACAACCATCCATATTCCTGGGTTAGTGATCCTGTTTGTTTGTTGCAAGCATCTTAAAGTAGATTAATTTTCCCATCTGTACAATAATACCCAGAACTTTAGGGGATTTTAGTTAATGCTCTCTGCTGGCTCTTAATAAAGTACAACATTTCAATATGAACGATTTATAAATCATATTTGTCATACTTTCCTTCTCTCATGCAACGAATTTGTATTTGTTGTTTACTCCTAAAAGTATACTGCCTTATTTGCAATCTAAGTTAAGCATTTGTTGGCGTCATTTGTCATGCTTGCTTTCCGCATACACTTCCCACTCCCGCCAGAAAGCAAGACATTATTTGCTGGCTATACGATTTTTTGCTGTTGTTGTGTTTATTTGAACACCCACGCCCTCCCACCACCTGCACAATATGTTACACTTGAATAAAGGCGTGGCAGAAGGACTCGCTTCACCTGCCCAAAAGTATGCTAAACATTTAAATGTCATATTTCGTTCGTTGTTGTTGATTCTCTTTTGGGAATATTCGCCGGGAAATATTTTCACTTAAACCAATTTCTTGGCTTTGACTAAAAAATGAATCCGTTTTAAATATTTTTGACGCACTCGAGAGTTGATCTTAAACCAGCAGAAAAAAAAACGTAAAATAAAATCATTATAATTTTATTTTTCTTTCCCTTTTTGCACGGTCTGTGATGGCTGCTTCTGTTCTGTCGTTCTTGGAAGCAACTTTTCAGATTATTTTCCTACATCCTTTGCGTCCTTATCATTGTGGGGCGGCTGCTGCTGGTGTGTTTTCTTTAATGTGTATGTGACATTTTGAAAATGTTGTTGTTGCTTAGACTTTTAGTTCCAAGGGTTTTGTTTCGTCTTGTCGCACGGATATTTCTTCAGTTGCTGCTGCTGTCGCTGTTGCTTTTGCTTCTGTGTTGATGACATTTTCTGCTTGATAGCGAGGTGGCCTGCCAAGGGTCTTTCTGGGTTGTCCTTAAAGTTGCTGCTGTTACTACTGCTGCTGTTGTAGCTGTGTGTGAGTGTGTGTCATTCTAACTCTTGGCTGGTTAGTTGTTGAATTATACTTTTACTTCGTTTCATATTTCTCCTCGCTTGGGTCACAAGTACATATGGTGGCAAGTACTCCCCCGCCCTCGGGGGCTGTTGCTGTTGCGTTGCTGGAGATGGAGCTGGTGGTGGTGGTGTTGCCGTGTATGCGTCTGGCGTTGTTGGTGTTTGAGCCTCAACTAGACACTGGAGTTCATTAACCCGTGTGGTTTTGCAACTACAGGTTCTTTTTTCTTTCATTATTTATACTCCACTTATAAAACACTTAAAACCATAAGGTTAGTTAGAGTTACCCCTACTCTACTCCACTATGTATTTCGTGGCCACATTTCGTTTGATTTTCGTTGGGGGTCCTCTCGGGTGTTTAGTTGTTGTTGTTGCCGTTCTTCGTTTTGGTTTGCTTCTTTCTGTGTGCCACTCAACTCTCACTTGTGCAATTTTTCTTTAATGAAATATTGTCAAAATAAGAGTCATTGCCTGTTTAGCCCAGGAGTAGTAAGGACAAAAAAGGAATTTTTTTTGGGGGCAAAACTATATTTCGTTATTTCCGAGGCCATAGCGCACAGTGGGGAATTTGGCACATGTTGGCAATGATTCCATCTAGTTCTCTAAATACAGAAACAGTAAATTTTGTGAAAATTATGAGATAAATTATTCCTAAATTAAATAAATAAAATGAAACATTTCAGAAAGAATTATCCAGGAGAATAGTAACCATGACGGCTTTCAGGGCAAAACGTTGAAGTTGATCCCTCCACCAGATTGGTAAGCTGCTCTCTGGATATCTCAAAGGCCTTTGAAAGAGTTGATGGCCTCCATAGTGGAATATTTTAATACAGGCTGCTTGAAATTCCCCACACGGTCTTTATATTGTCAAATTAGATCTAAAATAATTCTTTGTTTAAAGAAGCCCACAATCACGCCTACCACCCATGTAATGTAAAATAAAAAACTAGCATTTATTTCTTATTTTCATATATATATACGTTAATACAAATCATTAAGACTGATTTCATTAGAGTCCACAATTAAACGAATTGCCATATGACTCTCTTTTTTTATAATTTCAAAATCTCATATAAAACTCCTTGTAACATTTCTTGAACTTAATAAATAACTCAGTCTTAATATATTAGATCAACATTTGCTAAATATTAGAACACAATGGCTCATAGTTTTTGAATATCACAAAAATGTAAACTGGGCGAAATCGGTCAAAAGGGAAAATTGTTTCCCTCGCATGGACTGAAAATACCTATAAAAGCACCTAATATTCTAGAGTATTTATTAGTATTTATTTAATATGTCTTCCTGTACATACTTGATATTGGGTATGCGCATTCTCCCTATAACAAAAACGTACACCACAAATTTATTTACCTATATAAGGACAACAACAAGAAATTAGTTGTGTACATTCCTCTAATCGAGTACATACATAATTTAAAAGTATTTTTTCCAAATTCGTACTTTTAAGGGGTAAAATGGTAAAATTTGGTGTATTCATCTGATGAGTAGACACGTAACATAACGTAATTTTTCGAAGTTAGTACTTTTTGGGGTTAAAATGGAAAAAGGTGATAAAAATTGTACCAAACAATTGACCACAAGTAGAGACATGAAATTCGGATTATACATTCCTCTGATTGAGAGATTGTAGAAAGTCGTACTTTTAAGGGAAAAAGGGAATAAAAATGGTACCAACCAAATGTCCCCAGCTAGAATCACGAAATTCGGTGTATACATTCCTCTGACACGCAAAATAAAAACGATTTTTACAATTTCGTACTTTTTTACTTTCACGACAAAAAATAATTGAATCGTGAAGTTAGGTTATCTTGCACTGTGTACATGAGAGATAATCGATATTCAAAATGTGTACTTTTGAAATTAAAATAGGATGGAAATACTAAAAACTGTAGCACCCACTATCTACCAGTATTTGGTAGCCATGCCTAATAAGCGTGGTTTGAAATAATACAAATTTTATATTTATTTATAATTTTTTTTTTCAATATTTTTTATAATTTTTGTTGTGGCTATATTAATAAAATTTAACTTCCAGTAATGTTACTGTACTTCTATGAAAATCGACTGCCTCTGTGGAATGCAATCCATTGTGTAGGGAAAATAAAGTTCGGCCTGGCCGAACTTAACGCCGTTTTTACTTGTTTATTATTAGGCAGCTAAGTAGCAAAACAATTGATTGGTTTCCAAGCCGACATTTTGAGAAACGTTACTGAAAATACAGGATGTCGCAGAATTCTTTATAACTTTTTTAAGTATTATTTCATCTTTGTTTTTTTCAGATTCTTGAGGAATTCGAACGACGCACAGTAGCGCCCGTAGAGCAAACGAGGTTGCAAAAATCAAAATTTTCATGAGCGCCGACGAAGTTTTGAATAAACCCATGTTATAGCAAACTTTTCAACGATTTCAAATCTGCCACTCTTAATAATATCACATTTTTAGTTTAGAAGATATAGCCGTTCAAAGTTGACCGACTTTCGGTTTTCAAAAAAATACACAATTTTTAGTGAATTTGTTTCGATTTCAGGTGTAATATCACGAAAAATAGGTAATGAATCGCCTTATTTTTTGTTTGTATTGATTGATGTATTTATTAAATGTATAATGATAAAAAAAATTAACTGTTTGCTTTGTGTTTCTCCTGGTAAATCACTATTTAAAAACTATCCGTTTTTTCACTATTTTTCAACTTTGACGGAAAATAAAAAAATCTATATTTTTCTATATTTGCCATATTTGCAAAACCTGTTCATTGATTATTTCTTTACATAATTCAAAAATTTTAGCTGCCCGTACGTGCCCGTTTGGCTTCTAGAGGTAAAAAGGTTAAAAAGACATGGTTGCAGAAATTGTATGGCGTCCATCCCTTATATGTTTTGACTGACAGTAGTTTGATCTAATAGTTTGAAAAAAAAAACTACTCATTGAAATTAGCAGGTACGTACCTCACTTAAACAATACTTTGGCGTACAAATGGTCAAGAACAATATTGACTTATGGTCCCTACAGGTAGGTACAAATCTTATTTGGAAACGTGCATAATATTAAAATTGCATTATTCAGCCTAAATCCATATGTATGCAGGGAACAGGTAAATTTTTCGGCATGGTAGCATAAGCCTATATATTGCAAAATAAGGATAATGCCTGGATTACTCTACGACTGAAAGTTGGCGCAACAATTACTGAAACCATTAAACAATTTAAGTACTGAAAACATGGCGTTGAACAATTTTAAATTATTTAAACTGTTTAGAAAGTCAAACACACCAAATTTTTTCACGGAAGAATGGTTAGTCTTTTAAATATACCTTCTCTTACGAACTGTGATGAATATTTTACAGAAAATTGAAAAAATAATTAAAAAAAAAAAAATATTTTTTTTTTAATTTGTTGGGTAATAATTTAAAACATAATACCCTTAAGAAAAAAAATAAAAACAATCTAAAAATGTAAAAATAATTTTTTTGTAGTTACCATAAAATTGATTTTTCTACTAATTTTAACTTTGATAACCCATAATTAGGCCCCTTTCCAAACGCTCATTTCATAGGCTGAACAGTTATCTATCATATGCTGTTTAAACTGTTCAATTATCTTATTCGGTTCAAAAGATATGATTTTTGCAACGAAAAAACTCAAATGGCGCCACTGTGCGGCGTCAGTGCTGAACTCAAAGTATTTGGAATATATTTCTTTCTTGAGTCTACCCGTTTGTAAGCTGCTGTGTGACTACAAACATTTTTTTCATAGTGTTACTCCCCTTCTGCTGTTCGCCTTCACCACTAATTATCCCACTGTGCAGCGTGACAGACCTGACCAGCGGATGGTAGTAGACTGTTTTTTGCGATAAATGACTATTTTGGTGTATTTTCTGTTTTCTTTTTCGCTCTTTGTTTCTGTTTTGTTAGCTGTTTAGGTCAGTGTTGTGAAATACAAGCTGAATAATAAAAGCTGCTTCTTTTTGCATTGGTTACTCTTCAAGTTATTTGAATTATTCAAATTTTTCGTTTCGACAAAAAATTTAAGTGTTAGCCTAAAAGTCGGCAATGTTTGCATAGAGTTTTTTTCTTTAAGCTTATTCCCCTGTTCCCTTTCCCAGACTTGTTAATATTTGAATAATTATTAACTACCAACGAACCCTGTATAGTTTCTATGTATTTTCCTATCAACCGCGTAATGAATTTTAATAAGACTCACAATGCCAAAAGTGAATGTAGGCAGTGGTATCTGCGCAAATAAAGCCTGGAGGTAGGCAATGTTTTGTGAATTTAAATGTGAGTACATATCTGTCTGGAATACATTATATTGTATACTATATAATGGGTATTATGACTGTGCTAAATTTTCGAGACACCACTCTTATAGGAACTAAAGGACATAATATATATGTCATTTATAGAAAATATTGAGAGACTTTTTAATCTAATGAGCATGGTTCGATTTAAAGCTATTTCAGCATTATTTCCATGGATCAAATGTGGCGCCAGCGAAATTTAAACCCTCCCATTGTTTCCCATAGCATGTCTCAATTTATGCTTCAAATCCGGCAGATCAAAAATGACCTTGTATTATGAGAGTATGATTATTATGAATACAGGTGGCGTATACGTGCTGTGAATGCATGTGATATCGAGTATACGCATCCACGAACTTGAACTTACAAGTCATGGGTTGTCATTATTTTGGATTTTGAGGATTTTGAAATAAAATAACTTACTAACAACCCTCATTCTTTGAAGTAGGTTATAAAGTGGCAATGTACTCTCTCATTGAACAACATTGACCTTAAATACAGCAATACTAATTTTAAAATGATGACTCCTTAAAATCTGGAATCAAATTTGTTATCAGCTCTAAAAATAATAGCTCAGAAATCGATGAATCTGTTTATGTACCAAAAATATAAATTATATTTAAGATAGTGTGAATTGTCTCTGAAATATAACCTAAAGTCAAGATATTAAAAATATTATTTGTCATATCCTACGACCACTAATTAATAGGATGATTGCTAATTTTGCTTCGCGTTATTCATTGAAAAACATTGAACTTAAATACAACAATACTAATTTTAAAAGGATGACTCCTTAAAATATGCAACATTTAGTGAGTTTATAACTTATGGCCAAATGTAGGCAACATAAAAGTAATTAAATTTAAATGTGGACCTTTTTAATGGCTTTGAAGAAACATTTTCTTAGGCTTAGGCTGATGGCAAAGACATAAATCTGGAAGGATTTTAGCGTTATTTAAATCGTGAATAATTTCCCAGGGAATTGCACTTTCTTAATCTCCTCACAGTAAGTAAGCCTTGACATTAAATTTTAAAATTGTGTCCTTAAACTCATGAAAATGTCGCATAATTTCACGTCCTAAACCTTTTTTTTGCTTTTTATAAACATTTCATATCGAATACATTTGAAGGCTTTTTAAAAAATAAACAAATTTCTTTTAATTTCGTAAGCCTACTTTTAGGATTACTTGTTTAAATATTAGTGAAATATGTAAAATACCCCTGTTTAATTACATGAACGGCGGCTCGGTGTCTGCGTAAACCAAAAATAGTTCTTATTTCAATGACCAATAAAGAAAAAATTAAAACAAACGATTTTAATCCTATCAACCTTACCACATTCTCCGCCTCCAGTTTGGTTAGTCCCACCTCCTCTACTATCAATATTTAATCCCCGTTTTTTCCTTCTACCGCATACATGCATACTCACATGAAAACTATCACAGAGCATATGCCCGATAAGGTATATAAGTTGTGTGTGTGTTTGTGTGGTTGATGATATCCCCGTATCCGTATCGTTTTTTTGTTCGTGGCCACAAAATTACGCTTGTGTTGGCTTTTGTTTCACTGGACTCGTGACCATTCCTAGCAAAACGCTCACATCTGAGCCAATAAAAAATTGCATTAAAATTATAAAAAATAATACTCTTAGTGCCGAACGAGTACAGGTTGGCTCAGCAAACAGTATCGCTACGAAAAATTAAAATGTCAATAAATTTTTATATGTATAAATAGCATTTTATTGTTGACTGTTTATAATCCTTACCAATAAAGGGGATTTAATATGATGTTGCTGTTGCTTTTTGCTTTTCGTTTATTTACGAAAATAATTATTTACGAACATATGGCAGAAGAATTCCAAAAGAAGTTGCGATGGTATGGCGGCTATTAAGGTTGGAGTTTTTTTTTGGTGAAGATAAAAGATTATGGATTTTAGTATAGAATGAAAATAATCTGTATAGATTGTTAATATCACCACATTTTCAGATTTGGTTGAGTAGAAAAGAAATTAGAAAGAATACTAAATTAAATTAAATATTAAGCTCCAAACCAACTCGAAATTGAAAACTTGATTAGTCATAGAGAACGTAGCAGCGAAAATAGTACGTCATTCTTTGAATATTAAAATAGATAATTTTATTTTTATTTTTATTTTTATTTTTATTTTTATTTTTATTTTTATTTTTATTTTTATTTTTATTTTTATTTTTATTTTTATTTTTATTTTTATTTTTATTTTTATTTTTATTTTTATTTTTATTTTTATTTTTATTTTTATTTTTATTTTTATTTTTATTTTTATTTTTATTTTTATTTTTATTTTTATTTTTATTTTTATTTTTATTTTTATTTTTATTTTTATTTTTATTTTTATTTTTATTTTTATTTTTATTTTTATTTTTATTTTTATTTTTATTTTTATTTTTATTTTTATTTTTATTTTTATTTTTATTTTTATTTTTATTTTTATTTTTATTTTTATTTTTATTTTTATTTTTATTTTTATTTTTATTTTTATTTTTATTTTTATTTTTATTTTTATTTTTATTTTTATTTTTATTTTTATTTTTATTTTTATTTTTATTTTTATTTTTATTTTTATTTTTATTTTTATTTTTATTTTTTAATTTTTATTTTTATTTTTATTTTTATTTTTATTTTTATTTTTATTTTTATTTTTATTTTTATTTTTATTTTTATTTTTATTTTTATTTTTATTTTTATTTTTATTTTTATTTTTATTTTTATTTTTATTTTTATTTTTATTTTTATTTTTATTTTTATTTTTATTTTTATTTTTATTTTTATTTTTATTTTTATTTTTATTTTTATTTTTATTTTTATTTTTATTTTTATTTTTATTTTTATTTTTATTTTTATTTTTATTTTTATTTTTATTTTTATTTTTATTTTTATTTTTATTTTTATTTTTATTTTTATTTTTATTTTTATTTTTATTTTTATTTTTATTTTTATTTTTATTTTTATTTTTATTTTTATTTTTATTTTTATTTTTATTTTTATTTTTATTTTTATTTTTATTTTTATTTTTATTTTTATTTTTATTTTTATTTTTATTTTTATTTTTATTTTTATTTTTATTTTTATTTTTATTTTTATTTTTATTTTTATTTTTATTTTTATTTTTATTTTTATTTTTATTTTTATTTTTATTTTATTTTTATTTTATTTTTATTTTATTTTTATTTTATTTTTATTTTATTTTTATTTTATTTTTATTTTTATTTTATTTTTATTTTATTTTTATTTTTATTTTTATTTTTATTTTTATTTTTATTTTTATTTTTATTTTTATTTTTATTTTTATTTTTATTTTTATTTTTATTTTTATTTTTATTTTTATTTTTATTTTTATTTTTATTTTTATTTTTATTTTTATTTTTATTTTTATTTTTATTTTTATTTTTATTTTTATTTTTATTTTTATTTTTATTTTTATTTTTATTTTTATTTTTATTTTTATTTTTATTTTTATTTTTATTTTTATTTTTATTTTTATTTTTATTTTTATTTTTATTTTTATTTTTATTTTTATTTTTATATCTATTTATTCAACGATTAATCAAATTATCCACTTATTTTCCGAATTATTTCACCGATTTATTCAATAATTTATCCATTATTTATTTACTTATCTACTCATTTATTTTTCAATTTACTGACAGTGCGACCTCGATGATCGCAACTAAATACCACCACTGTCTGTAGCGATAACCGCGATAAGCAAATTGTCCAAGACCAGATATCTATAGAATTGTTTGGTGCATTCTCGATTGGATTATTTCCGAATTAAACTGAAAATATAAACATATACGGACACCACTACGTGATAAAAGACCAAATACTCGTGTCTCCCAGTTTTGCCCCCAAAGATTTTGACCTTGAAAATTAAGTTTTTTGATTTTATATTTATATATTTTGCCTGAGAGAGTAAATCAAAAATCCAAACAGTTTGCAAGAATTGAGCCTGAGAAAAAGATCACTTTTTTGCAAAAATGACACCATGAAAATGACGGGCAAAACTTTTATCACGTAGTGATGTCTGTATATGATTATATTTTTTCGTGTTGCACTGTGTTATTGGCGCCAATATTAGAAATTAATTACATTCACAAGACCCAAGACATTTCGCCCAAAGAAATTTGGAAAAATATTATTGTCTCGGTATCAGACTTGTGTGGCAATACCACTTCTCTTAGCGGAAATTTGTGATTTTGTTACGTCCACCAATTAGATTTTCTGAGTAGCTTTAGTTTCGATATCAGCATGTTTCCGAAAACCCCTTTCTTTATACCAATTCATAAAATTTAAATAATGGGTATGTCGGTTTTCTAAAACTATAAATATTTCATATTTATATATATTACAAGATTAAAGCAAATTGCAAACTGGAAGCACATACATATCATTTTTAATTATTTCTGTAAAGGGTGAGCTATAGGAAAGTTTTTCAAAAAAAAAACACATAAACTTCAGAAAAATGCATGAAATCTTTATTTTAATCGATAGTACGGTCCATATAATTTAATGTTTGAAGAATATTTCATGAAAATGTTGACCATGACTGCGCCTCAAATGGTCCATCCGCTTAGTCCAATTTGGCATTTCCACGTTTTTGAGTAACAGAGGCCCAACACTGGCCGATACAGTTGCGATATTTTCTTCAGTTCGCACTCTACGTAAGCGTGTTGGTGGTTTAATGTCCAACAATGTAAATTTGGTGCGAAATTTAGTCACAATAGCCCGAATAGCCGCTTCAGTGGGTCGATTAAACTGACCATAAAATGGAAGCCCGCGATGAACTTTCTTAACAAAGCGTTGTTCGTTTGTAAGACGATTCATGGTTAAATTATAGACCAAACTGAAGATGTTTGACAGTGAAGCAAAACACGAAACGTGCTTCAGCTGTTGAAACCAGTGTTGCCAAAAAGAAAATTGCTAAAAAATCACCCTTTATTTATTTATTTGGAAAATGGATAAGGTTATGTCTTCAGCGTGATTACTCAGCTACGGTAGTTTATATTTTTCTAATACAAAATTTGTCGAATGTGATGATAAACTTTACAACCTAAAACAGCATTTTTATGGAATATATTTTTTAAAGATATCTTATCCTTTGTACCTTTTTCATTGATCTTACTTTTTATAGAATATTGATATTAAATAACGACAGTAATTTTCTATTACAATTAATAACTTTTTTGAATGTATCTAGAAAGGGATGTTTCCGCTTTGGAAAGTCAAATAGTGGACCAAAATCAACGAGATTTTATTATTAGTTTATTTATTTATTACAACCAAAACAAGCTGGACATTCAAACATTTGTATTCTCTTATTTCTAAAATTGTAGACAATTTTTTCATCCGACAGTGATCTACGACTTTTACATCAAATCCGAAAATATGTCCCTTTTAATGTAAAAATTTCCGATTTGCCACTAATTTAAAAAAGTCTGACCTTTGCCCGGAGTATTTTTCTTTTATTTAATTAATTATCGATTTATTTGCTTTATAAATTTGCTTATTTATTGTCGCTTATTTTGATGAAGAAGTACTCAAGTGTAAATATATTTCAAACTAAATGTACAAAATAATTGTTAATGCTTTCATTTAAAAGTTCTCAGTCCTTCCAATATAGCTGTGCTACAATATTAAATTCCAAGGGGAGTATGCTATTGTTTTTTTCTTTTAACTATAAAATATTGGGTGGTGGTGGAATTTAAATGTGATCGTACTAGCAGTGAGTGACCAATTTAATTGATCGTATTAGAAATGGTGAAGCAAATGCAAACAGTTGTATTGGATGACCGCATACAAAATACAAAACATGTTATTGAAATAAATTAATTAATAACCAAATTTAGTACCCTTTGATTACTTTCTTTTTCTTAAAATAATCTTAATGAAGTCTGCAGTTGATGGTTATTTTTAGGAGTTCCGAACTAAAAGCACAGAATGTTGAGAGCAAGCATTTTGTTTGTACTTTCTTTGCAAAGGCACTTATTCCGTATACTTAATATTATAATATCCTAATGCGTATACGCCACCTGAATTAATAACACTTATTCGCCCAACTTAAAAAATACTATGAACACTTAGCACCTATCTGTAAAAGTATTTCGGACAACTGTACAAAAATGCGAGGTAAACTTATTAATTTAATTTTTTACCACAAAATATAGAACAGTACTATGGAGTTTATCCTTCAATATCTACACGGGACGCTATAATTGATTGAACACAAAAGTCTGCCAACGACATTCAATATTGTTTCTTTATTTATTTTTATTTTCTGCAGATTGGAGTGATACTCCAACTTCGATTTATCTTACATACATACAACAACTCCTTCCTAACCACATACAAAAATACTTTGTTGTATCTGAACAAATGCAATTGAAATTCTTATTTTTTTAATAATTTACTATCGTTTGTAGACTTTTGTGGCATAATGTACCTTTCGTGTAGCTTGGCCGTTCTTTCAATTAAAAGGTATTACAAAAACAGCAGCTATTGACTGCATATAAGAGTAAATAGACAAGAAAAATTTAATTCAATGTGAGTTAGTACTATTTCGTATTCATGAGCAAATGCAATTCAATGCAGGCAATAATATTTTTCAATAACCTACTTCGAAATAAAATCTTCAAAACACATCATATGAGTTTGTGGGTTGTCCTGCTGTATACTGGATGTAAATGTATATAAATTGGTATATTTCGGTTCAATTCTTTGAAGAAAATGTTGCTTTGAATATAAAATCACAGTTTTTATCAATTCATTATTGATTCAATTTCCCAGGCGAACATTTGCTATATTTATTCCTTTTCTTCAAATTTATGAATTTCACGAATACCAAGTGCTTAGATCATGGACGGACCTATGAAAATCACCTTGCCTGAAATTCCTTCGTTAAATATAAAACATCGCTAAAGGAGGATTCTTCTAAACCTATGTATGACGTAAAGCAGATGTTGATCTCCGTCTTTTTAATTTATTCAAATTATTCGTTATTTGAAAACTACGATTTTTTATTATTCGAACAAATATTCGAAATAATTTACTCGATTAATCGAACAAATTTAATCGATCGGATACCCTTGTCGCAACGCTTAATTATTTCATTTGAAAGACAACATCTCAAGGAGCTAGAAGTCCCAAAAATATAACTTATATGTAAGATATTGTGAATTGTAAATATTGCAAAAAATCAAGATTTCCAAAACATTATTTGTCATATCAAAGGAACGCGAATTATAGTGGTGTACAATGGTGGACACGAGTTTAGCACAATCCACATGTGTTGTTTATAATAGCAAATAATTTGTTCTGGTAATGAAATCTGATCAAAATATTTGTTTTTTAGTGTTGCTTATGGTGTGATCATTAAGCCCAATATTTTTTTCGTATTCTTTGCCTTTTTCTCGTACTCTCATGTTTTTGCAAGTAATTCGTAATCTGGGCTGGACATGAATTTAGCACATTTGATAAAAGTTGTTATTTTCTGTCTCTTTTTGCGTTTAAATTAATTAAAATGTTTTTACGCCGGTAAAAACAACCAATAAATCGGAATTTTTAATTTATAGAATGTGAATCAGAGAGACCTTTCGGCCAAATTTGACATTAGCATTTCCTCAAGAACCATAAGAAGAAGAACCAATGAAAAAAAATTATTTGGATGCATTGTTCAACATAAGCCACACTTATCAAAATATGACTTACAGTGTCAAATTTTATTTGCTCAGGAGCATTTAGAAAAATCAAAGATTTTTGGAAAAATATCGCCTTGATTGACGAATCGAACACATGACGGTTCGGATCTAATACAAAACAATACGAATTGTGCCCTCCAAGCATGCAGCACAACCCGAAGTACAAATATGAGACGGTAAAGCTTGTTGGCGAAAATCTGATGGTGTATACTGCGTTTTCTGGACACGTTGGTCCGATACACACAATCGATGCACTATTGGATCAGTATATTTACAACAAGTAAAGAAAGGCTAAAGTCGGGCGGGGCCGACTATATAATACCCTACACCACTCCCTCGTATGTATCTCGCTTTGATTACTAAACCCACGTATTTCATGGAAGCAATTTTATGTAGTTCATAAAAATTATACAGTCACTATAAATTCATCTTTAGTCTTATTTAACGTATATTGTACAGACAAATACAAATTATACAGTAGTAATAGGATGAATCGGACCGACATTTCAAAAGGGGCCGATAACAACATTTTGGGCCTGGTCCAAAACATGGGCCTATATATTTCTCATTCACGGTAGGTATTCCTAGTTGAAAAATATCATGATCTGCAAAATTGATGAAGATACGATGTAAGATGTAGTTTCTAGAGCTGTAATAGATCAGATTGGGTACCATTTGGGTTATACCAAAGTATGGATATTTGGGCATCACCCAAACAATTCTCATTACAATTCAATTCGGTAAAAAGTGAAATCGGGTAGGATTTTTGAATCCTGTAAATGTATGTGTTTGACAAAAAATGTTAAATCGGAAAGGACATTTGTATGGGGGTATATTGAAACCTGGAACTATGTGACCCGCTTTCACCATGTCTGTTTATTGGTGATATATAATATGTAAAATTTGGCCAAAATCGGTTAAACATTCCGGAGCAACATTTGTATGAGGGCTATATCTAAATCTGAACCGATCTTACCCACTTTCACCATAGGTTTTTTAGTTGGATTATAAGATGTTGTGCCAATTTTAAAGAAAATCGGGTACAATCTGTGGTTTTTAGAGCGGAAAATGTCAAATCGGGAGCGACATTTGTATGGGGGCTATATCTAAATCTGAACCGATCTTACCCATATGTGTGATCTTACCCGTACGTGTTTCTAGTTGGATTATAAGATGTTCTGCCAAATTTAAAGAAAATCGGGTACAATATGTGGGTACTGTATGTGAATTGTGCTACACTTTCGAAATCGAGTACAATTTTTACTGGATCAGAAGTACGTGGTGGAGCATTAGGAAAATTTTGCATGTAAAGTCAAAATTTTGATATTTTATTGTAAGAACGCGCGTATTATTATTATTTTTGGGTTTAATTAATGGGTATGTTGGACATACTTCAGAAGTACATATATAAAATTTTAAAATATGTGCAACTGCGCCCTGAATTCTGGATTTTTGCAACAACCCACATAACCCCGGATTTTCCTTTTTGAAGTGGCTAAAAGACCACCGTGGTCGCCCTTCTAAAAGAGTGGTGGCTTTAAACGGGCTAAGTGATTTTGAAGCTAACAATATAAAATTTGCATGCATCAATGCATTTATAAACATACAAAATCTTACCGATCCGTTGGATAGATCGAAATAAAATCATTTTGGGCATATCTCCTGTAAAAATTAATATTTTTACAAAACTTTCCAAAATTACAATTTCTGCGAACCTCAAAAAATCATAGTCACATTTTCAACAGCAAATTTTTACCCATATACAAGGTGGCGCAAAAATAATCCTCCTATAAGAAAATGCTATAAATTTTGCGATTGGCCCCTAATGTCAGTTCTGTTTTGACATTTGTGTAGTAAACACATGCGAAATACACGTTAATAAACAATGTTACGCTACACTGCTCCAGAACGCGGAATATTGGTGACTATTTATTTGACCAATAATCGGTCGGTGACTTTGGCACAACGTGAATTTCGTCGTCGAGCCGTCCAACGCCTACTGGTGAAACACTGCGACGTTTAGCCGCTCGCCTCGAAGAGACTGACACAACACGAGATACTGCCAGGCGTGGCAGACCCCTGCAGAGAATATTGCTGCTGTAGCCGAGGATGTTATGGAAGCGCCGTCGACATCGACCAGACGACGTGCCACACAAATGGGTATCAGTTGACGGTCTTTACAGCGAATTTTGGTACAAGATTAGAAGATGTTTCCGTACAAAGTCCAGACGGTGCATCAGCTGTTAGCTGCTGACCGCCAATCGCGTCTAACATACGCTCAAGCCATCCTTAATCACCACCAACAGGAAGATGATTTTTCATCAAAAATAATCATGAGTGATGAGGCCCATTTCCATCTTAGCGGGTACGTAAATAAGCAAAATTTACGCTTCTGGGGCTCTAAAAATCCACGTGTAACCCACGAAGAGCTATTACACCAGCTCAAAGTCACTGGTGTGCTTTTTTCGCTGTTTCATCGGACCTTTTTCTTCGAAGACGTCGCGGGCCAAACGGTTACTGCGAATGGTGAGCGCTACAGAGCAATGATCAACGAGTTCTTTTTGCCGCAACTTGATGAATTGGGATTGGAAAACATGTGGTTCCAACAGGACGGTGCAACGGCACACACTGCACGTGCCACAACCGATATGCTGAAGGATGAATTTCCCGGGCGCCTAATCTCCCGTTTTGGCGATTTGCACTGGCCAGCAAGATCGCCTGATTTGACCGCTCCAGACTTCTTTTTGTGGGGCTTTTTGAAGTCGCGGGTTTATGTCAACAAGCCTCAGACTCTTGCAGCTCTTAAAGATAATATCCGTCAAGAATGTGAGGACTTATCGCCGGAAGTTTTGGCCAAAGTAATGGAAAATGCCATAAAAATGGCTCAAATAACAATCAACTGTGGCGGCGGCCATTTACATGACATCATATTCTCGACTTGATGTAAAAAAAATTAAAAGACCAAACAAAAATAATCCACAAGAAGAATCAAAGTTTTTCTTTTTTTTTTTAAATTACAGCCAAAAAACATCGGAAGGTTATTTTTGCGCCACCTTGTACATACTTGAAATACCAACAAAAAGCTAATTTCTGTTACCGCACTTAGACATAGATGTGCTCCACAACTACGCAGTATGATATTGTTCCAGTTGTGAACTTTTATTTCACTCTTGCTTCAACATATTTTCCTAATAATCAGTTTTAATTGATATCATTTGATGACAATAGAATAAATTCAGAATAAAGTGTACTTCACTGCCTAGTTTTGGTCTCATTTGTCTAATGCGCTACAAACTTTGTAAGTGGCATGAATTATTACCAATTATAATGACAAATACTAAGCACGAAGTACATCAAATATCAAATTGTATTGCATATTTTAGGGCTCCACAAACTCATGCCTTTGTTTCCTTTGATGGCGCTGGAATTAATAACCTCAATAGCAAATAGACAAGGGCTGTGGAGGATATACGCCTTAACGAACTTCAAATGCGCCTGCCTCCCTCGAAAAATTGTTAGCTCTGTATTTGTCATTAAATTACTTAAAGACAGCAATAAAATGTGGCCTCCTACTTCTTATCTAGCGCTATTAATTGCGCCACACAAATTAGCATATTTATGGGCTCATTTTTAAAAATCTTTACAGTGCAGTATAATCGGTTAAAGACATTTACGTAGTATGTATGTGAATGGGGTAAGTATGGCATACATAATATTATCCAAATAAGCCTTCAAGTATGCTCTACATTTGTCGAACTGCGCCATTGAGAGCTATGATATCATAGCTTCAGGCTAAAACATTAAAAATCATAATAATCCAAAAATATGCTAATATTTTATGACATTGGTATTCTGATATTCTTCATCCAGTAAGCAGAGACAACGATAATGGCTGTCAACAATGAAGAGGTTCTTGTGAAAAGTTTATTTCAAACGACACTTGATTGAAGTCTTGTCAAGTGTTGGTACTCCTTGAAATATGCTAAACAAAAAGTATTATTAACATGTGCTCCAATGCTAAGGTTTAATTTGATTTTCTGCCTTCAATTAGGATGAGGATGTTGGATGTTGTTCAACATTGTTCTCCTAATTTGCAATATACATATTGGTGTTTTCTATTAATCCTAAAGGATACTTTGTTAAAGCAACAACAAAAAACAATGCCTATACCCAGATGGAGTAATTGGTGAATTGACTTAAATTGCCAAAACTTACACGAATGTAATTAATATCCAAATATGTAACTCTTCCACTTTGAAGAAGTTTATAATGAATCGTTCAAAACATTTTCACAAGCCTCTGCGGAAATAAAGCATATTTGTTGTAATATTTCTTCCAAATAAATTAGCATACTTAGAGGCGCATGTTAAGATCATCTTTCAATGTTGTTTGTGCTAAACAATTTCAATGGCATATATTATTTATCAAAGAAATCAGAGGCACTTAGATCAAAATATACCAAAAGCTGTGCAATGAATATTATGGTAGAAGGAAACTGGAAGACTATTCTAATAAATAGCTACAAATATGTACTTGTATATATAAACTGGTTGCTATAGGTATTATAATTTGTCTTAAACAAGTGACGTATTTGTCAGTAATACCACAATAATAAACTTAAAGTGAATGTTCGTATAATTTTATTGCCTATTTCTAGGTGATGGCAAAGATTTTAAAAGGCTGCCTACTTTAAGGCATTTAATTAATTGATATCATTTGAATTACAACGAATTGTAATGAGATGCTAGAGAGATTGATAAGGAAATAAATTGTATTAAACTGTGAAGCCTAAACTGGGAAAGTAAATAATAGGGCGTTATAATGTGTATTTTCATTGAAGAGAAGAAATCAGCACAGACTAGCAAAATTGATGGAAATGTATGAATCTGTAGATGCTGTCATATGTACTGCATGTTTACAACCAGACTAAAAGTTGGAGCGGAACAAAGCCATATACTCGGGAAATTTTATTTTTTTATATATATTATTTATTATAATTTTCAATTATATAATTATATTATCATATATCTCAGTAATACTTCAATCCGGCACCATATACAGGGTAACAATTCTGTATCTAAAATGATTTCAAATTTTGATATTCTGGTTTTTTCGTGTCAGCAAATTTTTATTTTGACTGGAATATTGTCCTGTCTCAAGACAATTTTACATCTATATTTTACAGAATGTAAATTTATTTTCAAATGGCATGGTGACATTTAGCCAAGCACACTAAAAATTTCATGATTTTCGGCCTATGGCGACCTTCTTCAGTTGGCTTCCCAGCGACTTTTCAGTCAAGGACTCTCCGAATATCAGCAAAAAATGAACCAAGTAACAAAGCACACATTGTCATCTATTTTTTTTTATATATTTTTCCTAAACCGCTGTTTCTATGTTAATTTATTAATAATTACTTTTAATTGAACATATAGGCGGATGTGATCAGACTTATATTACCAAAAAAAAAACACTGTAATATCGAGTTTAGAAAGCCAAAATACATCAAATGCATGATTTGTCGCAAAATTTTTATTATTTATTTTTATTTTTTTTCTTATGTTTAGCGAGAAATTATTTTATTCTTATATTTTCAATCAGATTTTCCAAAAATACATTTTTTACTTCTTTTTATTATAAGTTGAGTTTGTTCCTAAAAAACATCTTTTGCATTGGGGAGTCTAATGTCCGTAATCTCAACCAGTAGGTATATATCAGTGCGTTTTTTTGTGTAAATAATGTTTTTATGGATAAATGTAGATGTTATGTATCTCTTTGTAGATATAAGAGAATTTTAAAAATCACGTTTTATAAATTTTCTTTAAATGTCGCTTTTGTAGAAAATCTATTTAAAGAAAATCTATGGATATTATAAATCTTATGGCCATCTTGTAGAGTAAAATAATTTCCAAAACATTTTACAGGCCATGATCGGACCAAAATTGTAATACAAGTATTAATGATACATTCGGTGAAATTTTGGAATTTTAATTTGAAAAAAAAACATAAAACATGTTTAGAATCTTTTTCGACTTTTGCACATCAAAATACATTAGAAAATTTAAATGTCATCAACAAGGTTGCAACGTAATGTTTTCAGCGTAATGTTATCGAATTGTTTTGATCTACTTTACATTTAGAGCACCTTCAGGACATAAATTACTTCCACATCCAAACCAATCAGATTAAACAAAACAATCACACTTAGCCTCAGCCAAACAAATGTCGAGAGAAAACATTATTAAAAACTCATAGAAAATGATTCCATTATTTCTCCTTTTCTATGCGACGTTAGGGGTTTATTGAGCTGGGGCACTTTTGATGTGAACGCGATGTCGTTAAGCACAATTTCAAAGTCAATCAATGTTAACGATACTCTACAGACCAGACGTAATGTTTATAAGCACAGTGCGTTGCCTACTTTAAGCTGTGCGTAAAAATACACAAATGTGTAGCATACTTTCAAGTGAACTTCAAAATACATTAGCATATTTGTAGGCATGTAAGGACTTGGAAACTTTTCAAAAGCAGTTAAGCATTATTACGGCTATCCCAAATGGGCTGTTATTATGAATGAAATATCAATTATGAAACTGAAATATCAGTCTCGAATTGTAATGTAAGGCAATAATCGTGTGAAATTGAAGAAAATGGGATTTGATCAATACGATGCTGGCAATACATTTCTTTCTAACATTGAGACTCTGACATCTATCATAGCACCCTAATGAGCTGCAGAGGAAAACGTTATTTAGGAATTCTATGAACTTTATCATTTTCAATGATGTAACCTAAAAGTATGCTACACATATTCAGTTTCACCGACAATATTCAGTATCATTTATTATAAAAAAATGTCTAATACTGTTTCTAACATGATGATTATTTCTTATTTTACATGTAACCTAAATGTGTAGCATACATACATTTAGCATAGAATATATTTAGGTTACATGTAAAATAAGAAATAATCATCATGTTGGAAAGAGTATTAGAAAATTTTAATAATAAATGAAACTGAATATTGTCGGTGAACCACCCGCAAAACTATTTAGCATCATTTGACTAGAAGAATGTATGTCCGTCTGATGATGAAACTTCAGTCTATTAGCTACTACAGAGACAAAGAAGGACTCTATTGATTTTAAATAAATCACATTTATTAAAATGTCTTTACAGATTTTAGTTCTTATCGATCTAGAACAGTTATATATTACAATCGATTTTAGTAAAATAAAATTTAATTTGGTGAATATTTAGAGTCTACTTCGTAAAGTATTTACGAGCAAAGCTTCTTCATTTCATTCAAAACGGAACAGTATGCCGCAATGCAAACAAATAAACAATTTGTATGCCTCAAGGTACTACATGAAGCTGCCACGAGAACTGGCACGTAAATCATGGCCTACATTTTGACATAGCATCGTGCTCAATATGTTTAGCTGTCCTACAAGTTTAATTAACTAAATAAATCATTTCATAAACTCACTTTTCAAAAATAATCTTCTCAATTTTTGCAATAATTTTACTGCCAATTAAAAAATATTTTCAAGCAGTGCCCATTTTATGAATTTCCAAAAATTATTTTATAGGGCGCGTTGGTGAATATTTCGCGGCCTAAAAAATTGCTAACTCACGATACTTTGAAGTTTCGTAAAATTTTTAAAATTGTTGTATGCATACATAAACTAGCCACCACAATAATTATGGTCTGCAATTAGTGGCATATTTGTCCTAAATATGATTGCTAAAAAATCATCATACAAGCCTACAATTCAAATAGCATTTCTTTATTTCGCCGAAATTTCCACACCAAATTTACACTGGCTATTTTGTTGAAATGTCGTTGCGAAGCCTTCTGAAGTAGTAAATGTCACCATGCCATTTGTAAATAAATTTGCATTCTATTTACATGCTAATATAATTCTATTTGAAGGAAAGTTTCCAAGTTCCAAGTTATAGACCAAAATAAAATATACGAAAAATATTAAAAAATATGTTTTTTACCCGGACTAATTTCCTTATATTTAAATGCGATTTCTCATTTTTTCGTAATTAATTAAAAAAAATAACAATTTATTGTGAAAAAACTCACAATGCTAAGCTCTTAAATATATTTTTTTTCCATTATATCAATAAAATTTTTCCCAATAAAATGCGCCTTCCCCAAAAACATATTTTTAAACTTTGTTGAAATTCTTATTTTTTAGTTTGTTGCTTGCATCTACATACATTTCATAGAATGCACATATAATTAGAAATAGCATTGTTTTTAAATATTTTAGATACCTTAACTCATTGCATATTTTAAGGCTTCACCAAAAAATATTTTTTAAAGTTGTCTAAAATGACCACCAAAGTTATCACCTATTTATTTTAATTTAAAAAAATAACAATTTATTGTGAAAAAACTCACAATGCTAAGCTCTTAAATATATTTTTTTTCCATTATATCAATAAAATTTTTCCCAATAAAATGTGCCTTCCCCAAAAACATATTTTTTAAACTTTGTTGAAATTCTTATTTTTTAGTTTGTTGCTTGCATCTACATACATTTCATAGAATGCACATATAATTAGAAATAGCATTGTTTTTAAATATTTTAGATATCTTAACTCATTGCATATTTTAAGGCTTCACCAAAAAATATTTTTTAAAGTTGTCTAAAATGACCACCAAAGTTATCACCTATTTTTTGCTGACTTAAATTTCAACTATTATTTTTTCGTTATTTCGCTGAAATTTGCTCAAATAATTTATAAGGTTTCACCAGCCAGAATTTAGAAATTTTAGATCCTTTATATCGTTGCATAATTATTACTTCCACAAAAATATATATTTAATCACCAACAATCAATTCAAGTTTCCACCACCAAATTGTCACCTACATAATTGTCATTTATTGTCCTAAATATTATTAGCTGACATACATTTCTTAACATGGCCCAGCTTTCAAATATTTTGTTTCATTATTTTTCTAAAATTTGCAATGTTTATGTCATATTTTGGAATATGTATTTTATGGCTTTCCCAGAAATTATTGTTAAAGATTATTTCGTCGTCACCAACAATCAATTCAAACAGCCAGATCCCTAAACAAAACTTAACAACAACCAACATTAAAGCCAAATTTATTCGCGGCATTCTTTTCAAATATTATTTTTTTTAATTTCTTCGTTTTCACAATAATTTTATAATATTTTATATACCAGTCCTTAAATCTTCCAGCAAATACTTTTTAAAGAAATATTATGGCATTGTCCTAAGTAATAAGCAACTAAGACAGGCCAGAAATCATTTGTAAATAAATTTTCATTCTATAAAATATAGATGCAAAATGGTCTTGAGCCAGGACAATTTTTCAGTTCAAATCAAATAGCAAACAAACTAAAAAATTAAAGAAAATAAATTTGTTCATTTAAAAAATTGCCTTAAAAAATTTTCATAGAAAATCACACAAAAGTTTTAAAATAGTTAGTATATCTCAATCATTGCATATTTTATGGCTTTCAAACAAATATTTTTTAAAGTTTACTAAACTTATTGATTTATTCCTGCCATAATTATGGTCTACATTGCTACAAAATTAAATAAAAATTTTACAAATCCTATTTTTAATATAAAACCTTCAATACAAACTTAAAATATATTACTATGTTTTCGACAATTTAAACACAATTTCTTAATTATTTTGTAGAAATTCTCACAATAATTTCCAAATGTTCGTCTGCACAAATTTCGAATTAGATTGCATATTTTAAGACGTATACTAAAAAATATTTTTACAGATTGTTAAAAGTATTAATTAATCACCATCATCCAGAAATATTATATCCTACACAAATTCCAAAAATCATTTCATCAATATTTGACATAATTTCACTTAGAGCATAACATTGCTTCTTAAATCATTAGTTGCTCTAATTTGAATAAGACTAGCATCTTCCATTCAGAACAATTATGTTACATGTTGTCCGAAATAGTCAATATTGTTACAAAATTAAATAAATTATTTTATAAAGTATACTCTTCACATAAAATCTCTAATGCTAAGCAGAAATGCTGACGACAAACTTAAAATTCTTTTGGCAGATTTCAGACAAATTCTTCACTTTTTGTGGAAATTTTCACAATAATTTTAAAACAATTCCTCTGCCTACTTTCATGATGTACAATGTTATTGTATTGCATATTTTAAGCCTGGCCCTTTAAAATCTTTTTAAAGTTTTCTAAAATTATTTATATATCATTTTCAACTCGAAATAGTATATCCAATATATATTCATTGATATTCTATTGTTCAGTTTTCCAAAATTTGTCATAATTTCACTTAGAGCATAGCTCTCATTTAAAAAATAATAAGCAAGCTTCTTACATCCAGGAATGCTGATGACAAATTTATTTACTTTTGGCATTTTCAGATTATTTAGACATATTTTCTTCACATTCCGATAGAAATTCTCACAATAAAATGGTTTGTCTATCAACTTTTAAAATGTTTGAGATCCATTAAAGAACTGAAAAATTTAAAGTTGAAAATATTTGTAAAAATATGCTAAAATTATCCTCTTTCATCCACAAATATTATGACCTACATTGTCCAAAAATGTCAAAAATGTTACAAAATTAAATATATTCCCATCTAAAGTCTACTTTCCACATAAATTCTGTAATATTTCACAGGAATTCTGACGACAAATTTTAAAATATATTGCCACATTTTAGACAATTTATTCACTATTTCGTAAAATTTTTACAATATTTTTGAAATTGTTCGTCTGACAACTTTTAAGAAGTATAATCCCACTGCATTGTATATTTTAAGGCTTATACTTAAAAATTGTTTTTAAACTTTTCTAGAATTATAAATTTATCAATTTCATCCAGAAGTAGTATATCCTAGATGAATTCCATGGCATTCTATAGCCTAGTTTTATAATCTTGAAACCACTGTATATTTTAAGGCTTTTCCAGAAAACTTCTCCCTCAATATTTGACATAGAGCACTAGTTTATAAAAAAAAATAGCTCCTTCCATTCACAGTAATTAGAAACCACGCTTTCCGAAATAGGCAATATTGTTTCAAAATTAAATAAATTAATTTAAAAAGCCTACTTTTCACACGAAATCTCGAATGCTTAGCAGGAATGCTGACGACAAACTTCAAATTCTATTGACACAATTTCTTTACTAGTTGTTTCGAAATTTCCACAATAATTTTCAAGATGTACAATCTCATGATCTCTTAAATAAATAAGTACAAGTAGGAAAGCTGATGACAAATTTATTTATTTTTGCCATTTTTAGATAATTTAGACACATATTGACATTCTTATGGATATTCTCACAATAAAATGGTTTGTCTATCAACTTTAAAAAAATTTGAGAACCATTCAAAAGCTGAAAATATTTGCTAAAATTATCCTCTTTCATTCAGAAATATTATGGCCTAAACTGTCCGAAATAGTCAACAATGTTACAAAATTAAATAAATTCCTATCTTAACTCCGCTTTTACATCAAGTCTGCAATATTTCACAAGAATTCTGACGACAAATTTAAAAGTATATTGCCATATTTTAGACAATTTTTTCACTATTTCGTGGAATTTATTACGATACTTTTAAAATTAAAATTGTTCGTTTGTCAACTTTTAAAAAGTATACTTAAAAATTACTTATACTTAAAAACTATTTTTAAACTTTTCTAAAATTATAAATTTAGCACATTCATCCAGAAATAGTATATCCTAGATAAATTACTTGGCATTCCAGCTTTATACTCTTGATACCACTGCATATTTTAAGGCTTTCTCAAAAAAACGTTTTATAATTTTTTACATTGGCCCATTGTACGTTGCTGTAATTTAAAAAAAAACTAAGCACCTTCAATTCGCAATAATTATAGCATACGTTGTCCGAAATAGTCAACATGGTAACAAAATTAAACAAATTCCTATTTTCCACATGAAATATCCAATATTTAGCAGGAATGCTTATGACAAATTTAAAAGTTTATTGCCAATTTTTAGACAATGTAGACATTTTTTTCACTATTTCGTAGAAACTCTCACAGTAATTTTAAAATGTATAATCTTTTCAGAAGAATAATCACATTTTATTGTAATGCCTATTTTAAGGCTGGCTCTTAAAAATGTTTTTTTTAAGTTTGCTAAAATTACAAATTTAATACTTTCATGCAGAAATATTATTTCTTAAAATTGTCACAAACTTAAATAAATTCCTTTCTAAAATATAAATTTATACATAAAATCTTCAATATTACCTACGAATGTTAATAACAAATTCAAAATTCTAATGTTTAGTTTCTCACACTTGAAGGCACTGCATATTTTAAGGCTTTCCAAAAAATGTTTAAGAAAACAAAAACAAATGATCTCGAACCTGAGTAAGAGTTACAATAAAAACTATGTCACAATATTATTCCCTAATATTTGACATGATGTCACTTGCAGAATAACTTTGCCTCTTAAATCACAATAATTTAAGCCAATCTCCTGGAAACGCAAATAATATAATAAAGTCAGAAAATACAATTTGAATATTTCTCGACATATTTTTTATTTGTAGACTTTCCCAAAAAATGTGGCCAATATCATTCCTTAATATTTGACATAATTTCACTTAGAGCATAACTTTGCTTTAAATTAAGAAAGATTGAGCTCCAGGAAACAAACAAATAATAAATTCAGAAAACACAATTTGAATATTTTCAAACTTTTTTATTTTTATATTTTCCCAAAAAAATTTCCCAATATTATTCCTTAATATTTGACATAAATTCACTTGGAGCATAACGTCCTCCTAAGCCATAAGTTGTTGTAATTTAAAAAAGACCAAGCTCCTGGAAACGCAAATATATAATAAATTCAGAAAACATAATTTGAATATTTGCAATATTTCTCGTCATAATTTTATATTTTTAGACTTTCCCAAAAAAATGCCCAATATTATTCCTTAACATTTGACATAATTTCACTTAGAGCATAACTTTGCCTCTTAAATTGCTTTAAATTAAGAAAGAATAAGTTCCAGGAAACAAAAAAATAATAAATTCAGAAAACACAATTTGAATATTTTCAATATTTCTCGACATAATTTTTTATTTTTAGGCTTTCCCAACAAAATGTTCCAATATTTGTCCTTAATATTTAACATAATTTCACTTGGAGCATAATGTCCTCCTAAGCCATAAGTTGTTGTAATTTAAAACAGACCAAGCTCCTGGAAGCGCAAATATATAATAAATTCAGAAAACACAATTTAAATATTTGCAATATTTCTCGACATAATTTTATATTTTTAGGGTTTCCCAAAGCATAACCTTGCCTCTTAAATCAAAAGTTGCTCTAATTTAAGAAAGACTAACATATAATAAATTCAGGCAACACAATTTGAATTTTTCCAATATTTCGCGACATAAATTTTAAATTTCACACCGCAAAGCCATTCCCAGTGCCTATATTAAGGCGTTTCTTTGTCATAAATCCGGTGCATATTTTTAGGAGTGCCCCTCTGTTGTTCGTCATGCAAATAAATTACAAAATTCAGTTATATTTTTCACCCAGCCAAGTAGGGAAACAACAACAAGAGCAACGCGAAATTACCATATTTATAGGCTGATGTTAATAAAAATTTCATTAAAAATGTTAATAGAATCACAAAAAGTTGTTACAATATTGCTGGCATTCTTGCGTTGTTAATACCTTGTGTGTGCTGGCGGGTACGATGTTCGACGTTTCTCCTTTCACAGCGAAGACATTTATTAAAGGCAACACCAGCTGTTTTCTGTTTTTGCTCGCTGTTTGTTTTGTTTCAGACGAACACACGAATTTCAATTATACGTTTTTAAGACTTTTGCTTGGCACACGCACAAACACACACACGCACACTCATACACTTAGAGAGACGTACACTCACAAATACAGACTCACACAAAACGAACACACACATACAAACGTATGTATGTATGCACGGGGCTACAATACCAAACTCAAATGCACTGACAAAATAACACAGAAATCCTTATTTTTAAGGATATTTTACGGCTTTTTACGCTTCGCTTTACTTTTGAATATATTTTTATGGGTATGATGAATGAACAGCTTGCTTGAAGGCGACTACTATGTATTTCTTTATTTAAAGCACTTTTATTGGAGCAGTATGCCTTTCATTCGGCTTTAAGCTGGGGGCGGTCGGCGAATGCAGGCTAAACTTTTTTACGATGATACGTTAACACGACAATCAAATTTAATTGAATTCTTGCGAATTTCCAAATATTTTCACCTTTCAATTTTAATTTTTAATTTCGCACACAATTTTTTTGGTGACGGGCGGGGGTCGGCGGCACGTTAGCCCAACGAAAACACGCCAAAAAGGTAATACCGTGTGATTTGATTTTATTTTACGTTAAAGGATACGCACGTTTTTTATTTTCACGCTCGTTACGTTTCGAAATTTTTACGCCAAAAAAGACAAAGAACGCGATTTTACGTGGATCAGACGTCGTCGTACGTACGGAACGCAACGCTCATGTGTGTTAAAGCAAGTGTGAATGCAACGACTTCGGCCACACAACTGAAAAGCGCCAACGTGTATTGAAATGTTGGTTCACAACATCATCATCACAACACATCGTGTGGTGTTGTTGATTGTAACACTGAATGGTGGCAACAACAACAACGTCAACACCGACACCACCATCAAACACACAACAACAATAAACGGCACGAAAGGATAGCCATAAAGCAGAACGTGGAAAGCGCAAAGGAAAGGCTACAACATGAAATCTAATAAAGCACGTTGAGCAATTGAGAGAGAGAGAAGAAGTTTTCGGAGAAAATCCACAAAGGCAAAAGAGCAGAGACAGAGAACAGTAATGCACTGAGAGCCAGAGTGAAAGAAAATTCGTTCGCTCTCTCTCCCTCACATAAATAGCGGGTGTTTGAAACCCCCCCAACAAACACAAGAGAGTCCGAATGCATTCGTTACACCCACAACCAGATAATGATGTTGGTGCTGCTCCGGCTGATGATGATGATGTTTGTATGGGCCTCTTTGTTTTAGTATTGGTGATAATTGTCTAGCTAATGATGATGTTTAGAATATTATTTTATTTTGTTTGCTCGGTTTGCTTGTGTGATGAGACGAGGTCTTTCAAAAGGTTAATGCATTTGTGACGTCATGTCAAAGCTTTTGATTTCATACTACTCCACTCCACACCATGTATTTTTGTTCTTAGGGAATTCATTAAAGCAGGAATATCTAGAAAATAAGATAAACAAACAAAACAACAAACTATTCCGCATCGCCAGATTTCAACAAAAAGCGTCTGAGTTAGGTTTAAAGTGTTAAATGGAATTTGGAGATTTTAAATGTATAAAACAGAAAATAACTTTGGTTGGATATTATCGGTGTTCGGAGTATCTTAAAATGAAAAAATTAAAAACATTGAGACATGTCAATGTCAGAAAATTCACTGCATACTATTGTCTCTTGGTGCATTTGTTTGTAACACCCAAAACGAAGCGGGATAGACGAGATAGATTGTTAATTATACCGATCGACTTAGAATCACTTTTTGAATCGATTTACCAATGTGGGTCACTCATTCCATATTTGTATATATGTAGCTCCGATACAAATATTCTTCTCGATTTGTAAAATTGGGTCAGGTCATAGGAAACATATACAAATCCTTCCCGTTTTCACTTTTATACCGAATTAATTCTTTGACGCTTTAAAAACATTTTTAATATTTAAAATTTATCACACAAATCAATTAACTTTAGTGGCAGGGATATAATAAAATATACACTAGGGTATTATGTCGTTTGCCAAAAGGAAACGAGGTAAACCCATCGTAAAGTCAGGTTGGGCCAACTATACCCCATTAGAATTTAATTCGGGGAAAAAAGTGAAATCGGTTACGATTTTTGTATGGGAACATATATAGTTTTTTTTATTTATTATTCCAGATAGGCCGTATGTGGTTATAAAATACTTCCATCTTATATTATGAATAATAAAATCAACTTAGAATCAATATTAAAATTTATAAAACAACTAATAATGCCCTATACATCCCAAGAAGCAATAAACAAAATGACATCAATTACATCTTATAAGTGAATTGCACAGTCTATATAAAATAATCAAAGATTATGAACAAAATAGCAGCTTAATCTGGATATTGTGAAATGATAGCACGAATAACATTAATATAATAATTTAGTTCAACAAGTTCAGTAAAAATGTCCTCAAAAGTAGGGAAATTAACTAAGTATGAGTAAGGTTTCCTTATTCCAAAGTCATAGCAAATAGTTCATTTATTAGAAGCAGGGTAGTAAATTTACTTGAAAAGCATTTTTTTCGATCTAATAAAAATTCTTACAATTGAGTAAATTCACACAAGTAGAAGAAAATTTCCAAAATTAAAATTTATGCCGAGTTCTTCATATATTTAAGTACAAATGAACTTATAAACAAGTAAAAACGGCGTTAAGTTCGGCCAGGCTGATCTTTATGTACCCTCCACCATGGATTGCATTCCACAGAGGCTGTCGATTTTCGTAGAAGTACAGTAGTATTACAGGAAAATATAATTGTTTTAATATAACCAACAACACCAATACAAATATTGAAAAAATAATTTTATAAATAAATATTATATTTTTATTTTTTCAAACAACGAAATAATACATCAAGTCAATTCAAAAAATAAATATTCTTATATTTGTACTTTCAAAAAGCTCTAATACCATAAATATTGGTAGATAGTGGGTGCAACATTTGGTTGTATTAATTCCAAAAGTAACAATTTTGAAATAGATGTTCTCACGTACATAGTGAAAAATAACAAAACTTCATGATTCAACCAAATTTTGCCGTTAAAGTAAGAAGTACGTATTTGTAAAAATCTTTTTATTCTGCGTGTTTATGCAGTCAGAGGAATGTATACACCGAATTCCATGATTCTATCTGCGACCATTTGGTTGGTACCATTTTTCTCCCTTTTTCCTATTTTACCCACTTAAGAGTACGACTTTCTAATATCTCTCTATTTTACGTGTCTACTCAATTAGAGAGATATACACAACAGATTTCATCATTCTAGCTGTTGTCGTTTAGTTGGTACTATTTTTATCCCTCTGTACCCATTGTATTCCTTGAAAGTACGAAAAAAATTTGTTTTCGTGTCTACGCGGTCAGAGGAATGTATACTCCGAATTTCATGACTTTAGCTTCGGTCATTTGGTTGGTACTATATTTATCCCCTTTTTCCATCTTTACCCCAAAAAGTACGAATTTCGAAAAATCCGTTTATTTTGCGTGTCTAGGAATGTATGCACCAAATTTCATTATTTTACGTGCAGTCGTTTGGTTGGTACCATTTTTATCCCTTTGTTCCCATTTTACCCCTTAAAAGTACGAATTTGGAATAAATATTTTTATATTATGTATCTAGTCGTGTTTCTAGCTGTTGTCGTTTAATATGTACCATTTTTGTCCCCATTTCACCCCCTACGAATAAAAATCACTTTATTGTGCACGTTTTTGTTATAGGGGGAATGTGCATACCCGATATCAAGTAAATACAAGCTGACATATTGACAAAATATGCTTAAATACTCTAAAATATTAGGGATTATTATAGGTATTTTTACTCCTTATGAAGAACGAATTTTTCCCTTTGGGCCGATTTCGCACAGTTCCAATCCCAACCGATCTACGACTATAGGTCGCATTTATGGAAAATGTGGACGTCATAGCTCCTTTCGTTTAGATGGTAGCGTGCTTTCAACAGACGGACGAACATGACTAGATCGTCTTAGAATTTTATGACGATCAGGAATATATATATTTTATAGAGTATCAGGTCGATATTTCAAGGTGTTACAAACGGAATGACAAAGTTATTATACCCTCATCCTGGAGGTGGGGGTATAAAAATCACTTGGAATTGTATAGAAAAATTCTGAATATTAATCTAATCTATTTCTTAAATACTTCAAGTATTATTCTAAACAACCACTACGAAGGCGCCTATCTTGTAATCGCAGCAATCATGGAATAAGAGCTCAGCTCTTTATGCAGAGGTATCATGTATACTTTGATTTATTTGAATTATTTTTATATCAAGTAAAATTTTCCTCACTTTAAATAAAAATTTATTTGTTTTGAGGAAAGAATCAGCAAAATTGTCGTCAGCTTAAGTGAATATTTACTTGATTTGAGTAAAAATGCACTTAGTTTTAGGAAATTTTCAGCAACATTTTACTTATGTTTAGTAAAATTTTACTAGGTTTGAGAAACTACTAACTGGAATTTTCCTTAGTTTGAGTAAATATTTACATGTTATACTTTCAAAGAAAAATTTGAACTTGATATGAGGAAATATTGCTTTAACGCTATGCGAAGTTCAATTTTCCTAAATTTTAGTCCATTTTAACTCATTATAATGTTCACTTTTTTCTGAGTGTACACTAAATTTTAAAGGTATTAAGTTCGGCTCAAGCGTTTTTTAAATAAATATTAAAAAAACATATTTTTTTTCACTGAACCAACAACCAACTCAGGGGATGTCCCCTATAGATGCAATGCATTGCGTTGGTTTAAGGAAGATAAGGCGTTGGAAGGAGGAAAGAGGGAGAAGTATTTATTGACGTCTGTTTTGAATCTCTGGATGTCATAACTGGCGGGAAAGATATTTGCCGGAATTCGATTCCACATACGGGTTGCACAAGCCAAGAACGAATTCAATCTGTAATGTGTAGTGCGGCCAGCTATCTAATCGAAAACAAATGAATGCGAGTTCCTTGAAAGTCGTGTATCTCTCCGGTATGAGATCAGGAATATCCGAGGAACAAATATCATCGCCCACCTCTGGTAGATATTGAGAAGATCAGAGGGTGTGAAGTATTTCCTACATCGCTTTAAAAAGCCCAAACACTTGAGTGCTTCTTTCGACACATCAACTATATGTTTTGTTCAAGGAACATCGCATTTTATTCATGCCTAGAACATCAAGAGTATCTGATTGCTCAACACCGTTCATCACCGACACCGTTGAATCAGTGATTCTATAAACTAAAGATACAGAAACGTTTTGAGCCAGGACAATATCCTCGATAAAATCAAGCATTGACTGTAGACCAAAATAAGAAAACAAAAAAATAAATTATCCATACAAAATTTTATGAAACAGTAAGCCTCAATGCAAACAAAAAATAAACTTTTAGGCCATAATTTATTTTTCGTAGCATTCAAAAAATGGCACATTACTAATTTTAAACATTTATCATAATTTTGAATTTAATTTTTTCCTTTGTATTTTTTGGTCTGTAATCAATATTTGATTTGAACTGGGATATTGTCCTGGCTCAAGATCATTTTGCATCTATATTTAATAGAATGCAAATTTATTTACAAATGGCATGGTGACATTTATTGAGTTGTGCTTCTCGTTCGTTTGTGAGAATCATCTCCTTATAGAGGCCGCGTTTGATGTTTAAAAGTCGCTGCGAAGCCACTTGAAAAGACTTTTGACATGGTCGAAATCATGATCGTGGTAGTCTGCAGCCAAGTAATAAATGTCACCATGCCATTTGTAAACAAATTTGCATTCTATTAAATATAGATGAAAAATGGTCTTGAGCCAGGACAATATCCCAGTTCAAATCAAATAATTTTGAATTTTTAATATAAGCGACAAAAGCCAGTGATATTTTCTGTCAAGACCGTAAGACGGAGTTTTTCGTATATATCTTTTTTTACATTTACTTATTATTTCGAAAATAAAATAAAAACGAAAAATAATTAAAATTGTTATCTTCTGCTTTCATTTAGAGATGGGTGAGACTCACGTAAATTGCGTGATCGTGGGCAAAATTTACTTTACTCACATGAGCGTGCGTGAACGTGAGAAACGATAAAATGTTCGTGGGTGATGAGTGCATGAGTCTAATTTCTGTGTGAGCAACGTAATTTTTATTTTTAATTTACTAAATTTTTACTTTCTTCCAAAAAGATACTTACATGGTCTGTTAACTTATTTGGCGTTAACACACTGTAACTTTGTATACTACTGTAAAAATATGAATTTAAGACTAAAATCGTAAACGTAGAGTGATTTTAATAATAAATTTTTGGGATTTGCGCGGCGTTTACTCAGTTGAATTTAGAATAGGAACTGAGGGGGATCATGTGTATAATATTTTCTTAGTGTAAATTGTTTGCGCGATTTACGTGATTCACTCGTGATCGTGAGCAAAATTTATTTTACTCACGTGAGCGTGCGTAAACGTGAGCAACGAAAAATTTTTTGAGCGCGATTACATTTTTTCCTTCATGATCGTGCGCGAAAGTGATTCAAAAGTCACTCACGCGTCCATCTCTAGTTTCAATCATGTTGTACGACCATGATGTCCATAAGCCTAGCATTGCCCATATATACTCAAAAAAACAGTACTAAATTCCAGTAAAAATTAATTAAAATTAAGGAAATTGACATCAATTTGGCACCCAGTATGCCTTTACTCAATCTAAGTTTCTATTTCACTTGTATGTAGTACGTACGTACTCAAATCAAGTGAAATTTACTCAAAAAGAGTTTTAATAACTCATTTTAAATAAAAATGTACTTAGACTGAGTACATTTCTCAAACTAAATTTTAGTATGGTCCGGTAACATTTACAAATTGTTGGGTAAAAGTCAAAATTTCGACTTTTTCCAAGAGTATGAGTTATTGCAACTAAAAGTTGTGGCAACAATCATACGCCATAGTGTTAAATGAAACTAATAAACAGCATATCAAAAAAAATGATTTTTTTTTTTTGCAAACGATTTGGGTTTTATTAAATTCATTTCAGTCTTACACAATATAAAATATCTTAAATCTAACAGTGGTAATTTACATCCTAGCATACCATAGTATCTTTCAAGGACAATGTCATTTATACAAAAGTTATGTCGCAGCTTGCTGCTAACATGGCATTCTTTCATTTTTTTACATTAACATGTTTTTCCTTAAAAAATAGAATTATACAAAAAAGGAAGATCTTTTACATTTTGTTTCTTATACTAACACTTACACTAAATGCTTACAAACTACTTAAAAACTATTATATACAAAGTATTGATTGGTATTGTATACCGTGTCGTCAATGTCCAAGGTCTTAAACCGTCTGTGGTAGAACAAGAGTTTGTCTGCCCGGTAAAGAAGTCCCTCGGAATCGAGAGCAGGTGGAAGGAACTCATTACTGAGTTGCATTTCCACACTGTCGGTCATCTCAAGACAACCCCTAATCAGTCTGTTGTCCAGAAACTCAGCCCTTCCATAGAAGTTCAGAGCATTCCGGACAAGAAAGACATCGATTCTATCGAAATCGATAGAACCGTAAATCTCAAAAAAATGAAATTCATCAAGGTTTTACATATAAACGAAATCTGAACCACTGACTTATTCTGCACTTAATGTTGTTTTAAATATTATTTATAAATCTACAATATTTAAAAGATCTTATTAAACACAACTTCATTATCATGGCATGGCGTTAATTATGATTAGAAAGCTTTTTTCTAAACCGAGAAAGCTTTTCGCTCCCCACATTTACACTCTCTAACGTCATTTGACTCTCACTCTCCCTGTTTCTCCGGTTGCACATCTTACCAGCTCTCTCTGTGCCTCTCATCATTAACTAGCACATGCTGGACTCATACCCCAACCAACCTACCACAACAGTTTATTACTTGACTTCTTATCATACCACCGACTACTCTCCGTCACTGGTGAGTGCTCAGCATGCAACACACACAAACAACTACACTCGCATGTGCAAAGAGAGGGAGACACAGCCACGGACACATAGTGACTGCCTTCACGGCACACAGCACACAACACTTAATACAACGACAGTTAATCGTTAGACTTTGACAACTCGAAATGTGTAGGCGCAAAAAAACGACGACGACGACGGCAACAACGGTAACGACGAAGAAAAACGGACACACATACATAGAGATGTACGTATGGATATACGTAGCACTGTGGTAGGCAGGATTTTGTGGACAAAACAAAACACACACAACGGCGACAACAACGACAACGACGGCAACGGCGAAGATGAAAACAAAAACAACCAAAATGGGAAAAATTGTTAGCAGTTGGAACAAAATGCCGCATACGAATTACGAAAACACAGAGAACAGGCAGGCTCAGGCACGACAAAAACGAAACATGCTGATGATGTGTTGTAGTTGCTTCCATGTGTGTGTGTGTGTGTGTGCTAAGAGTGCATGTGTTTGTATGTTTATTTAGTAACTTATCGAAGTAGAGGCAGATGATGATAATGAAGCAGAAGAAGAACAAGAACAAGCACAGGATGTCAGAAGAACATGTAGCAGAAGAAGAAGAAGAGCCGCAAAAATCTGTTCGAATGCACGAAGTGGAGGAATTGTAAATTTCTACGAGCAGCGCAAGCGTTGGTTTCTGGTGTTGCAGGTTGCTGCTGGATGCCTGCTGGCTGGCACGTTAGTATTGGTTTGGTTGACGATGGCGACGGCGATGACGATGACGACAACAGGAACAGCAAGAACGACTAACACGATGTGGAGGACAATATTCGTAAGAAACAACAGCAGCATCTGCAGCAGCCCATAGGCCTAACACAGCAACAGCAAGACAGTCGCAAACTAGAATACTCCCCCACCCCACGATGAGTGGTGCTTCATTCGCGCATACACACACACACACACCCATCACATGAACAGCAACATCCGAGGCCTATGCATTAGTAGCTGTTGCAACCACATTTAAACAAGTGCTCAAACAACAACAACAGAACAAGTATAGCTAACAGCCAACTTGAACGAATCACAAATATTTAAAAGAGCCCCGAACAACAACAAAAACTACAATAAAACAGCAGAGTGAACAAATGTCTAGCAACGAAAACGAAAAAAGAAAATATATAAAACGACGAACAAGAAGAAGGCTCACATGATTTTTTGAAACTGAGCCAAAAATACGAAGTTTGCCAGCACCGGCAAATGCAACAACACTATCACCGACAGCCCCGCAGCCACCCCTAGACACATTCTCCTACACACGCACACACTTAAAAAATCAAAACTAAAAAAATCAAAAAAGTCGGAAATCTCACTCTCACACACAAACTTTAGTTTAATTTTCCTTTAAATCATTCCCCCTCCCCCTAAACTTCGACCCTTAATAACTTTTTACACTTCATTCTTTGATCGGAATTGGAGAGAAAAAAATGTTTGAAAGAAAAGTACAACAACTCAAACAACAAGAACATCGACAACGTCATACTCTTACAAGCACGTGCTTTTTTAGTTGTTGCCGGTATATGCACATTCTCGTATATAACGCACATAATTCATGTTGTCGTTGTTGTTGTTATTCTTGCCAGCGTGTTACACACAATTACTTTGGGTGCTTATATACTTTATGTTCGCAATGAGGATGGTTAGATAGGTTGGGGTATGGCCATCAAACCTCAGCATACATCGATCATGTCATAACGAAGCATAGTGTTGCGAACAACGTAAAAATACTATTTTATTTCCCCTGCGAGGACCTTCATTGCTTTGAACATAAAATATATTGGGGCAACTGCTGTAGTTAAACATTTAAGCATTTTCAATATTTCAATTTGTCTTCATCTACGTCGATAAACTAATACAGCTTACAGCTTCTTGAATATCATTATATTATACATCTGTTTGTTAAAATTCCCCAAACACACCCAAAATCTTGAATTATGGTTAAAAACCAGTTTCAGTTTCTCACCGGATTTAAAACGAAGAAACTGAGACGTTTCAAACGATATAGTATGTGCCACTTAGTATGATAGTGGTCTAAGTAAGATATCAAAAAAATTAGATATCCTATTTTTATACCCTCCACCTCCAGGATGGGGGTATATTCACTTTGTCATTCCGTTTGTAACACCTTGAAATATTCATCGGAGACCCTATAAAGTATATATATTCTGGGTCGTGGTAAAATTCTAAGACGATATAGCCATGTCCGCCTGTCCGTCTGTCTGTTGAAAGCACGATAGCGGCCGAACGAAATGAGCTAGGAGGTTCCAATTTTGCCTAAATGTGTCTTATAGTTGTAGATCGGTTGGGATTGAAAGTGGGCGAAATCGGCCAAGAGGGAAAAATTTATCTCTCATAAGGACTGAAAATACCCCTAATATTTCAGCATGTTTTTTGAACATATTAGCTTGTATTTACTTGATATTTGCAATGCGCATTCCCTTTATGGCATAAAAGGGCACCATAGAGTGTTTTATATTTGTAGGGGACGAAATGGGACAAAAAGGGATAAAAATGGTACCTATCAACCGACAACAGATAGAAACACGAAATTTGGCGTGTACATTCCTCTAATAGAGTACATACATAATATAAGGGTATTTTTTATAAATTCGTACTTTAAGGGGTTAAATGGGGATAGAGGGATAAAAATAGTACCAACTTAACGGCTGCACCTAGAATAATGAAATTTGATATATACATTCCTCTGATTGCGTAGACACGTAAAATAAAAGAACTTTCCAAAATTCGTACTTTTTGGGGTTCAAATGGAAAAAGGGGATAAAAATAGTACCTACCAAATGACCGCAGCTAGAATCATGAAATTTGGAGCATACATTCCTCTGACTGCGTAGACACGAAAAATAAAACGTTTTTTCCAAATTCGTACTATCAAGGGATACAATGGCTACAGGGGATAAAAATAGTACCAACTAAACGAATACAGCTAGAATGATGAAATTCGGTGTGTACATCCCTCTAATTATGTATATACGTAAAATAAACAGAGTTTAGATAGTCGTACTCTTGATGGGGCAAAATTAGAAACAGGGGATAAAAATGGTACCAACAAAATGGCCGCTGATAGAATCATGGAATTCGGTGTATACATTCCTCTGACTGCATGGCCTCGTAAAATATTTTTTTACAAATTCATACTTTATTTTGTTGCTTTTACGACAAAAAAATTGTAGAATCATGAAGTTATCTTATACTGCGTACGTGAGAGATAAGGTATTTTCAAAATTTATACTTTTGAAATTAAAATAGGATGGAAATACAACCAACCAAACGACTGTAGCTGAAAATACACTCTCTATCCCCCAATATTTAGGGTATTTATGATTGCTCCCTTATATTTACTTAATGAATTGAAATATTATTTCATTTATATATACATAGTATACAAATACTGGTAGCCTTGACTTATTAATTAAATTTCTTATTTTCATACAGTTAAAATTTGTTGCGGACATTCCTCTTGTAGCTTGGAAGCACCACAAAGAAAATAAAAGTTTTAGCTTGCGAAATGCTACAAAAAGGGATAAAATATAGTATCGATGATACGACAACAGCTAGAATCAGTTAGTTTTTTCAAGTTTGTCACATTGGTTTGTAGGGTAACCGTATTTAAAAAGTTTATTAAAGAGTAAAAATCAATTTGTTTTTTTTAATCCACCTGTAATAGATTGATTTACTGAAGTTTTTAAAAAAACTAAATTCGAGGCCCAACAAAAACACCCAAAATTCATCAAAATCGAAAAAATGATGCAAAAATAACCAGACATACAGATTGCATTGGGGTGAAATTGGATAAAAAGTGATAACAATGATACAAATCATGAAAATCGATTTGTACATCCCCATGCATAGAAATTAAGGAGCTTTTTTAAAATAATGAGGAAAAGGATTCAATTGGTACCCACAACACGGCTCCGAGTACGTATACGCGCAACATACATTAATTTTTCGAAATTTGTACGTTTAAAGGCGACTCAAAAAAGCGGTAAAAAAGGTACCCACTTACTAACATAAATTAATTTTTAGAAATTTGAAACAAAAAGGGATAAGAATAGTATCTACCAAAACATTGCTCTAGAATCGTGAAGTTCTGTGCGAAATAATAGTCATTAGCCCAGTCGAAATAAAAAAAATATATATATAGGGTCCGCCAAATAACTTTTTTTTTGAAAATGCTATAAAAAAAACTACTGAATATTTTCTCAAATTTCTTTTTTTATTTGAAAGTACAATCCTTCCGGTTAATAATGGAAAATAATTTCATTCAAATGGTTGCTGAGGGCACCCCACAAATAATAGTCCAACGGTTGAATAGTTAAAAAAAACGTTAGATGGCGGACCCTATGTATAAAAATTTTTTGTTCTATTTACAATTTCAGATTCCATGTCATGTACCGGTATAGAAGTTATATGAAAAGGATTTAATTTTACCTTGGATATGCCAATTTGTGTGGGAGGTACCAGACAGGGTTTGATTATAATATTTATCAAATATCAAAATATAACTGGTACCGAATATTTTATAGTATTATTTTATGGACAATATGTGTGGGGTTGCCATAAGGGGTATATAAATTTTTTCCATTTCAGAATTTAACCTAAGTCTAGGAAAAATACTTCGTTCAGAGTTTGAATAAGACAGACAGACGGACGTGAGAGAGGTTTAGAACATACTTCGGGTCTTAAGTGACTCCTTCAGTGCGTTACACGTTTTTTTATCCCCAATGATATATAAGCTCCTACTTTCTAGAGTGAGGGTATAATTATCCCAGTTTAAGAAAGAAACGAGCAAATATTGCTTATTGAAGTAGCCACCGAGATGAAAATGTGCTAAATGAAGTTTTCTGTAGTGGACCAAAATATTCCACGGGGCAAGTAAATTGCTAGATAGGAGTCAATTTCGAAAGATTTCATAGTGCTTAATCCGAATATGACAACAGAATTGTACCAGCAATTTGCATTTTTGAGATATAATACCCGAAATTAAAACAAGTAAGGAAAGGCTAAAGTCGGGCGGGGTCGACTATATGATACACTCCACTTTCTATCCGAAAGCAATTCAACTCGGTAAAAAAGTGAAAACCGGAAGAATTTTTGTATGTTTCCTAATCATAGGCTAATATTACCTGGTCCAATTTGTCAAATCGAAACGAATATTTGTATCGGGGCTATATCCAAACATGGAATAGAGTGACTAACTTTCAAAATAAGTTCATCCAGTTCAAATATAACGTGTTAAGCTCATTTTGTGAAAATTCGTGCTTTCTGTTGCGGAAAAAGTCTATCCGAAATTTGTATGGGAAATTTTTGGGGCGAAATTTGTATGTGAGCTATATATAAATCTGAACCGATGACCCATTTTCACCATGGGTGTTTCCTGTTCAAATATGAGATAACTTGAAAGATTTGAAGAAGATATGTTATATATGTGGTTTATAGAGTGGAAAAAGTCAAATCGGGAATGAAATTTGTTTGATATATATAAATCTGACCTATTTTCGCCTTGGCTGTTTATAAAGAGTGATTTTTTTGAGGTTAGGATTTTCATGCATTAATATTTGACAGATCACGTGGGATTCAGACATGGTGTCAAAGAGAAAGATGCTCAGTATGCTTTGACATTTCATCATGAATAGACTTACTAACGAGCAACGCTTGCAAATCATTAAATTTTATTATCAAAATACGTGCTCTGTTAAGAAAGTTCAGAAAGAAAGAAATTGTGTTCAGCGACGAAGCTCATTTTTGGCTCAATGGGTACGTAAATAGGCAGAATTGTCGATTTTGGAGTGAATATCAGCCAGAAGCATTGCAAGAGCTACCAATGCATCCAGAAAAAGTCACAGTTTGGTGCGGTTTATGGGCTGGTGGCATCATTGGACCGTACTTCTTCAAAGATGATGCGAATCGTAACGTAACTGTGAATGGTGAGCGCTACCGTGAGATGATATCCAACTTTTTTTGCCCAAAATGGAAGAACTGAACTTGGTTGACATGTGGTTTCAACAAGATGGCGCTACATGCCACACAGCTCGCGATTCTATGGCCATTTTGAGGGAAAACTTCGGAGAACAATTCATCTCAAGAAATGGACCGGTAAGTTGGCCACCAAGATCATGCGATTTGACGCCTTTAGACTATTTTTTGTGGGGCTACGTCAAGTCTAAAGTCTACAGAAATAAGCCAGCAACTATTCTAGCTTTGGAAGACAACATTTCCGAAGAAATTCGGGCTATTCCGGCCGAAATGCTCGAAAAAGTTGCCCAAAATTGGACTTTCCGAATGGACCACCTAAGACGCAGCCATCAACATTTAAATGAAATTATCTTCAAAAAGTAAATGTCATGGACCAATCTAACGTTTCAAATAAAGAACCGATGAGATTTTGCAAATTTTATGCGTTTTTTTTTTAAAAAAAAGTTATCAAGCTCTTAAAAAATCACCCTTTAAAACAAATATAATATATTTCGCCTAATTTGATGAGGATCTGTTAAAATATGTGGTTTCTAGAGCGGAAAAAGTCAAATCGGGAGCGAAATTTGTATGGGAGCTATATATAAATCTGAACCGATCTGACCTATGTTCACCATGGATGTTTCTAGTGGAAATATAAGATATTTTGCTAATTTTAAAGAAAATCTGTTGTAATATGTGGTATCTAGAGTGAAAAGAGTTAAATTGGGAGTGAAATTCGTATGGGGGCTATATCTAAATCTGAACCGATTTTCTTCAAATTAAATAGCGATCGTCTTTGTACCGAAAAACTTCGTTGTGCAATGTTTCATTTGGTTCTGTCTACAATTGCGACCTGTGATTACAAGAATAGATGGACAGACGGACGGACATTACTAAATCGACTCAAAAAGCGATGTTAAGTCGATCGGTATAATTAACAATGGGTCTATCTCGTTTCCTTTTGGGTGTTACAAACAAATGCACAAAGACATAATACTCTCGTGGAGTGTATAAAAATCAGGATTTGTGGTTATATTGCGCGACGTGACAACTCTGTTTCAGAAATTTAATCGCGTCTCCTTAAAGTCGAAATATTTTCATTCATACATTGTTTATTTATAGAAATAATAAAAATTGATTTTCCCGAGATCTACTGGCTGCGAAACGGACTCCTCTCGACACCATGCGAAAAATTCGTTCCCATTCTCTTCGGAATTTTACCAATTTTTTTGGAAGTTGTAAAAAAATTCCTCAAATGCGGGAAATGTACAAATAGGGATTTTGGGATGCGACTGAAATGTTTTGCTGGGTACTGCTCTACGATATACACACTTTTTCGCTAAGTACATTTGTATGGGACACATACGAAAGCATGGACCGAGGTCGTACAAATTTTCTTCATATGTTTCTAGATGAACGAAATGTGAATGGGGGATATATCAAAACATTTGACCCAGTTTCAGCAAATATATTTGTCGGTGAAATATAACTTGTTCTGCCAAACTTTAACAAAACTTTAAATTTGAACAAAATCTTGAACTAAAGCTAAAAAATCAAATCGTAAAGGATATTTGTATGGGGACTGTACTACAAATCTGGCCAAATATGCCAAACCAAAATTGAGGCCTGTACTTTGATAAATATGTGGGTGTCCCAGGGTGAATTTCAAATTGCGAAATGCATACCCTCTATTTTTTCAATATTATATGAAAATCACACCTGCGTATTATATGTATACACCCGAAAACCTCACCGCAAAGCGTTTTTGAAGAGCATTATTCTACCTAAAACCTTTTCTCATTACCATTATGCTGTAGACTGGTGTATTTTCAACACGATACAGCTTTTCCCCCACGAACTTATTAGACAACCACCCACAACAACAATGAGTGGTGAAAATTCTATGGAGATGAGTTTTTGTTGAAGTTGTTACATCCTTTTTCATCTCATGTGTCCTTATATTCGCCATCAAGTTGTGATCACGTCGTGCCAAAGACAGCATGTGTCGAAGAAGATGAATTTTTTTACGCTGCAAATTTCAAACGTTTCTAATATTTCTGTCAAAATGTTTATTATTTTATTTTTAATTAAATTTCCATATTTTGATTGAAAAAAAAAATTAATTTTCTTTTTTTCGCTAAAATCCCGCAATTCTCTGCAAAAATTGTCTCATTTTTTTCGCAGCACAAAAATTGTGACTGGTTGAGTAAACCCCCAAAATATGCAAAACTTCAACATTAGCCCGAATGGTGCTCTAGCATGGCCATATGACGTTCACCAAAGCTTCTGGTGTGGACCATAGATAACATTAAAGTTTTATCTCATGACTCTAAAAAAATAATTATTAGTTTTAAAAACTTTTCAAAGCGAAAATTGTCTAAACTATGTCCAGCAATAAAAAAACGCGTTCATCAAAATCAGACGACCTTCGATACTAAATTTATGTTTATCAATTAAAATGTAAACAATATTAGTTTTATTTATCCATCATTGCGTTCTGTCAGAACACTTTCTAAATATAGACACCGAATACTTCGAACAACTCCGATGAATATTGGAAAAGTAGATTTAGAATTTTTCTATTTTTATCTTAATTCATTTTAATATCTGGCTATGAATGCAAAGGCCCCACTTGCTACTTGAGAAATACGAATATTTACGTCAACCCCAATTTCCAGCCTGCCCCCGAATAAACTTTAGAAGTATATAACGATTTATTTTACATAAATATCAATGGCTTTGTTTATGTGGTAGTAGTGGTTTTACCCATACTCTCAGAAAAGTGTATAGCTGCCGTTTGGTGTTGTTGTAGTGTATGTAGTCATCGTAGTAGAAGTGGATAAGAAATATGTCCACATCCACCTGCCCTCCCCACCCCACAGCGCCAACACCTACACCAACACCATAACATAGCCATACATACTCGTATGTGTAGGTAAGCACGTGGTTTTTTGTAACCAAACACATGAGTTTCTGTTTCCTTTTTCCCACGTCTGCCGTTTCTATGTCTGTACGTGAGGTTGGGGTTGGTTTTTTATAGCTGCTGCTGCTTCTTCTTCTTTCACTACAACTTCTTGGTGCAAGCATGTGGCGGTGTACGTTTGTTTGTGTGGGTTCAAATGCATTTGATTGGGTGGCAGTAGGTTAAAAAGTAAACACCGAAAGGGTTCTTTCTCTCTGTGCTTTGCAGCTGCTTTTGGAGGTATTGTTGCTTTTGTTGTTGTTGTTGCTGCTGTGCTTGCTTCGTTTCAGTTGCAGTAACGAATCTTATGTGCAAGAATGTGGCAACAAATGGCTGGTGCAAGAGAAATATGCGATAAATAAATAAGACTGCGAAGGCTTAAGCATAAAGTGTGAAAGAAATGACAAGTGAAATAAATATGCAAGTAAATGCTAGATTTTTCTTAAATACTCGTACGATATTTCTAAGTAATTTAAAGTGGATAGCTTGGGGAGATTTTAAGGAAATTTTAATTGCAGACGTTCTACTATTTAGAAAGAATAGTCATTAATGCTGTAGTGTAAAAATCAAGACTAAGCGATTTAAATGAACTTTAAATAGGACTGTGCCGAATATTAGGCATATTTGTTTTCTAATAAATACAATGCAAAATAAAAATGCTAATTAAATTTAAATGCTATAAAACTAATTGAAAGCAGACCATAGTAAATATTCTAACATCAATATTCACAATGTTTTATTAATTGAAAAATTCTTTTATAAACCACATACTTTTAACCTTTCATAAATTACACTACAAAATTTCACTGTCACTGTTTTGTATTTAAAATGTCGAATTGCAATATTTGCATTGTTTTTGAGTTTTCATGTGGATTCCATAAGAAATAAATTCGATTTCGTCGAAATAGTTAATAATAAATAATCATTATGTCTGAATGTCTGGCAAAGTTGTTTATAAAGTCCATTTGTAAACTCCTTCGATTCGCATCAACGACCAAACGAATCTATTTAATAGCCTACTTGTTTACGTAATACTGTATTTCCGTTGGGTTTCTGTTGATTTGTTAAAATGTTAACGATAAATGGTGCAGAATGAGCTCTATATGGTTCTTCGTAAAAAAAACCAAAATTGGCCTTGAGCTTGAATTTTCAATATTTAAATAATAAATTAAAAATATAGGCCGAATATCAAAAAATCACATTTAAACTTTTTAGTTTTTTTTTCTTAGTTTTTCTGCATTTTTTGAAAAAGACTTAGGGAAACGTACCAAAACAATTTTTTCAACCCGAAATTTTGCGAAGTAAAAAAACGACAACAATCACAGAGTGTATCATTTTTCTAAGATAATCAAAAAATTCCCATATTTTAGATCAATCTAAACCCACCGTTACAAATATATAACAGCAAGTAAACAAATCATCACTACTGCACATTCTCTTGAGCAAGGCTCATATTTAATTGTAGGATGTGTCCACGAATCTCAAATGTTTTCAATTTGAAAACCCGGTAAACCGACATGAAAACCTCGGTTTGTCGAAATTGGCGTTATTAAAAACCGATGGATGGTAAGACCCCCTTACCGATTTTCGTTGTCGGTTTTGACATATCTAATTTAACACCGCAGTGTAAGAAAATAAATTCTCCACGAGTCTAAGATCCGTTCAATTTTGTACCATTACTCAATCTTTCAAGGTGGAACGCTTTAAAAAACGAAGGATATGGAAGTACCCTTTCCAGAAAGGAACCAATATTTTCTCCCCATTATTTTGATTTTTGCCGATAAATTTGCCATACCCCAGAAATGAAGATTAGATTGTTTAATGATGGTCTGAAAAATATTTCGTATCTTCGCTAAACGCTCCTGAAAACACCTCTGAACATTATGTTTTTCCCGAGTAATTTATTACGTTGCATTTTTGTCAAATTTTGAATATAATTGGTCGTATTATTAGACGTTTAGAGATCGTCAATTCCATCTTTGTGAAAATAGTTTAATACAAAAGATGCGGTAGCAGAGCTAAAATTTCAAACTCTTTTTTATAAAAATGAGCACTTCCAATGTTCAACATTTAGGCATCATTCGATAGGTCTTGATTGCAGCTATACTACTATACGCTCACAGATCCACTATTTTACATTTCTCCATGTTTTAATTTGATTTTTTATCGGTTGTTTTAGTTCTAATTATCAAAAAAAAAATCAATAAATAAATAAATTATTATTAATAAATTAAATGAACACCCAAACAGCGTACAATTTCAAGATGTATATTAGCTGCTCGCTTATGTTAAATATTTTATAAATTGGATTGCTTAATATTAAGAATTTTTATATAAATAAAGGGTGATTTTTTAAGAGCTTGATAACTTTTTTTTTAAAAAAACGCATAAAATTTGCAAAATCTCATCGGTTCTTTATTTGAAACGTTAGATTGGTCCATGACATTTACTTTTTGAAGATAATTTCATTTAAATGTTGACCGCGGCTGCGTCTTAGGTGGTCCATTCGGAAAGTCCAATTTTGGGCAACTTTTTCGAGCATTTCGGCCGGAATAGCCCGAATTTCTTCGGAAATGTTGTCTTCCAAAGCTGGAATAGTTGCTGGCTTATTTCTGTAGACTTTAGACTTGACGTAGCCCCACAAAAAATAGTCTAAAGGCGTCAAATCGCATGATCTTGGTGGCCAACTTACCGGTCCATTTCTTGAGATGAATTGTTCTCCGAAGTTTTCCCTCAAAATGGCCATAGAATCGCGAGCTGTGTGGCATGTAGCGCCATCTTGTTGAAACCACATGTCAACCAAGTTCAGTTCTTCCATTTTTGGCAACAAAAAGTTTGTTAGCATCGAACGATAGCGATCGCCATTCACCGTAACGTTGCGTCCAACAGCATCTTTGAAAAAATACGGTCCAATGATTCCACCAGCGTACAAACCACACCAAACAGTGCATTTTTCGGGATGCATGGGCAGTTCTTGAACGGCTTCTGGTTGCTCTTCACTCCAAATGCGGCAATTTTGTTTATTTACGTAGCCATTCAACCAGAAATGAGCCTCATCGCTGAACAAAATTTGTCGATAAAAAGCGGATTTTCTGCCAACTTTTCTAGGGCCCATTCACTGAAAATTCGACGTTGTGGCAGATCGTTTGGCTTCAGTTCTTGCACGAGCTGTATTTTATACGGTTTTACACCAAGATCTTTGCGTAAAATCTTCCATGTGGTCGAATAACACAAACCCAATTGCTGCGAACGGCGACGAATCGACATTTCACGGTCTTCAGCAACACTCTCAGAAACAGACGCAATATTCTCTTCTGTACGCACTGTACGCATTCGTGTGGTTGGTTTAATGTCCAATAAAGTAAACTGAGTGCGAAACTTGGTCACAATCGCATTAATTGTTTGCTCACTTGGTCGATTATGTAGACCATAAATCGGACGTAAAGCGCGAAACACATTTCGAACCGAACACTGATTTTGGTAATAAAATTCAATGATTTGCAAGCGTTGCTCGTTAGTAAGTCTATTCATGATGAAATGTCAAAGCATACTGAGCATCTTTCTCTTTGACACCATGTCTGAAATCCCACGTGATCTGTCAAATACTAATGCATGAAAATCCTAACCTCAAAAAAATCACTCTTTATAAGGGATGATTTTTTTCAGGAGCTTTGCATTTTTTTTCTAAATATTAAAAAGCTCTAAACGCATTATACGATACAATCATAAAAAAACAATGGATAAGTCTTGACAGCTAATATTTTCTTTAGACTAGAACTAAAAATAAAAAAATTACCTAGTCGGAAATTCTAAAAGAAATTAAAAGCGATTTCAATATTTTACTTGTTTTGCTAATGTTTGTGAGTAAGCAAATCGAAATTGCTTCTCTATGTGAGACAAAGACAACAAACAAAGAAGAATGGGGCCCCACTTCGGTTATACCAAAGTATGGACATATGGGCATCTCCCAAACAAGTATGGAAAGGCTGAAGACGGACGGAGCCGACAATATGATACACCCCACTTTCTATCTTATCCACTACAATTCAATTCGCTAAAAAAAGTGAAATCGGGAAGGATTTTTGAATCCTGTAAATGTAAGTGTTTGACAAAAAATGTTAACGGAAAATGGAACGACGTGGCCCGCTTTCACAATGTATTGGTGAAATATAATATGTAAAGGGAGCAACGTTTATTTTGGGGCTATATCTAAATCTGAAACGATCTTACCCTCTTTAAGGGTAAGGTTTTTCTAGTTGGATTATAAGATGTAGTGCCAATTTTAAAGCAAATCGGGTACAATATGTGGTTTCTAGAGCGGAAAAAGTAAAATCGGGAGCGACATTTGTATGGGAACTATATCTAAATCTGAACCGATCTTACCCACTTTCAGCATAGGTGTTTCTAGTTCAATTATAAAATGTTGTGCTAATTTTAAAGAAAATCGGGAACAATATGCGGTTTCTTAAGCGGAAAAAGTGAAATCGGGACCGACATTTGTATGGGGGCTATATCTAAATCTGAACCTATCTTACCCACTTTCAGCATAGGTGTTTTTAGTTAGATTATAAGATGTTGTGTCAATTTTAAAGAAAATCGGGAACAATATGCGGTTTCTACAGCGGAAAAAGTGAAATCGGGAGCGACATTTGTATGGGGACTATATCTAAATCTAAACCGATCTTTCCCATTTTCAGCATAGGTGTTTCTAGTTCAATTATAAGATGTCTGTCAATTTTAAAGAAAATCGGGTACAATATGTCGTTTCTACAGCGGAAAATGTCAAATCGGGAGCGACATTTGCATAAGGGCTATATCTAAATCTGAACCGATCTTACCCAATTTCTGTATAGGTGTTTCTAGTTGCATTATAAGATGTTGTGACAAATTTAAAGCAAATCGGGTACAATGTGTCGTTTCTACAGCGGAAAATGTCAAATCGGGAGCGACATTTGTATGGGGGCTATATCTAAATCTGAACCGATCTTACCCAATTTCTACATAGATGTTTCTAGTTGGATTATAAGATGTTGTGCCAAATTTAATGAAAATCGGGTACAATATGTGGTTTCTAGAGCGGAAAATGTCAAATCGGGAGCGACATTTGTATGGGGGCTATATCTAAATCTGAACCGATCTTATACATTTTGTGCATAGGTGTCTCTAATTCGATTATAAGATCTTGTGCCAAATTAAAAGAAAATTGGGTATGATATGTAGTTTCTAGAGCGGAAAATGTCAAATCGGGAGCGACATTTGTATGGGGGCTATATCTAAATCTGAACCGATTTGCCCAAAATTAAATAGCGTTCGTCCTTGATCCACAAAACTTACTTGTGCCAATTTTTGTTAAGATCGGACTATAATTGCGACCTGTAGTTTGATTACAACAATAGATGGACAGACAGACAGACGGACATTGCTAAATGGACTCAGAAAGTGATTCTAAGTCGATCGGTATACTTAACAATGGGTCTATCCCCCTTCCTTTTGGGTGTTACAAACAAATGCACAAAGCCATAATACTCTCGTGGAGTGTATAAAAATACTGAGTTCCCTCACTGCGTATACTTATCAGATAATACTTATTATCACTCATACGCAACCATTAACAATGTGCGGGAATTAACGGGAAATATTATGGTAGTTCCGAGGTAATAAATGATTTATCAGGGGTTTTCTGCACATTATTTTTTATCGTCATTACCTTTACTGTTAATTCAAATCAGATATCTGTTGTCATTATTTGCATAAAAGTATTAGTCCAGTAGTATGACATAGGATAAATGTTCTAGGATTATGTGTAATTTTTATGTAAAATGTTATGTTAAAGCAAATCCGCTTGAATACTTATCATTGCCAATCGATTTCGACGATTACACCGTCCGACAGTCAAACTAAGGCTAAATGGAGTTTTTGTTATTAGTTAAATGATTATAAAAAGTTCTTGTTGCCGTTTTCGTGCAGCGATAGGTAGGTAGGTAGCTTCACAATTTTTTTGCCACAGCGAACACACTACCACTTGTCGTGAAAAACACCACTGCTGCGGTAAAAAGAGCTACAAATATACATATAACAATATTTTGTATTATTTGATTTGAAATGGAATATTTCCCTGGCTCAAGACCATTTTCAATCTATATTTTATAGAATGCAAATTTATTTACAAATGGCACGGTGACATTTATTATTTGGCTACACACTAACACTATCTTCATGTCTACCCTGAGAAAGGCTTCGTTAGGTTGCTTCACAGCGAGTGAACATACCCAAATAACGAATAAGAAGCACAACTCACTTGTCGAAAATCCGTTTGAGAAATCGCACCAAGTTATAAAGCATAAATGCCAACTTACAAGCATCTCATTGAGTTCCAAATGCTGTTTAAATTTTTTCGTTTGTTTTATTTTGGTCTATAATCAATATTTGATTAAATGTGTATCATTCCTTATAAGTTACACGAGTCCGCTCATATTCCAAATTGTTCATAGAATACTTTAGAAGTAGTTGAACTAAACTGAATGGATTGGTAAGTACTATGTTTACAAAGTCCGAGAATTCCCGTAAAAATTCAAAATAATTCCCGCTCTCTCCGGGAAAAGGAAAACTCGAGTGGAAACATAATTGTAATAGTGATCGATTTGTTTTAAATTTGTGGATAAATACCGTTTGTAAGATTTTATGAAGTTCATTTAAATTAAACAGTATACTATGAATTCATCTTTAACTGAATTTAAGGTAATATGAATTTGACGAAGATTTATTGTCACTGTAGCTGATTACGGTAGGTGAACATCTCTAAATCGTAACGTTTTGTGGAAAATAATTTAAAAATACGATGTAAAATTTGAGACTTAGACCGTTAATAGAGCAACGTAGATGGAATGGATATTTGAGAGGGGTTTATTTCCAAACAAAGACCCACGTGATCCAAGCAATTTCGAATAAGTACAGTGGTAATACTGAAAATTGGAATGACATTTGCATGGGAGTTACAAGAAAAAATAGACAATAAACAAATACAAATATTTCCCAAACTTGTATGCAATTTCCAACAATACTTAGTTTATATGCTGTCGAAAAGAAATTTAATCTATTTGAGCAATATTTTATTTTTATTTCGTAACTAATACCGCAAATAACCAAGAACATTCATCTTAATATTGCAACTTCTAAATCAACTTAATCATTACATTAAACACAACATCTTTTATATTTATTCATTAAAATGTTGCCATTCTCTACTACTTTTAGAATAAATTTCCCTTTCATGTCGTGTCATCGTTCACTTACTTTAGTTCACTTTTACTTCGACTCAGTCACAAATGAAAAGTGAACCAAGTAAAATTTCCCAACAAAAGATTAACAAAATGTATTCATAATACACCCCCATCCACCCCCTCCCCCAATTTAGCCCCGACTGGGTGAAAAGTGAAAGTCTCGCTTAGAACAACAACATCTATTAACAGCAGCAGCAACAAAAACAACAACAAAGAAGTAATACAGTGAAAGAGAATGTGAATGAAAGGGTTCATTTTCTTATGACATTCGTCAGTTGCAAACAGACGAAAAAAAAGCAAAAACAAAAATTGCAACATGACATTTCGTTGCATTCGAAGCAAAGAAAAAAGACAAGATTACACCCAGAAAAAATGCCTGACTGTCTGTCTATGTTTATCTCATGTCCACACACACACATACGTACACTTATACTCGGTGAGTGAGAAAGTCTTTGATGTAAAAGACAGATTTCCATCATTTCGTTATAACGACGCCAGACTGCAGAGTCTATCTCTCTCTCTCTCTTTCTCTTTGTAAGTGTGCGTGTTTGAATGTGTAATGCTGAGTGTTTACTCACGCATTGCTACGAACACACTAACAGAGCCATGTAAACCCATGTACGTGCAGATGAACTCATCTACAATCACTCACTCACTCAGCCAAACAGACTTACGAACATCGCCTTAATCTCAAATGTTCAGCAACACTTGTTTGGGCAGAGTTTTGACAGTGACGTATGAATAGCATTATTGCGTTAGTACACTAGAGCGGATCATGAAGGAAGAGCTGCGTAAACCGCCTCAAAATTAATTAAGACGATTCAAAAATTCCGACTTAAACTATTCGCGCGATAAGCTTTCAAAAGACATGATTTACCGTTATTTCTCTCACATTTGTATACATGAGGGATGGAGTATATCCCCTAAGTTTGTCGAATGATAAAATTCTAAGACAATCTAATCGTGTCCATATTGTGAATCCACGCTAGCATCCAAACGGATGGAACTAAGAGGTCCAAATTTTCGGAGTATATATCTAACAGTTGTAGATCAGTCGAGATTGCAAATAGGCGAAATCGGCCCAGAGGGAAAATTTGGTCTCTAATAAGAACAGAAAGATTTCCGCTTTGTATTTACTTGATAATTCGTAGGAATGTTCATCTTGTAGCGTTAAAGTGCACTGTAATCATACTTTTAAGAGGTGAAATGGAACAAACATGACAACAATCAAACGACAACAGCCAGAAATATAAAATTCAGTTTTCGTCCGTCTAATTGCGTCGAAACGTAAAATAAAATTATTTTTCTAAAATAGTACTTTTTAGGGGTAAATAAAGAAGAGATATAAATGGATATAAATGATACCAACCAAATAGCTGCAACTGAAATCATGAAATTCTGCAGATCCTATAGAAACACAATCCCAGAACAAAATCCTGCTCCGTTTTCAGCAGATTAGTAAGGAAGAAATACAGTATCTCTCGCTTACTAACCTGCATATGAAGCGGGATCCGATTATGGAATGTTTAGTTTAAAAGCAAGTAAAAACGGCGTTAAGTCCGGCTGGGCTGCTGATTTTATGTAGAAGTGAAGTAACATTAGAGGAAAATTTGATTTGAACTGGGATATTGTCCTGGCTCAAGACCATTTTGCATCTATATTTAATAGAATGCAAATTTATTTACAAATGGCATGGTGACATTTATTACTTGGCTGCAGACTACCACGATCATGATTTCGACCATGTCAAAAGTCTTTTCAAGTGGCTTCGCAGCGACTTTTCAACATCAAACCCGGCCTCTACAAGGAGAAGATTCTCACAAAGGAACGAGAAGCACAACTCACTTGCCGAGTTTGCGTTTAAAAAATAGCACCAAGCAATAAAGTACACATGCCTCTTACAAGCATCTCATTGAGTTGCATATGTGTGTATGCAGGTATAGTTACCCAGCAATACTTCTGCCGTGCCAACGCTCATTTGTTTTAGTTTTTTCGTTTGTATTTTTTTGGTCTGTAATCAATATTTGATTTGAACTGGGATATTGTCCTGGCTCAAGAACATTAGAGGAAAATGTTAAACTTTTTAATAGAGCCATATCAAAGCAAATAAATGAAGTAAGTCGTACGGGGCCGACTGTATGATACCCTCCACTTTCTACCCCATTACAATTGAATTGGGAGAAAACATTGATATCGGGAACGATTTTTGTATTAGTACTATATATGTGGGGTATAGAGCGGAAAAAGTCAAATCCGAAGCGACATTTGTATTGGAGCTATATATAAATCTGAACCAATCTGACTCACTTTCACCATAGATGTTTCCAGTTGAAATATAAAGCGTTGTGCCAAATTTGAAAATCAAACCGGGAGCGAAATTTGTGTGGGATCTATATCTAAATATGAACCGACCTGACACACTTTTACCACAGATGTTTCTGGTTGAAAAATAAGATTTTTTGACAAATTTGAAGAAAAGTTGTTAAAATATGTGATCTTTAGAGCGCAAAAAGTTAAATGAAGAACGAAATTTGTATGTGTCTAAATTTGAACCGATCTGAACCAATTTCGCCATAGATGTCTCTAGTTGAATTATAAGTAGACAGTATGCAAATCCCATTTTTATCCATATTTGTACAAAATATGAATATGGATACACAAAATTATGTTAATATAAAATTGGTTATAGCGTTTTTTTGAATTGATTCATCATGAAAATCGGTTGTGTGAAGTCGGCATTCAATTATAACCTTTCGTTCAAAATATGATTTTGCAAATAAATCTGTTGTGTAATTATAAGGTACTGTGCCAAATTTAAAGCAAATCGAGAAAAATATGCGGTTTCTAGGGTGGAAAAAGTCAATTCGGGAGCGACATTTGTATGGGGCTATATCTAAATCTAAACCGATTTTCTTCAAATTAAATAGGGTTCGTCCTTAGGCGGGACATGTGCCAATTTTTGCTTGATTGCAAAAAAATCGATTCAAAAAGTCCTTCTAAGACGATCGTATACTTAACAACGGGTCTATCTCGCATTTTTTGGATGTTACAAACACATGAACAATGGCATAGTGGAGGGTATAAATATTGTAAAAATAATTTTATAAATAAATATGAAATTTTAATTGTTGTAAAACACGCTTACAAGGCAAGGCTACCAACATGTTTGTACTATATATATCGAAATTATATGTCAAGTCAATTCAAAAGTAAATATAAGACAGCAATCTTCAAAAAAAAAGATTAAATACGCTAAATATTGTCTAAAAGTACCCAAAGGTACAAATTTTGAAAATCCATTATCACTCACGTAAACAGTGCAAGATAACCTAAATTCATGATATGATTTATTTTTTTGTGTCTACGCAGTAGGAGGAATGTATACTCCGAATTTCATGATTCTAGCTGAGGTCATTTGGTTGGTGCAATTTGTATCCCCTTTTCCATTCCCTAAAAGTACGAATATCAAAAGAACACCTTTATTTTACGTGTATAAGTCAGAGAAGTGCATACACCGAATTTCATTATTCCAGATGCAGCCGTTTGGTTTGTACCATTTGTATCCCTCTATTCCCATTTTACCCCTCAACAGTACGAATTTGGAACAAAATACCTTTATATTATGTATCTATTCAATTAAGAGGTACGTACCCTTCTCACTTTATCCCTTATAAGTACGAATTTGAAAAAAAGAAATGCTTTTATATTATGTATCTACTCAATTAGAGACCGAACTTCGTGTTTCTAGCTGTTGTCATTCTGATTCTGGCGTGCTTTCAACAGATGGACAAACGGACGGACGGACATGCCTAGATCGTCTTAGAATTTTATTTTATTTTATGAATGACCTCAATCTGGAGGTGGAGGGTATAATTAACTGCCGCGCCAGAATTTGAACATGCGACTCTTTTCATGATAGCCACGTACCCAACGCACAACAACGCGATTTGTTCGTCATTTGCTCGATAAAAGCTTGACTAGGGTGTATGTGTGTGCATCTGAGTCATGCAGAGTTTGAGCATTGTTAACTTTATTGCACCCTCAGTAGGGTCTACAACTTCAAACATCTACAAAA